>JARQZK010002168.1:540000-1035000 GCA_030704885.1 Cynegetis impunctata | reverse complement strand
AAAAACACTCTATAATGATATCATTTTCACCAAAGCTGACAAAGGTAATACAGTTATCGCTTTGAATAAGTGTGATTATTTACGTAAAACTTTAGATTTTTTGAACTCCGGTAATTATAAGTTACTAAAACATGATCCAACCAGTAAATTTCAAAAAAATTTAAAATTAGCTATCGATAACATTAACATCCTTATACAAAATAAAGACAAGTATAAACTCATTGTTTCAAATCCTTTGGTACCACAACTTTACTCTTTAATTAAATTACACAAACCAGGCTATACAATCAGACCCGTAGTATCATTCACTACAGCACCTTCAGTGTTTTTGTCGCAGTTTCTAATAGAAATAATTCAAAATTATTGTAAATTTCAGCCTAAATTCTCTATCAAAAACTCTTACGATTTAGTCAATAAAATTGAAAATATTCAATTGCCACTTAATTCTAAATTTATGTCCTGGGATGTAGTTAATCTTTTTCCAAGTATACCACCCAAGGTTCCTTTAACCCTAATAGAAATGTTACTTAATAGCAATCTTGTTAATCCTCTCATAAAATCAGATATATTGTCACTTTTGGAATTATGCCTGGAAGAGAATTATTTTAGTTTCAATGATAAGATTTACAGCAGTACTGAAGGCTTAATTATGGGAAACCCGCTGAGCCCTTTGTTGGCTGAAGTATTCATGGATAATTTGGAACAGTTAATTCATAATCATCCTGTTAGTCGACAATTCGTTTATTGGTTTAGATATGTGGATGATATTATTTGTTGTTTCACTGGTACTCTTAGACAACTAGACTGCTTTCAAACATTCATTAATACTTTACACCCTAATATAAAATTCACTTTAGAGATGGAAAAAGATAACTCGATTAACTATTTGGATTTGAAAATAACAAAAGTAGATAACAAACATAATTTTTCAATTTTTCGCAAACCATCGCACATTGATAGCGTCATACATAGTACTTCCCTACATCTTTTCCAACACAAAATGTTAGCTTTCAATAGTATGGTACATCGTTTAGTAAATATTCCACTTTCAAATGCCAATTTTAACATCGAGAAAAATATAATTAAACAAATTGCCGTAAATAATAATTATGATCCCAATATTATAGACAATATGATAGATAAAAAGTTTTTCAAAAATGCGATTAACCAGGTGTACCCCCTTACTAAAATAATATCAAATACAACAGCCTCACTTTCATCGGAAATTCAAGTAAAAAACTTAAATCTCTCTTATCTAAGCACAACATTAACATTGCTTATCGTACCGGTAATAATTTAGGAAATCATATAAAAAATAATAAATCCAAAGTTCATGAAGATAATAAATCGGGAGTTTATAAAATTAATTGTGGCGATTGTGATAAGTTTTACATCGGTAGAACTTTCAGAAGTTTTCAAACTAGAATTTCAGAACACAAACGTAGCTTTGTTAATCAGAAGTCGGATTCACATGATGCAAACCATTTAATCCAAGAAAATCACACATTCAATTTCGATTTTAAAATATTAAATACTGAAAGTGAAGGAATTAAACTTAATTTTTTAGAATCATTAGATAAATAAATACAAGCATTCCGGTCTCCTATTGAATAGCCAAATCGATCATACTTCAAGCCCCCTTCTTAATCTTTTCAAAATTACCGAACTACCTGACTAGCAGTTCAGAATTGGTTTTTCCTTTTCTAATAATTATTTGTAACCATCTTTGTATTTACCCCTTCTACATAATTTGTCATTTCTTGTTTTCGATATAACAGAGAATCATAGTTAGTTTGCCATTAGCATCTGAAGAAGGTGAAGTTCCACCGAAACGTGCGTCATGCGTTATTTCTTATAATAAATGCGCAAATTGTTATTTTAAACCATTGTTTTAAAATGATATAAATCACACTTTTTTTAAACTCGAAGCGAATGTTTCGTGAATCTACTCGACATTATCAGGTGCTGACGATGAAATTAAAAATAAATCTTGATATGCTGATTATTTCTAGATATCATTAAAAATCGTTTTAACCAATAATTCATGACTGTATTTTCGATACTTGAAGACAGGTTTCCAATAAAATAAAATAATATAAAAGTTGCATTCTTCAAATAAATAAAATATTGAATTAATTCACAGTTTTGTTTACACAACAAATAATTAGTAAATGACAAAATATCTCATTAATTTGTCTGCAAAGTCTGATGCTTACTGAACATCAATGGACGTACACATTCATGGTACCATCAGGCTAATTGCAATTAAAACAATTAGAGCAGTCAATTCCCTTCAGAATACCTGCCCGTTCATGCGATACATTGTTAAGCATTGAATAACTGCATTAAACGACAATGAACTCTACATTCAATTGATTATTGAAGCAGATACCTAGTAATAATTCAAAGTAATGACAGATATTAATGACGATGAAAATAATGGAAATTGAAAATCATTTGAGTAGGTTTGTTTTCGAGTTTGAAAAAGCAGGGAATTTAATACTATCACCGCTTTTCGGAATCTGATTTAGTATTATTAGAATGTTTGATTTTGACGATTACTATAAATTAATCTATGACGCGACGTTTCGTCACACTGAGTCTTCATCAGATATAACGGAATTGTGAAATCTCGATATCTCTGATATTGAATATATTCAGCAGGAGGGAATGATTTCAAACAATTTTTGCATTCAATAAGTTATCAGAATTGATTTAATTTATAGGGTTTCCCACAAGTTCAATCCAATTTATTCATTTAATAAATTATTGGAATAATAAGAATATTTCTTATTGTTTTGTAAACAGCGCTTAGGTTCTTTGAACTTCATTTCGTAGTTTCTATTCGTTCTATACATTTTATTAAAATCAATTTTTAGGTTAAAGTTTCAAGCGTTTTTCAGGGACCTAGAATATTGGTACGTGAATTTGGTTGATGTTAGAAAGATGCTATTTGGGGATTTCAAATATTCTCGCTGTAGTAAATTGAGTCAAAGTGTTAGGAATTTTCACGTGAAGAAGTGAAAAGTAGAGGGAAAATACGGCCTCAGTAGTGGAGCTCTGCTGCAGTTTTTCTTAACTCAACATAATTGTTTTTTCATTTTTGCCCCTCACATGACAGTAATTGGGTATAATAAGCTTAAAAGCTGATTTTTATCTCAGAGATTTTTGCTTCCGCAATTAAATTGGGGAAGAATTCGCTTTCATTATAGGTATTTTCTAGTATTTATAATGTTTCACTATATGGCCCCCTGAAAATATTTCATTATTGTCCAATAAGATATTCCTGTGAGATGTTTCGATTGAAAATTATGAGATTAAACTTATTTTCTTGATTTACTTCCATAATATTGGAGAGGTCAGCAATTTTTCCATAAAATTATTTCATAAATATTTTCCACAATCCTGCTCATATTCTGCTCGATAATGGAACCATATATTGAAGAAACTATAGACGATATATATATATATATATATATATATATATATATATATATATATATATATATATATATATATATATCCCTTAAAAATCATAAGAATCAACGTAAGTACACTTCCAAAAATAAATAAATTTTGCCGGATATGCTATCAAACAAAAACTATTTTCAATCTATGACCCCAGTTTTGAGCACAATAAACAAATTTAAGGTATTTTGTATTTTGCATGCAGTTGTCCAGAGCTAAGCTCCTCTCGATGTTTTTCAAGTTGTCTTTCAACGAATAGATGAATATGATTTTTAAAAATAAACAATGATGCAAACCACTTTCGATGCAGTTAACTGAATTTCGCAATGTACGTCTATTTACAATAGACCCTTGAGTTCCACATTTGGTAGCAACATATCTTAATGTTTTTTTGTAATAAACTAAATTTTGTATCTGTTCAATTTAATTTAAATGATAAATATGTTGATTCTTATCATATGTTTATACATAATTGACACATAAATGTTTTTCATCTTTGTTCTTTCATTTTAATAGATTCTTGTTTTGTTCAACTATTGGAAGTGCGTTTTGTTTGGTTAGTTATTACTGTTAAATTTTATCTTAATTCCTCATATGTGCTTTTTGTACAAAATTTTGTAATTTTATATGACAATAAAGCTATTTCTCTCTCTCTTTTTCCGAAAGACTTAAAATTGAATCTCAAACATGTGTCCTAATTTAGTAAGTAATCATAAACAATGAATTCCTGAAATTTATCATGGCAATTAAGTTCATAATTAATTGATATATCTATAGTGCAATACTTATTTTCATAACTCTAAGGAATATATATTGATTGCATAATATTAATTACAAGTTTAATCTTTTTTTTTTCATTCAATCAAATTCAAATATTGTTAATTTCTTCCATTGTGCGGGTTGTTCTTTTGTTCTATCAGTGTGTCTCGTACTTTTTTGATACTACTAACTCATCTTAAATATTTTTTACAATCAAATCATTTGAATTCGTGTTCTCCATGGTAAATTAAACTATATTATGAGATTGTGGCATTTAGGACAAAATAACAATAATTCATATAGTGTTTATATTCAGCAACGTTTCGCTGAATTGTTTCATCTGCTTCTTCAGGCCTAAAAAAGATTTTTATTCTTAAAATTTCTATAACTTGTGATATTTTAGTATAGTAAAATTTCAAAATCACCTTTTTTAGGCCTGAAGAAGCAGATGAAACAATTCAGCGAAACGTTGCCGAATATAAATACTATTTAAATCCAGTGTATAATTATTTTGTCCTGAATCCCACAATCTCATAATATAGATTAATTTTCTACAATCATCTACGAATTGAAACCATATCCAAACTAAATATTTTACCGTTTAAAAAATGAGATCATAGTGGCTTTATTGAAGTGGAATATATATATATATATATATATATATATATATATATATATATATATATATATATATATATATATATATATATATATATATATATATATTTAATTGACCAGAATACCTCCGTATTATGATAATATGATGAGGGTTCGGAACGGATAAATAAGGCCTTCTTTAATAAGTGTACTTCATTTATTCCTGTCGACGTTTCGACTACAATTTAGCTATCTTCATCGGGACATGTTGGCTGATACTTGGTATAAGAAAATTGTGAGTGATAAAAATTGTTGATTCTTGCTGTTAAAGTAAAAATTATTGTCGTGGTGTTGTCCACTCAGTTTGTGTTCCATGTTTTACAAATTTCGTAAATGTTTGACAAGTTTTTAAACAGTTATAACTATGATTCTGTTCCTTGCCATGTTACTTACTTATTAACCTCAACTATTTGTGTCCCGATGAAGATTGCGAAATTGTAGTCGAAACGTCGATAGGAATAAATGAACCTTTTCATATATATATATATATATATATATATATATATATATATATATATATATATATATAAAATTACAATTTACACATTTATTATAAGAAATAACGCATGACGCACGTTTCGGTGGAATTTCACCTTCTTCAGATGCTAATGGCAAACTAACTATGATTTTCTGTTATATCGAAAACAAGAAATGACAAATTATATATATATATATGACATATAATTTTTCGCAAACCATCGCACATTGATAGCGTCATACATAGTACTTCCCTACATCCTTTCCAACACAAAATGGCAGCTTTCAATAGTATGGTACATCGTTTAGTAAATATTCCACTTTCAAATGCCAATTTTAACATCGAGAAAAATATAATTAAACAAATTGCCGTAAATAATAATTATGATCCCAATATTATAGACAATATGATAGATAAAAAGTTTTTCAAAAATGCGATTAACCAGGTGTACCCCCTTACTAAAAATAATATCAAATACAACAGCCTCACTTTCATCGGAAATTCAAGTAAAAAACTTAAATCTCTCTTATCTAAGCACAACATTAACATTGCTTATCGTACCGGTAATAATTTAGGAAATCATATAAAAAATAATAAATCCAAAGTTCATAAAGATAATAAATCGGGAGTTTATAAAATTAATTGTGGCTATTGTGATAAGTTTTACATTGGTAGAACTTTCAGAAGTTTTCAAACTAGAATTTCAGAACACAAACGTAGCTTTGTTAATCAGAAGTCGGATTCACATTATGCAAACCATTTAATCCAAGAAAATCACACATTCAATTTCGATTTTAAAATATTAAATACTGAAAGTAAAGGAATTAAACTTAATTTTTTAGAATCATTACAGATAAATAAATACAAGCATTCCGGTCTCCTATTGAATAGCCAAATCGATCATACTTCAAGCCCCCTTCTTAATCTTTTCAAAATTACCGGACTACCTGACTAGCAGTTCAGAATTGGTTTTTCCTTTTCTAATAATTATTTGTAACCATCTTTGTATTTACCCCTTCTACATAATTTGTCATTTCTTGTTTTCGATATAACAGAAAATCATAGTTAGTTTGCCATTAGCATCTGAAGAAGGCGAAGTTCCACCGAAACGTGCGTCATGCGTTATTTCTTATAATAAATGTGTAAATTGTAATTTTTAATCATTGTTTTAATATGTTTATTAATTTACACCAAGTATCGGCCCAATCAATCCAAAATATATATATATATATATATATATATATATATATATATATATATATATATATATATATATATATATATATATATATATATATATATGTATATATCTGTGTGTGTGTGCTTGCTTAGCTAGTTTCTTCCATTCACAAAATCTCAACTATTGAACTGTTTTTGCCAATGCTCTCGTCTGGCTCTACTACAATTTACATAATGCCATGTTTCCGACTACAAATGCATTATAATGCAAAGTGTGATAGAGCTTTCGCTATGTTAGACACACAATTATGATGTGAGTGTCCAATGAATGTAAATTTGGGTACAGTTTGAATAGTAATACGTTGTAATAGAAACTCTCACTATTTCCAGAAATATCAAATAATTCCAACGAATATTTAACCAGATTCTTTTGTTTACTCAAAGCACAAATTTTTAAATAGCGATAATTTTTCAAGAGGCACTACATACGATTTTTAATTCAATAAATACAATTTTGCAGATATAATTATTTAAATAGTTGATGGAAACCGTCGTTACTACGTAATTATATAAATATAGACTTCAATTTGGTTCATTTTTTAAATTCAATTCTATATATAGCTTCTCTTAACCTTTCAGGATTCGCGGTCCAATTTCCTTTCATAATTTTTAACGCGCCTCACTCATACAATGAAATGAATTCAATAATAATTCATTTGGAGTTTTTCGGCTCTATACCTACACTACGTTCTTAATTTCAAACCTTGAAATTATCGAGAATACGGAAATTTATTGACATTTGGCAACACCGATCCTCAGCAAGTAAGTTTTGATTAAGAAGGTTTTTATTAAGTTCTTTCATAATTTTTATCGAGCATACAATGAAATGTATTCAATAATAATTTATTTGGTGTTTTTCGGCATTATACCTTCACTACGTTCTTAGTTTCAAAGCTTAAAATCATCAAAAATGCGGAAATTTATTGACATTTGGCAACACCGATCCTCAGCAAGTAAGTTTTGATTAAGAAGGTTTTGATTTAGTAAGTTGTTTCGATTTAATAAGTTAATTATTAAATATTATGTCAAAAGTTCTTTACGGCAGGCTTGGAGGAAATCGCTGCGGGACCAAACTGAAAAATATGCGAGACTAAAAGTGTGACGGAAATAAACTGACGAAAGTCACGCTTTTAGTTAATACAAGCGAATATTGTATACCTTTCTCTTTCTCCCTCTTTCTTTCCGTTGTCTCATCCCTTCTCTTTCTGATCCCACTCCGCCAAGTCAATCGCCAATGCATTATATGTACTCATTAATTCATGTACAAGCAATTCGAAAACGTCAAATGTGAAACGTTGAAATAATTTTGTATAAGTTATATGCATAAAAGAACAGATTACGATAGGAATCAGATATGGCCCAATGAAAAGATAAAGCTTTACAAATTTGTTCTATAAAATAATGACTAAGTATTGTAGGTTCATATTCAATTATATAGCGTGGCGATACGTTATCCTCTCGTTAAATACACTCTTGCGTCTAATTTTTACATTGTGTTGACGACCGAGTGGTCTAAGTACTGAACCCTGGTGTGCCGTATTTCTGGGTTCGAATCCCAAAGGTTACTCCTGGCTTTTTTAATGTTTTTATTCACAATCTCGTAAGAGCTCTTAGCCCCACATTTCAATATTAATTATTTCAACTTGGATTAGTATGAGTTATCACTTCTGTCGTGCGCCCCGACACGCACATGTTTCGTTTTCGCAAATTGTGGTCCTTCTATATTATCCGAAGGAACTTCGTTCCTACCCGGTGTCCCATGACAGCGTTTTCGTGTTTTGTTTGGTATGTGTGTATACTTTCCTATAAGTCAGTTAATCAACTTTTTAAAATAAAATTTTTCTTGGATATGTTCGCGCCCCGCAAGGGGACGCGCTGTATAAACGAACTCACATTGGGACTATTCCTAATAAATATGTCATAATAATAAGGAGAATTATGAAAAATCAACAGAAATAACAAATGATATAAATTGGATAGTTCATAGCCTCCTAAATTTTGTTTCTCAAAATATTTTCCTGCTCTATATTGTAATGGTAAACGTTGTTTTAGCAGTTGCCGAACTAAAATAAATTATATTCTCTCGAGGATTCCCTCTCATGAGAGCTTTATCTATATATAAATTGAAGAGATTCTCCGAAAATCTTAACATAAGCTGCATAGCACTTCCGATTTTTTTCAGAGCTATTTGTAACGTGATACTGCAAATAGAACAATATCTCCGTCGTTATTTTCCACAATCTCGGTGCATTATTCCCTCAAGTTCTACGAAACCCAGATTTGAATCAATGGCCAATTTCCAATTCAGTCCCCGTACCAGATAAAGACACTGAACGGAAACCGTTCCAGTGACTGTATAAAATGTGGGATGACAATAATTCTTCAAGAAAAAAACCCGGTAAATAGATGGGAATGTTTCTATGAATGACGAATCCTCCCGAATCTATTTCATGGAAGAGATTCAATCTGATAACGAATTGTATTGTTCCTGGATTTATTGTTACCATTAAATATATTTTAAGATCGAATTCACTGCAAAATACAGATTGATAGTGCATCTCAATTTGTGGATTTCTAGAGGAAAACTATTGCATTTCATGGAAAGCCAAGAGTTAGTTGCGGGGGTGGTTTTGAATCTGTTTTATAACTCCTAGATATTTCAGGTGTCTTTGATATATATATATATATATATATATATATATATATATATATATATATATATATATATATATATATATATATATATGAATACACAGTGGACCAGCATAAAATGTTAAAAGCTTTAACAGAATGCAGAATATACCATAGGTACACAAACATGATCAAACACATATATCATAACGCCACAGCAAGTGGTAGGATCGGAGATCTACAAACCAATAAATTCCCTATACAGCGTGGAGTGCGACAAGGAGACACACCATATCGCCAAAACTGTTCATTACCCTGTTGGAACACGCATGCAAAAAGGCAAATCTGAACGAAAAAGGTGTAAATGTGAATGGAGAGAACCTTAGCCATTTGAGATTTGCGGACGACATTGTCTTGGTGGGTGATCGTTTGAACGAAGCCAAAGAATTACTAAACAGGCTTTACCTCTTCTCATTGAAAGATGGACTGAAGATAAACATGTCCAAAACCCAAATAATGACCAATCTTGTACTTAGTGAGAACATCCTTATTGCTGGAGCAGCCATCAACCAGGCCACTTCGTACAAATATCTGGGCCATGAGATTTGCATAGGCAGGGACAACCAAACGATTAAACTTGTCCGCCGCCTGAGACTGGCATGGGTAGCATTCGGCAAGCTGAATTACGTTTTTAAATCATCTCTTCCAATGTGCCTTAAGAGAAAGACTTTTGACCAGTTTGTATTACCAGTGTTGACTTACGGAGCGGAAACATTAACAATGACGAGGACAACAATACATAAAATCCGTGTTGCACAAAGGACAATGGAACGAGTAATGTTGGGCATTTCTCTCAGGGATAGAAATAGGGGCCGACCACTAACAAGATGGACCGATGATCTTAAGCGCTGCCAGGGAAACTGGATACAGGTAGCGCAGGACAGGGAAACATGGAGAAGAGCGAGGGAGACCTATGTCCAGCAGTGGACACGAGAAAATGGTTGATTGATGATGATGATATATATATTTATATAATCTCTTGATAATTATTAGCAATAACAGGCTTGTTGTATATATATATATATATATATATATATATATATATATATATATATATATATATATATATATATTTATTTGAATTGTTGTTGCCTGTGAACTATTTCTAACTTTTTGATAATTATCCCACGTCAATCGCTAATGCATTATATGTACTCATAACATGAGGCAGACTCAACGAGAAGAGTTTACAGAAAAGAAAAAAAATTTAATTACACAACTTACTGTTGGAGAGTTTCTCCAAGAAAATAGGTATATATTTTTTTTCCGAAACTTGGTATCAGGAGCATTATAACAAGCCTGCTATTGCTAATAATTATCAAAAAGTTATATATATATATTAATATAAATATATATATATATATATATATATATATATATATATATATATATATATATATATATATATATATATATATATATATATAATAATAATAATAATAATAAGGCCTTCATTTCCTACAGGTAAAAAGAAAACCCAGTTACAGGAAAAATTCTTAAATAACTAAATAAAAATTAACAGAAGCGGCTTCAAAAATATTAGTATTACAATAACTAAAATTAACTTTTAAAAAAAAATGAAATGACAGAGAGAAAAAAGAAAGAAAAAAAAAATACTTTAAGATATTAATACAATTATAACTTGAGAAACGATAAGAACTCATATATATAAATATATATATATATATATATATATATATATATATATATATATACCTCTAAGTTTGAGTTATCGCCTAGTTATGTAGGAATCAAACTTTACAATCGTCTCCCCCAAGGGATTAGGTCTTTAGATTTATTATGTTTCAAGAAGGAAATTAAGAAGATTCTGTTGAAACACTGCTTTTACAACTTAAAAGAATATTTTTCAGTTGAATTCTGTTAGTCTTTCTCCTAATAAGTTAATTTGTTACTTGTTAGGTTAATATGTATATTTAGTATGTGACGTGTCCTATACATTTATGTAATGTCTGAAAGGATAAATATATATTATTATTATTATTATTATTATTATTATTATTATTATTATTATTATTATTATATATATATATATATATTTTTTTTTTTTTCAGCCCCTCCAAGTTGATCTAGGGGGTTAAGAGATTGTATATGAAAAAAAACAAAAATACGTCAAAAATTAATACTTTCATTTTTTCAATGGTATCCAATGTTACTTGATATGAAAGAAAATCACACATTCAGTTTTGACTTTAAAATATTAAATGCTGAAAGTTGGGGAATTGAGCTAACTTTTATAGTATCATTGCAGATAAATATTTATTTATTTTTCTTTATTGAGTTTTCCTCATTTACTAATTATTCATAACCATCTTTGTGCTCACCCTTTCTACACAATTTGTCATGTATTTATTTCTTTTATTCGATACAACGGAGAAGTGTATTCAGTTTGTATTTAGCATCTGAAGAAGGTGAAGATTCACCGAAACGTACTTAGTGCATATTTTTTAATAAACGTACAAATTTTATTCATTAACCTTTGTTTTAATATGTTTATTAATTCAGATCATGTGTCGGTCCAGTCAATTCAAAATTTTTAATATCACTCATCCATTTTATGCCAAATATTACTCCTATAAAATATAGAATATTTCCAAATACGCATTATTTTATTGCCTTAAATTCAATCTAATTTCTTCATCTGAATCACAAATTGCAGAATAACCACCAAATTATACTACATAGCATTACGTTTAATGGATCACAGGCTCAAATAATTCTTGATTAAATCAACTGCTGAATAAAAAGTGACGGATGAGACAGACTCAACGAGAAGGGTTTACAGAAAAGAAAAAAATTTAATTACACCAGAGAGTTTCTCCAAGAAAATAGATATATATTTATTTTCTCGAACAATTAATTGTATGTTCAACAACGCCTACAAATTTACCCACTCTGTTTTGACACTTAATCTAAAGTCTATATAAGACAAGAGATAATCTTGGTTCCGTTCTTCACGTCACACGGTTTGAAGCTAACCCGATGAGAGTTTCTGATTGATTAATTCCGAAACATGGTATCAGGAGAATTAAATGTTTAAATGTTAATTTCCAACCGAGGGGAATGTAATCGGAATAATGCATCGTTAAAACGACCACGCAAACAGTATCCAAGGTAACGATGAATGGGAAATTCCATTCAGGAAAGCGTATTCTGCCGTGAACGTTATACTCATATTTTGAGGGAAATTGAATATTCAAAACATGGGGAAGTTTTTCCATTCTAGCTAAAGCAATATATTCCAGTATATTCAATTATTACCATCAAAATCGAGGCACATCCAGTAATGGATTTCTGTTTTTAATTTATCAAAAATTAATTCCTCCAAGTCAAGAATCTTAATGACATTCCAAGATGATGGCCTGACTGTATTGAATATTTTCGTGATAATTTTCCCACAACTGTTCCTGAAATTTTTTTATAATTTTTACACATTTCTTTCATGATAATTTGTTCAAATTATTACATACTTGTATTTTGTATATTCTATCTATTACGTATATTATGCGTGATAAACTATCCCCTATTTGATGTTGTTTTACATTTTCCCAGCGATAAAAAATGTGGATCTTTTTTTATCATCGATAAAAACGCCTGTGTCTTATAACCAGGCAACATCTAGTACGATTTAAAAAAATCAGTACCTACATCAAACCAAACAGTTTATATCAATTTTGTGTTTAATAACTGACCATTCAAATAACCGTTAATTTGAAAAATCTGTGGAGATGAGCAAAGCCAAAGCAAAACCCAAGAAAAAGTATGTTATCTCTACTCTAAATTAATTACGGTTAAAAACAAAATTAAGACTTTTAAAGGAAGTCCCCTAACATCAATTCCATCCGTGTACCAAACTTCAACCCTTCAATACAATCGCAAGGGCTGTAGTGGTACACAAACCCTCAAAAACCTTGAAAAAACATCAAGTCTCTGCTTAAAAAAATCGCAATTGCAACAACAAAATTGAATACCCTAACATAAATTTAATAGCAGTTGATATTTTCAACCATATGGCTTATTTTGAAGGCAATTTGTGGGTGCAAAAATCTTTCCAGAACCAATTGTTTTAACTCCACACTCTAAAAAGCCCTAGAAGATCTAATTTTGTATATGTTGTCCATGAATAATTTTCACATCTTTGAGTAGATGCAGTAAAAAAATATCAACAAATAGAAAAAAAAATTACAAAAAACTTTGCTCTTATCAAATAAATACTTCATGAGGTCAATTCTATTTGCTGAAATACGTGTTCCATGTGACCAAGCCCTGATGACTGATTTCAAATAGTACGAACAAATAGCAAATATTTTTTGAACATTGTTGATATGCTCTGAATTTAATTAGTCAGTGATGGGTATTCTATCATTCTCATATATTTATACCTAGAGAAAGATAGTTGAAATCAGTGAAATTTATTTTTTAAATTCAAGGCAATAAAAAAGTTGCAAATCCTGCTATATCATCAATACGGATAAAACTAATGACCAATTAACTTAATGTGTAACTTATATAAATATATATCATTGAATTAGTTATTTTTTGTACTTGATAAAGATACAACATACCTAAACGTGTAACATATAATTATAGATTTTAATTAGTGACAATTTAATATATTCTTTGTTTTTATTACTATATTTGTGTTGTTATTTAAAATATCCCAATGATTTGAACTCTGCATTGTTAGAACTTTTTTGATTGTTTTACAACTTCAATGCACTTTTGGGGACAATCCGATGAGGCTTGTCAACTTTAGTTACAAGGAAGTAACCTCAAATATAGTTAAGAAATAAATTGAATTCACTTAAATTTAATAGAAGTAAGTATATATTGAATTCATTTTGTCAATTTGAATATGTCAAAAAGAGAATATTCCTTAATAGAAATATTCTTTTTCTGACATATTCAACTGTATTAAATTTGTGTGTTAATTTAATTGTTTATTTTATCGTTGAAAATGTTCTTCGTTCAGTAATATTTGATGTACTTAGCTGATTTTTTCCAATTTTTGTTTGTGCTTTAAATGATTTTCACACAATTCTTTCTCTTTCTTATTTTTACATAAATTTCAATATTATGTTTGAATCATGTGATTTACCCGAAAAATTAATGTATATCGTTAATGAATTTCATTGCCAGCTTCCAGTTGGCAATAAAATATTCATTCAATCAAATATACATGAAATTCAAGATATTTTTCTGTTAGAAAAATGTCCTGGACGATATTGAATGTCAAACATAGAATCATGTTCATCATCACCATTTTTCAGAGCTTCTATGGCATCCTAAATCTACTAGATCAGAAAAATAAAGAAAAGAACTCACTTCAAAGAAAAAAAATGTTTCCATTCGAATCGAATCAATTCGAATAGATTTTCCACCAAAACATTTACTAAACCGGAAATGTCTATAACTCACTGTCAAAAAATGTCCACGGATTTTTCGCGTAATTTAGCTTTCGGCGAGGGATTATTTCAACAGACTAATCATCACTCTCACTTGGATTCTTTCGTTTTGCTCAACAATGGACTCTAACTTGTAAAATAATTGATTACTTTCGCAAATTTCAAGAAAGAACTCCTCGCTCTGAATTTTTCGCGCGTATGAATTATGTGCCGTGAATCTATTACAATAGCCAGTGGCGTAGGCGCCAGACTCAACTAATCTACCAATGAGGAAGAATTTTATTATTTCGCCAATTAGATTTTCGAGATCTTACGGATATCAAATGAAAAGGGAATATATACAATAATATAATAATAATGATGTTTATTCGTTAATGGTTTTACAAGAAATTAATTCAAAATTTATGGGATCTTGTGAATATATTTATTTTTATATCTATATCTCTCAACGAAAAGCTCCTACCTGGCCACTGGTAGTATGGTATTCGACATATGAGAGTGTTTAATTAACTTGATTCAAAACTCTTGACGAAACCATCGGATGTGAGGCCAACAACATTACAACGGACAGCCGTATATATATATATATATATATATATATATATATATATATAATATATATATATATATATATATATATATATATATATAAATATATATATATATATATATATATATATATATATATATATTATATATATATATATATATATATATATATATATATATATATATATATATATTATATATATATATATATATAGATATATATATATATATATATATATATATATATATATATATATATATATATATATATATAGATATATATATATATATATATATATATATATATATATTATATATATATATATATATATATATATATATATATATATATATATATATATATATATATATATATATATATATATATATATACTATATATATATATATATATATATATATATATATATATATATATATATATATATATATATATATATATATATATATATATATATAATATATATATATATATATATATATATATATATATATATATATATATATATATATATATATATATATATATATATATATATAATATATATATTTATATACAGGGATATTCAAATTCGAGTCTATGCATGGGGATTTCGAAAACGGAGGATAGGGAGATGGTTTGGGGTTTGGGGGGCAAAGTAGCACATTTCAGAGGTCAATTATATGGATTTAAAAAATCTGATCTAGCTTCTTTAGTTCTGTAGTTATACAGGAAAAATCAAAAATTTCGAAATTCTTCTTTTCCCTATATCTTTTTATTTTAGAAATTTTTTTAAAACAAATTGTTACCATTGCAAATTTTTTCAGGCTATCCAAATATCTGGATAAAAATTACATACAGGGTATTGTATAAATTTGGCCACCCCCAACTTTTAATTTTCAAAAACGGACCTGTATTTTTTATTGCATTTTTTTGAATTCCAAGAGTAATGATTCATATTGTCGTAGAATCACAGAGTGTTTTGGAAATATTCAACTACTACCAGTAAAATTTCGAAATCTTTTTTGAATTCCAGCTGTAATTTAAAAAAAAACAATCATAGAATAAGGTATAGAATGCCTAGTATTAGTTCAATATTTCCAAAACACTTAATGATTTAGATAAAAATAGAACGCCAATATGAAACGTGACTCTTGGCATTTTTAAAAAAATACAATAAAAAATACAGGACCGTACTTGAAAATGAAAAGTTGAGGATGGCCCAATGTGTAAGATATCCTGTATATACATTTCATTCAGATATTTGGAAAGGCTACAAAAAGTTTCCATAGAAAAGTGGCAAAATTCAAAAAATATCTTCGTAAAATAAAAAGATATAGGCAAAAAAAGATCACAAATATCAAAAGGAACTTTGTTCTAACCCTATGTCCAATTACATCTCTCTTTATTGACATATTTATTTTTCCTTCAAATTCACAGTGGGTGATTCATTAATATTTGTAAAAATTTTAACAGGAAAATTTTGAGCTCAAAATATGAAGATCTAACCCAATTTGCTTATACAAAATATTTCTCCTTGCTGATTCACAGGGTGTTTTATTTAGATGATTAAAAATTAATTTTGTTCATTACTTTAATGCTGCTTGACATTTCTTTATGATATTCGGCACTAAGTTAAGGTAGTTTGGGACACATCAAATAATAGTAAAGAAGACTTTCTCGCTATCACCAGTGGTGTACGGCAGGGGCACGGGAAGAGTTTTCGTTTCCTAAATTCTACGCCACTGGCAAAATTGTCATTCTAGTATAATTTTTTGATTCTCCAATATTTTCCCTGTAAATAAGGCACTCTCTTTTCGTAACGCTAGAGCCACTGTTTTTCGAGATATTTAACGTTGAACATATCGCTGCACAATTCTTTTGATTTTTATGTACTTTTATGTCTACTTTACTATTATTTGATGTGTCCCAAACTACTTTAACTTACTGCCAAATATCATAAAGAAATACCAAGCAGCATCAAAGTAATGAACAAAATTAATTTTTAATAATCTGACTGAAACACCCTGTATATCAGTAAGAAGAAATATTTTTTATAAGCAAATTGGGTTAGATCTTCAAATTTTGAGCTCAAAATTTTCCCGTTGAAATATTTACACATATTAATGAATCACCCTATATATTTTTGAACCGTTTTCATTAATTTATTTCTTGTAGACACGTAAGAATTGATCGTGAATGGTCACAGAGATGTCGGATACCTGAACACGCCAAACTTTGAAATTACAGATCCCTACTCACAATAACTGACGTTTCTTGCTTTCGTTCAATTTCTCAGAATGTTGTCTGCATTAGGAAGTTCGCAACTTATAAAATTTGCATCACGATGACTGCGGGGTTAAGTGGCGAATTTCATTAGGTGCAGTTGTTTATTCCCACGAATAGTGTGAAATGGCCGACATGCGCGGCTCCTTTTAGTATTCTAGTCACAGAAATTCAGGTTCGTTTCGTATTCCGCAGGCGATGTGATATCGGCGTTATTTTTATGTCAAGGATGGTTTCATATATTCTATGAAAAAATATTCGGAAATTTTCTTAATATTTTATTTTCCACTTGTATATTAGGGGCCGTTCAAGTATTACGTAACGCAATTTTTGAAGATTTTTGATCCTCCCTCCCCCCTATGTAACGCTCCGTAACGTTTTCATGAACCCCTCCTCCCCCCTATAAACGTTACGTAACGCCCAAGTGATCATTTTTCCCTAACAGTCACAAATATGTTGCGCAAAGTACCGGAAAGTTGCTAAAATACCGTTTTTATTGTTTTAATCGTGTTTTCGTTAATAATAAACAAAACAAGAGATTTTTATTTAATAAACAATCATACATAATGTGATATGTTGAAAAGGGCTCAAATTTGTCCTAATAAAGTTTTACTACTAATCTTACATTTAATTATGCCGTTTTCTTGACTTAGCCCTGTCGTTGCAAACATTTTTAAATAACTTCATCCACCATAATTTTTCTCATGCATTATTCAATTTTCGCTTATTAGCAGGTTTTCACTTTGAAAACCTGCTTATTGAAATGGGTGCGATTAGCAAAGTAGGACCTAGGCCCAAGATAGTTTTTCGTTTCATGACATTTCAGGATGCTTGGCATCAAAAACCCAATTTCAAAAGTCTCTCTTTCTCTACATATGTTTATTATATATATATATATATATATATATATATATATATATATATATATATATATATATATTTTTTATATATATATATATATATATATATATATATATATATATATATATATATATATATATATGTATATATATATATGTATATATATATATATATATATATATATGTATATATATATATATATATATATATATATATATATATATATATACATATATATATATATATATATATATATATATATATATATATATATATATATATATATATATATATGTTCGTAAGTATGTAGGTAGATAGTTTCGTAGTTTCACTCCTGTGTATTACGTGTTTAAAACACTTAATGAAAACTGGCAACGGAAACAAAATATAAATGACGAATAATACAGTCGAGGTATTTCCCATAAAACATAAACGGATAGAGTTGCCAACTTGGTACAACTAAATAAAACTGACTTACAATACAATCGAGGGATTCCCCGTAAAAAATAAACGAAAAGAGTTAACAACTTCGGAGTTTCAAATTCTCTAGTTTTTTATTTCAATAAAAATCAACGTTACGTAGCGCGTTGTTCGAACCCCCCTCCTGCCCCTGTAACGCATCGTAACGTTTCACAAGACCCCCCCTCCCCCCAAATTGCGTTACGTAATACTTGAACGCCCCCTTATATGTTTATTTCACCTTGGATACGGTTGCTAAAAATACACTCATTATGCCCTAGGGCGTAATGAGCGGGCATTATGGATCATAAAGCCCGCTAATTGTACGAGGAGAAATTAAGCAACTTCCATTGATCAAATACTTCATAATCCTTGTCGTATACGACTCTGGATTTCTCCGGCAATGAATTATTCGCTGCTTTGGCTGCATTTTCTATGATATTCTTGAGTAATTTCATTTTTATTTCCATTATTTCTATAAGACTACACAAAGAAAGCAGCAATGACAGACTAATTATGATGACAAAAATATTCACAAACGTCAAAATATCAACAAATGACATGCCTACTATGAGTAGGAAAATGGAAAGTATAGGAGCAATGAACCGATTTTAAAATAGATTTTTCATTATAATAAAATAAGTTTTTCGTGAAAAATAAAATTTTGTATGCACCACGTGCGTTACTAGATCCTAACGTCCATCGGGTAACATTCGGCCGACGGCCTTTGGCCCGAGGGATATAACGCACTTGGTACATAAATAACTATTATTTTCAAACGTACGATAATAACGTCATTTCTCGATTGACAGGATCATCGAAAAGTTCTATTTCTCCGCCAAGGCGGAGAAGTGTTGCTATGCAACGCTTTTCTGGCCGGCGGCAGGAAAAGATGCAAAGATGAATTGGTAACCACGAACAAAAAATTCTCCAATTCAAACGTCATTTTTATTCTAAGGGCCCTGTAAACGATCAAATTTGTTTGACAAACTTGTTTGACAAACTTCACTTGTTCTTCAAGCAATGGCATAAACGATCAAACCAAAGATCAAACAAATTTGACAAATTCTTCCTTAGTTACGGTTTTCTCGTTGACGTGACGTGACGCGTTCCATGAAAAATGAGCAGTACGGTTTTGAATTTAGTTGTCAAAAATGCCGTCAATCCAATTTTTCATCAAACACTTCAAACACGTGAATTGTTACATTGAATGTACAATTGGTCAATGTTGCATTTTGAAAATTAAAACCATGTAATAATGAACTGGTAGGATTCTGTCTCGGATTCTGATGGTCTAGTGACCGAAATTGCAATCGCATTGTTATATTTTTCAAAATATTTTGTGATAATAAACGTAGTAAATTCAAATTTAGTTTTGTTAATCATGTTAAATTATCACGTGGTAACGACGGATTCCATCAACTAATATACTATTATTATATGATGTAAGTAAAATTTACGATTTTCACAATTTTTCCTTTATCTGTGCTATAAGACGTTGCTTTGTACCAAATTTCAAGATTCTGAGTTCACGAGAAGTACTCTGTAGGTTTTGATTCCCATGCGAGTGTCGAAAGTTTGCGGAAATTTGCGGCATAAACGGCTGTATCTTTTGATTGCGTCGGCTTAGAAGTTAGAGTACAGCTCCAAGGGACAGTAGTCCTGAGTATTTGATGTAAATTCCAGCTTGATAACTCCACGCGTTCATGAGAAAAAGGGTCTTGACAGACAGACGGACGGACGCACATCAAAGTGATCCTATAATGGTTCCTCTTTTCCTTTCGAGTTACGGAACCCTAAAAATATTGTGAAAATCGAGTTTAATTTACATTATTCAATTTGTGAAATTTCAACCCTTTCAATGCGGCGTTAAATAATATAGTGTTGCCCTATGCGGAAGTATTTTTTGAGGTGAAAATAAAAAAATTTTAGTTTGCTGATTTAAATGCTTCTACAGAAACGTAGTACAACTAATTTTGTTCATGTTTTTTGCATTATATCAAAAATTTTTATTAAAATTGCGGAGGACGCACTTGCGCGTCTTTGTAAAGTTATGAAAATTCAGAAACATAACTTTTGTTTAATATTAATACAAAACAAAAATACAAAATAAAGAGAATTAACTTTAATTTTTACCTAAAAATCAAGAAATACTAAAACGAAGATATATATTCAAAGCAATCTCATAGACAAAGACCGGGCTGTTCTGGACATATAAGTGCAAGTACGACAATTTTTTCTAAGTATTCTGTTATTTTCGTTTCCAATTTCTATTATTTGGGGTAAATGTTGCAACTCCAATTCTTGTTTCATTCCTTGTAGATGTCCGGTAACATTTTCTCTAGCACTTCTAGACTAAACTGATACAAAGATAATTCCCTAACTGAATACTTATTTAAATGTACATAAGCATTTTGCAGGTATAACTGAATAATATGGATACCTATTTTCTTAAACCACCTCAAAGTTTTACGTTTCGTAGGATAATTAGCCGTCATCTGATCTCGGTTATCTCTCCCTCCCACATATTTGTTATATTGAACAACAGGCAATGTTTTTTCTACTTCTGCCCATCTTCTGTTTTTTATTGTTTCCATTGTGCTCTTGAATTCGGTTGATATATACAGAATATCATTCTTCTTGTCTCGTCATATAACCACCATAACATTTTCGAAGTATATACTTCTAGATTCATTTTTTTTTAAATTTTGAATTGACGACTTCAGGTGGATTGCACCTCTCTTACTCTTTTTTACACCTGAAGGGCCAGGTTCACTGATATCAGCCATTATAACAAGAATAAATAAATCACCACCTCTCTGAACGAGCTCCAAATCACAAATATATAGGTTATAGCATAAAAATCCCATGATACGAACTTGTGGGAAGCAGCGAAAAACGTCTGCCAACTATCAACAAAATACATATTTCCGTATGTGCGGAACATGTTTCTTACACTTCTGAAAACTGCGGCACTCTCAAAATGTCCATTGAAACACCATCAGTCGAGACCGCGCTAGTGCGTCGTACGCATTTTCGAAAAATCCGAATGGACGCACTAGCGCGTCCTCCGCATTGAAAGGGTTAAAGTTATTTCATGCTACAGACTGACTTTTGAATCACAAATTAACAATTATAATAATAATAAAGATAACATCCATTTCTATGGAAAATTTAAGAATAAAACTGTGCTATAATCTTGAATTAACTCGATTAAAAACTCCTGATAATAAATGTGCAAACGACCTCGTTCTCTCACAATACAGCTATCTACTTTTTTTTTTAATGAATTGGTTCCCATTAAAAAGTTCGTTGCAGCAATAATAGATAGCGCAGCGAGCGGATCGCATAGATCGCTGTCGTCGTAATTCATTCTGATGGATTACTTGAAAAATATGTGATTTTATGGGTATTCGTTCCATGAATTGAGCTCTGGAACATAAATCCCTGAATCGGAAGTAATTAAAGCGTCGAATCGTACCCAATTCGGAAGAACGAAATTATTTTTGTAGCTACCTACCGTAGATAAGTTAATTTAATTCCGGAAATTCAGCTGAAATGTTGGGATGATTTTGATGTTTATGGAAATTATTCTATGATTTATCTATGACGAATCAGTGTTTGACACATTGTACATGCATTGATATATAATTCACATCAATTTGTAATAGTAGGGGAGCACGAAATGCTAAATGGCGATTTACTCGAACGTCGTGGGGACGTTTTGGATTGTGAAGATTAGATGCTAAAACGAAAAAAAGGTTATATGATGTATGCCATTTCACTGGGGGGAAAAACGTGTGCAGATTTTCAAAAATGTAAAAAAAGTCGTTGTATAGACATACTCGAGCGCGTCAGATATTAATAGTTTGTACACCCCAGATCGTCTCTGATAACGAAGGTAAGTTGATCTGCCGGTTTGCATGGTAAAGGTACGAGACCAAAACTCATCGCCGATATTCAAAAATGCAAAAAAAAATCGTGGTATTTCCTTCAACATAATAATGAAAATTGAACCGTGCTCGAGAATGTCAAGGTGCGTTTTCTTTTTGCAACTTTATGCGTCTCCTATTTCCTTATGCTACGTGGAAATCGTCAGATTAGTGAAATGCATAACCGACTCCATTGGATTAAAATTAAAGAAGAAAAACGGGAAACACCGTAAAAATCACCGTTCAAATATAAATCTAATTTTTGTTGTACCTAATGCCGGCCACTCACTGGGAGCTTTCCAACTACGACACACAGCGACACGGTGTTCATCGCTTCTTGTTCCAATTACGGCACAGTGACACACAACAAAAAGTTGGGTTGGAGCGTGTAGTGTTTCAGTGCTACCAACATTTATAGTCGATTTATTGCATGAACGTTGGCAATAGTTATAATTATTAATTTATTAGATGATTATCATTGTATTATATCAAATTAATATTTCACTTACAGTTTTCATTATTAAACGTGATACAAAAATGGGTAATGACGGTGTACTTAATTCGTAATAAACCGAAACAGAAATCACTTGTCTATTGCCTTTTGAAATAACAATGACTGCGCTCTCTGGCGTTTCACATAAAAATCAAAAAGGCTTTCCAACAAGCCCCCGTATTCTGTGTTCTGTAGTGTGACACAGAGTGGCACGGTGCTTCCTTGTTGGAAAGCTCCCACTACCAGATACAACTAGACAATTGAACGAGTTTCTCAAACAGTCAACTAGGATTACACCACAATCTGTTGATTTTGCATTCAACTGTAGTTTCGGCTGCATCAGGATCTATTTCCTTCAACGTATCCACTAATTTCCTGCAGGCAGCATCTATCTTATATCTATTGTGATAATAAACATCTTTTACTTTCGACAAGCAAAGTTCACCCTTAAAAATGTCAATGAAATCACAAAGAACTCATTTCTTTGCGACATTTTTCAGTGTATTTAAAATGATTTTTTTATTTGGTAATAAAAATAAAAGGGACACGACAGTAAAATGAATCAGAATAACAAAGTTTTAATCCGAAAATTTGAAATGTTGGCAGTAAAATATTGTTGACAACTGGCCACACACACACACACACAAGTCTACTCGCATGTCAATTAGAACTAATCTAATTTTCACCAGTTGTCAGGTTGTCTGAAAGGCTAGTTGTTCCTGCTACACACTATAAAGTTCACCTGACAGGCGCAACTGTCTAACCAAGCTAGTTAGTCGAGTACTTAGCGTATGCTGGCTAGTATTTGGGAGGTCTCAGGTTCACACCCCGGGGCCGACTGGTCTGCCATGAGTTTTTTTCACAGGTTTTCTCATGTTGATGTAAGTCACTGCTTGCAAACTTATAAGGCGAATGCTGGACCAGTATTAATCCTCTGAACCTTACGCACACTTCATATGTTCCATAAATATCCCGTTTCACCTATCCTTAATGCACTTATACATACAAGTGTATCCTCTGATCTGGCTGAAGGAGTTAATCCCAAAATCAAGCTGCCCGCCCTCCTGACACATACTTCAGGGAGGAATGAAACACGTGTTTCCTTTTTCCTTTTTGTAACTGTCCAGTCGTACCTGTCAGGTCTACCTGATAGTAAGTGCCGGCATTTAGCTCTTCGCACAAGATATTGAATGAATTTTTGTCAAAAGGAGGTAAATACCAAATTTGGTTTTCCTAGATATCAACAAAAACTATATATTTTGATAGTGTGATTTGAACTCCAAAAGAAGCTAAGTTCAGAGTGAAAACAGCCAAAGTGTCATGAAATTGTTTTCATTACACAACACAACATAACTTTATACACTAATACTACTGTGAAATGTATTCAAGAGATTATGTCAATGAAAATTGCCTATTTTACTCAGAGATGTACGGCAGCATGGTCCGTAGGTTTTTTGTCGCTTCATTGACGGATGCCTCTGCAGGAAAAAAGAATGAAAGAGAACTGATATGATCGACAGTAACATAAAAATATAAATATGAAATATAACACTGACAAAAGCAATATGACAACTGACCAGACTGGCACTTAGGTCCAAAAGACTTTCAGCCGCACCGCTCATACAACTAGGGCGTTATTTGAGGAAGTGTCGGAATTTTATAGGAACGGAATTGGTACTTAGCTCTGAAAGATATGGATTACCGCTGGCAACATAGACCTAAATTTCACCAAAAGTGTGTTTGCCCAAATTTTTTTGCACTTACCTCCCTTTGATAAAGAATCATTCAAATGTCAATATGAGGTAGGCACTGCTTAACTTTATAAAAGTTCCAAAAACTCTCTATTAGCATATTCACAAACACTTTATGAAGGTTCATTTCAACCTTTTGTTTATCATTTCCAAATTAATTAAAATTACGTCTATATCTTTAGATTATATTCATCTATAATTTATTCTACTGAATTGCACGGAATTTCATTCTAATTTCCATGTCGAATATCAAAACACGATTCAATTAAATTGTTTCGTGCTCTCCAGTACATTTCAAACGAATGGAAGATAGGTCACGACCTTTAGATCTTATTAGGTTCACTATATAATATTCCAGCTTGGAATTAAACGACGAAACAAATGAAAAGCTCTAGTCCAATAAAGCGGGTTGAACTGAGGCAATTGAATAATTTCCAAAATACCGACAAAGCTCATTGTATCACTGCTCTGTTCGGGATTTCTAAAATTGAGGTTTAATTTATCGACGATAAAGAAAGCACGTACGATGAAAACTGCAGCCTAATGGCATCTAGTCTTCGTTTTTGCAATTTCACGTGACCTTATTTGGAATTTTCTATTTATCCCAATTGAAGTTTTGGATTTTAGTAACATTGGATAGTGGTGGTGATGACGCCCGATGAAAGTTCATTTTAAATTAATAGGAGTTTCTCTGTTAACAAGGTTTAGCGCTCGATTGGATATTCTTTGCTTGTTTCGAATATTTGTTCACGAGGAAAAAGTTTCAATAAAGCTGTAAAGTCATTGAAAACATTTCATGAATACTTTCAAATTTTCAGTCTTTCGACCCTTACTTGCCCTTTTCACTCACTTTATTATTGTAATGAACTTTATTACCACACGTTACACTTCAGACTTTGGGGGAATGGTGCTAGGCCTAAGAATGACAAAACGTAAGCGTAACAGTCCCAATGCAAATATGTTTTGGAAGGTGAACTTTTCAACTCGAGCGACATGTTTAGTTTCAAAGTCAGATAAATTCATTATGTGAAATAAAAATAATATATCTTCTCTCAAGTATTCAAGATTCTTTGAAGGTTTATACTGAATATATAGAAAATGAATTTATCTACAGAACTACTGAAACCCTTGGAAATTACGCATAATAATTCATATATTTCATGTAGTTGTGGTTAAATAGTTATTCATTATTCCCATTATATGTTGTGAAAATGACTTTATTTTATTCAAAAATAATTAAAATTCTCGAAGTGTATCGAGTACTGGTAGCGAAACAGATCGAGATACGATTCAAACGGAATGGTCTTCACGACCTGCAGATGTTGCGGAGTTGAATAAATTTCTAAAATCCACGAAAAACAAGATATATCTACGTACCAAAATTTTGATAGTTTAATTCTGCCTCGAAAACAATCCCTGATACAAAATTTCATCTCATTTGGTTTGATGGAAGCAGTTGAGGACGTCATTGTGTATCGGGAATATACCGGGAATATATATATATATATATATATATATATATATATATATATATATATATATATATATATATATATATATATATATATATATATATACATATATATTTTAATATATAGGGTGTTCCAGAATAACGTCAGAAAATTTCGAGGGATTATTCTCTAAGACATTTTAAGAAGGAATGTAGGTCCGCAAATGCTTCCTCACCGAAATACAGGGTGTTGAAGTTTGAAAAAAAAATTTAATTTTTTTTAATATCTTCTAAACTACGAATGCTATCAAGATGAACTTCAGAACATTGTTATAACTTCTTAAGTTCTATAAACTGCTGTTGAAATTTCTTCCAAAATTCATTATTTACCAATAATGACCTCCCTCAAAAATATGGTAAATGAAACCCACGATACCCCTCTATTCTCCGCTCCTTAACAGTTTTGGAAGAAATTCCAACAGCAGTTTATAGAGCTTAAGAAGTTATAACAATATTCTGAAGTTCATCTTGATTGCATTCGTAGTTTAGAAGATATTGAAAAAAATTACATTTTTTTTTCAAACTTCATCGCCCTGTATTTCGGTAAGGAAGCATTTGCGGATCTACATTCATTGGAACTTTTTTTCTTAAATTGTCTCCCCCGCGAAATTTTCTGACGTTATTCTGGAACACCCTGTATAAGGATATTCATCAGACAGCGTTCAATACGCTGCAATAGTCTATTATTGTGGGGGAAAATAGGACTAAAAGAAAAATTATTTTCTTTGCGTATTAATATGCAGATGCTTTATCTCAATTATTGTGATGAGTGCTAAACACTTGATCTGCGTTCATCACAAAGAGAAAATTTATTTAATAACATAACAATTTCAGGTAGATGTTTTCAACTTATAAAACTAACGTTTTTCTTAATAGTTTTCCAAAGAACTAATTCGAAAAGACACTATCATGCTGCCTCCATTCGAAGGATATACATAAGAAATCCTACCAAAAAAACTCCAGTTATAAGAAATAAAATTCCGATGCCTAAGAATACAAATATTGAAGAACCAGATTGATATTCTTTTTGAGAAGGTTTCTCTTCTCGCGAATTATTTGACATGTCTAGAACATCACTTTTCCTCCACAATCCCATATTATCATGAATCCTTTTTTTAGAAGAAAATACATAAGTAGTTGACTCAGTTGACGTAAATGGTAATGGCAATAGTCGATGTTTTTTTTGTGCAGAGGAATTATCTGGCGATGGAAGAGGAGTAATAATTTTTTTTTGTTCATCTCCATTTTTTGCTTCCGGTATAAATTTAGGTAAAACTGAACTATACAATAGAGGAAGTTTATACGCTTCGGTTACTTGAAATACTTGTTGTAAGGTCAATATCTCTCTAGGGAAAAAGAAACTAATATTAACATTCAGTTGTACAGAAGAAATTGACGTTTTTGGTTCATCATTTGGACGGTACAGTGATTCTGTGAATGATAGAGAATAAGGTATTGGATATGTTATCCTCTTGAATGAATCTGCATCTTCTTTCATCTTCCTATTTAGTATGTGTAGATTTGCTAAAGGTGATTGACCTGGAAAATCATTATATTGAACTTTTGACTCACTTTGTGAAGTACGTATTGATATTGGATATACCGAAGTTTTATCTTTTGACGAATATTTATCAGAAACTTCTGGTCTATATGGTGATAATATATTTGCTGCTGCAGTTGAACTCTGTTTGAAGAATTTCCAAGAAGCATATCGTCCTTTTTCCTCTTCTCTATTCTCTGTATCCGTTATTTCTGATATTAAAGAATAAGGTATTGTGTATGTTACCCTGTTGAACAGATGAATATCTTCATTCACTCTTCCATTCTGTAGCTGTAGACGTGTAAGAGGTAATTGACTAGAAGAACCATAAAATTGTTTCCATTGAAATCGTGAATCAGCCTTCGAAGTGTATATTGATTTTGGATGAACCGAACCTTTAGCCAACTTTGACCAATCAGTACTGTCTAGTCCGTATGGTGATAATGTCTTTGCTGCTCTAGGTAAACCCTCTGTGAAGTGTTTCCAAGGAGCATATCTTCCCCTTTTTTCTTCTCTGTTCACTTTATCAAGTTCTACTGATATTTCAGACTTCGATATCAGTGAAGGTGATACAATGGATGTCATAATTTTTTCTGATTTCTTCTTGCATAATAGAGGAAAAGGTTCTATATTAGTACATTCGTAATTATCTGGACATGCACTGCAAGTTTGACCCATCTTATAGATCGATTCACCGGAATTTGGCCCTCTAGGACCATAAGTACAAGCGAAAGTTAATAATCTTTCCATCAAACTCCAACTACAACCGACGTAAAGTATTCTGTCGCTTACAATTTGAGCAAAGTTATGAATGAGCATGTGCTGTTTTCCTGTAGGCATACTTCTCATTGTTTCAGCTTGAATAGACTTAGCTTGCATTTGCCAATAATTTTTCATTTGCGACCACAAAACTACAGTTGGTATTTCTCCTATATCTACTATAATTTGCACCACAGATTGCGAAGTTTCTGAAAATTTGGAAGTGCGAAAGCATTCGGAATAATCTTGGCTGCATCTAACTGCCCAACATTCCGATATAGCCTCCAGCTCCATGTCATACTGCAGCATTGCCAGTCCAGTTGGTTTTGGATCGTTATCAGTTTGCAGTGCACGTATTTGATTGTGATAATATAATATCGTATTTCTGCTGGTTTCATTCATGGGCAGTAGTAAACAACCGTCTAAACTCTCACAACGACAAGATGATTCGCATTCCATCTTTAAATTACAATAGGGTATGTATCCAGAGTTGACGTAGTAGAGTATTCTGGAGTTGCTTAATAGAAACAAGTACCAGAGAAAATTGTTAAAATCAACTTTCATGTATTTCTGGACGATTGAAATGGGTTTTCGATACTAGCACTACTTTCAAAAATGATGATTTAAACAATTTAACGTCTCTTTTGAAGCTAGATGTCAAACTTCGTCAAATAATGGACGAAATATGTCATTTCTACCGGATTAGACCGATATTTGATGTGGATCGATAAATATATTGAAACCATGGTTAAATAACAATTAACACTTGTTTTTAATATACATATAAATTGTTTATTTGACCTTTGTTTCAATATATTTCATCATGATGAGAACAAACGATATATGTATGTATGTATGTATATATATATATATATATATATATATATATATATATATATATATTTTTTTTTTCTTCGTTACATTTTGGCGCTTCTAGCAGTCCCCTTCCAAACAAATAAAATTTGGCAGTTGGTTGTTTTTCAGGCAGTACAAAATCATCTCAATTTATGTGAATTTGGGCAAAGGAAGTGATATAGCTTGAGATGACTTCATTTTTCATGTCATGAGTCTTATTTTAAACAACATTCGATAGACATAAAATAGGTATGTAATTCATCTAGTGAAATAAAAACATGCTAGTCGTGGAAAGCAGATTATAACTACATATAAGAAAATCTAAACTTTTGAAAGCACGAATTATAAATTAATATTAAGTACCGAGGACATAACATACTTCAGAAGTCTTTATTCTTTATCTTCAACGAATACATTCTGCATCTCATCCATAGGATCTAATGGAGCTTCTGTTAGATGATGGGGATAAATTTGACGTTGTACTCCAGGCGCACGAGTGGACGTATCTTCCGAAAACGGAGGAAATTGTACCGAGGGAATACTCGGATACGACAAATCAGATTCTGCATTCGGAGTTAAAGGAAACTTTTCTTCTTGTTTTTCTGTAATAATCGGAGAGTTTGGAGGAGGTTGAGGAGGTATGGGTAGCTGGAGTGGGTGAAACTGTGTTTGGGGTGGGGGTAAAATTGGTGGTGGTAGAGGTAATGAAGGTTCATAAGGTGGCCGTACTAATTCTTTGCCTTCAGGAATTTCCTTACACAACCTAGTGAATGGTTTCGCGTGGTCGCATTCATAATAATCAGGGCAACTTGAACACATCTTTCCTAAAGAAAAGATCGGTTCTCCAGCAACTGGACCTCTGGGACCATAAGTACAGACAAAGTGAAACAACTTCCGATTTCCCTGACTGTGCTTACTCCACGCACAACCAATGAAGAAAATTCGATCGCTAAATACTTGTGCAGTTTGTAGTAGATCAATATCATCATGAGGTAAAGTGTTTACTTTTTCTGCGGACATAGATTTCGCGGGTACTAAATATGCATTCATCATGTTCATCCATAACGATTGGGGATCATGTACTTTGTTATCTGTCAATTCAATAGTAATAACTGCTTGCGATGTTTCAAGAAATCTTGGCGTCACAAAACAATCCGTTTTCTCGTTTTTGCATCTAACTGCCCAGCATTTGGATATTTCTTCCAATTGATGATCGTACTGAAGAATAGCCAATCCAGCAGGTGACGGTTCTCCATTGCTTAGAATATCGCGAAACTGGTTGTGGGAAAACAATATTAGATTTCTTAGTTGATCATCCATTTCCAGCAGAGAACAGTTATGAGCTATCTTGCACTGACATTCTGATAAGCATTTTGCTTTAGTTATACAATAGGGAACGAATGAAGGTCTTACATATTTTACAGCCACAACGTAGAAACTTGCAAATATGCTAATCAAAATTGTGGAGAAACGAATTATTATCATTCCATTCGTGAAAGAGATTTCATATTCAGACATAAAGTGACGTTTAACGAGTCTCCGTGAAATTAACATTATTTCTGTGATTGGTTGAATTCCAAAAATACGTGAATTGCACTGGTCAAAGACAAATGCAGATGGCGTGCTAGGGTTTGTTCCTGTCAAATAGACATTCATGATATATTCTCTATGCGTGTATGAACCAAAGAGAACATGCTCATTTTCATTCCATGGTATATGAGACATTGACTTAATTGTGATTAATAGAATTCCAAATATATGTGTATTGTTCTACTTATGCACTGGCAGACCGATCAAAGATAAATACAGATGGCGCTATTAGGGTTAGTTCCTGTCAAATAGATATTCTTGATATATTCTCTATGCGTGTATGGACTAAAGAAAACATACTCATTTTCATTCCATGGTGTAAATTGACGAAATTGTGATTGGTTGAATTCCAAAAATATGTGTATTGTTCTACTTATGCACGGGCAGAGCGGTCAAAGATAAATACAGATGGCTCTGTTAGGGTTATTTCCTTGTCAAATAGATATTCTTGATAAATTCTCTATGCGTGTATCGACTAAAAAAAATATGTTCATTTTCATTCCACGGTATATGAGACATTGAAGGAATTCTGATTGGTTGAATTCCAAATATATGTGATTGTTTATCTTATGCACTGGCACACCGATCAAAGATAAATACAGATGGCGCTGTAAGGGTTAGTTCCTTTCAAATAAAAATTCTTGATATATTCTCTATGCGTGAGAAGAAAATATGCACCTTCTCAATACATTATGAAATGGATTTAATTAAATATCCATTAACTGAACCAATCGTGAAAATAAAGAGTTTACTTAAGTGCCTCTTCATAGACATAAATGAAACCACTACACTTAGATGAAAAATATTTATCTTTTATATATCCTGGAGATCACGAAAGGTAATAAGAAATAGTTCTCTCGGGTATAATAAGCTGACAAATATTAATGTAATGCTCTTAGAAATAAGATATTGATTTGAAAAATACTTGAAGGTATTAATGAAAGAGAAACATTTCAACCAAGTAAAACTTTATTTTGATTAGCTGAAAATATGATATTTCATTTGGCTATGAGTTGTCATAGTGAAAATCAGCCATAGATTGAAATGATATCTAACGTTCAATAATTTTGATTTACGTCAAAAAGCAATATGCAATGCAATCAGTATTTAATAAAAATGTTTTGATTTTCGTCTCTCTCCAATGTGTTCTAACGTTACAAGTTATTACGAAACCAAGTTTCTATCCGTATTGCTCAACAAAAAAAATATGCAAGCAAGCTTGCACTTGTGAAGTGGCTCCTAGTTGTACTTTGCTTCCAATGGACGAATACTTAAGAGTCAGCCTTCTGAAATTTCATAATCAAATTCGTCATATTCAAACCAGCAGTAATCCTCCACCCGCTGGATTGTCAGTTCTTCAGTACGATCCCGAATTGGAGGAAGTGTCGACCTGTTGGGCTGTTAGATGTCAGAACGAATATTCAGAATGTTTCGTAACTACCAAATACTACCAAACTACCCAAAGCGTCACTCAACTTGTTTTGGATCTAGAAAAAACGCCAAACGTGTTCATGTGGATGCAAGCCATGCAAGATTGGGTAGATCTTGTTGGTACAAACCCGGCTAGAATTATAGCAGAACTACCAACTGGTCAAGATAGCGAATACTTAAACAACTATGCTCAACTTATGAGTGACCAAATTTTAGCAGCGGGATGCGCATGGAGTATTAATGTTTCTAGTAATCTGCTCAATCTTATCTGTACGTATGGTCCTGGAGGACCACTTCAAGGCGAACCAATATATAAGACTGGAACTCCTTGCTCTTTTTGTCCTAAAGGGTATTCATGTGATCGAATGGAACCTTATGGACAGTTATGTAAGTTGGCAGGGTATTCAGACATTAATTCAAATAACAATACCAATATGTGGGTATTTGATGAAGAGCTTGCACGTGCACCACACTTTTCCACTGAAGTAACTCCTAATTATCAATACGATCAAAACCCAAGACCTCAAGAGTCCTCAGTGTACGAAGAACAAACAGAATCAATATATGACATGTATGAGGCAATGAATAATTTTCCAGAAGGAGTGGCATTGTCTGAAGAAGCAGTTTCAACAGAGTCAAGTATGGATGATAGAATAGCACCTTGGGAGTTCTCCAGTAGTTCAAATGGTATTTTTGAATATAGTATTTTAATCTATAGTTCAACCTTTGTTCTTCATATATTGACACAGTTTTTTGAAATATTATAAAATATGTTAGTAAAAGATTAAGTTTGTGAAAGTCATTGGTAAATAAAAAAGGGGTACAATCCTTTCCTAGTATTTTATTAAACTCTTCATTTTATTATATATCTGCATATAATCGAATTTATTCTGTGAGCATCCGATATATCATGATGTCGCAGTACAAATTCGTTCTTGTTTTTGAAGTGAGATTTCGTTTTAATTCGTATCTACCTGTAAAATTTTTTATTGAATGTTATAGGCTTCTTTTCTTTTACTATTGTTTTTATTAATCAAAGGTCAATTATGCCGGTAGACTTTTTTTTATAGTAACATTTAAGTGAAGTGTGTTTTAGGTTTCTTCATTTTATTACTCATTGTTATTAATTTTTTCTAAAATCTGTATGGATTATGATACCAAGACTATTGTATTGAGTTCATTCTGATGAAGCCCCAATCTGGTGAAACGTCATAGATTACAGTAATGTTGAAAACAAACATGTGTTTTCAAAAATATTGTTATGGATTTTAACCAAGTGACAGCTTTGTCAATTTGGAAAAAAGTATTCAAAAACACTATGGATTTTACCATTATAAATATCTTTATAACTAATATAGGAAAATACCATCGTTAGATATTATTGAGATTCCAGGTAACAAATAATGAATAACAATTATTGATTATATTGTAGAAAATTAAAAAGAAGTTTTCACTAAATTTGGACCAAAATTCAGATTAAATATATGAATATTTAGAAAATAAAACTTTGTCATTTTAAACTAGAGTTAATTAATATAATGAAACAATTTCATTTGTATTCTGTGTTATTCAGCATTTTTTCTTCAAATATAAGTTAATATTGACAAAAATTCGAAAAACGTGGTTTTGCTACAAAAAGTTTCGTCTAAGCCCACGTATTCAACTTGAATTTCCTTTTCTAAAAGCGTTGATTTCTCCAGCCACAGAAGTTGCCGCAGCAAACCTTTTCATCACAAATGAAATCAGCTTGTTTGCCGTTAAGGGGAGAAAATGGGCTGAGACATAGCAGTCTGCGCTAATAAACTTTAGGGTGGAATATATATTTTTTTTAAATTTAAAAAGGGAATTATTTTTCATATCATGGATTTTTACTTCATCAAATAACTCCTCTACTACTTCACTTTGATATTATGTTTGATAATTTTGATAAGTTGTGTTTCTAGATTTTTTATGGACAATTCGAGGGAAATTTGCAACCTCAAAATGCGTAAGGACTAGTTAGGATACAATCAGGATAATAATATTTGGGTATAGCAGCAAGCAAAACGTGTACTCTTATAACACCATATTTCCGATATTTCAACAATGATTACTGTCATCTTCATGGAAGCTACAAAATAAGCATAAAAGAAAATCAAAAAAATGGTCCATAACGGCCAACAGTAACAATACTAACTGTGTCTTTGAGAATGATTGCAAAAGATGAAAAAATCGAGATACAGCATTATTGATTTCTATAAAACATTATTGATCGAGAACACAAAATGTGATGATCATCAACCAACATTATAAGTTAAAAGGTCACAATAAAATTAAACAAAACATAATTAATTTAGAGGAAATAAACATCGTTGAAGTTAAGTTGAAAAAGTTAACTTCAACGATGTTTATTTCCTCTAAATTAATTATGTTTTGTTTTACTTTATTGTGACCTTTCAACTTATAATGTTGATTGATAATCATCACATTTTGTGTTTTCGATCAATAATGTTTTATAGAATTTTACATCTTTTGCAATCATTCTCAAAGACACAGTAAGTATTGTTACTGTTGGCCGTTGTGGAGCATTTTTTTGATTTTCTTTTGTGCTCATTTTGTAGCTTCCCTGAAGGAGACAGTAATCATTGTCGAAATATCGGAAATAAAATGTTATAAGAGTACACGTTTTGCTTGCTGCTGTACCCAAATATTATTATCTTATTTATATATATATATATATATATATATATATATATATATATATATATATATATATATATATATATATATATATATATATATATATATATATATATATATATATATAACAGGCCGAATCAGCAACCGGTATCGCTTTTGAAGTTTTCACCTCGATAAAAAAAAACTGTGTTAATTGATTCGAGAATTTCGAATTCAAGGTTAACAGACGGCCGAACTCCGCCTATTTACCTAATTGTTGTAGACGAGACGAGGAGAAGGGCCCCTAGAATTTTGGTTCGTAGGGCGATTTTAGACGACCAAAAGCGGGCCTCATGTCAATCGAGGGTCCAGATCCGATAGGCTCACATGGTTCAAGAGGATCAAGCATCGCAACATCAACATACAAGTCTCCGAAACGGGTTCGAGCGAAATTCGTATCAAAATATTATCGTAGAAGGTAATTCTTGTACCGTGGAGGGTAAGCGCGATTTCCTTAGAAATACAGGCTCGAATTCAATGATATTTGCGATGAATATAGAAGTATACTCTGACGAAAAAACCTCGATAACATTCAAATTTTATGAAATATGGTGTATTTTCCACCACTGGCGATCATTGATTTCAAATAATACACTCATCATCAGTGATTATTAGATATGACATTTTGGACCTAGTCGTTTATCACCTTCCTCTCAAGATTTTAAATAATTTAATATAATATTCACTTTTATTGATGATGTTCATAAAAAAAACAACTACTTATTCACCAAATTTCATTCGAAACAGATACTGACTTTTTTGAGGAACTATTTTCAATTATTTATGGTGTACAAAATGTTCTTCATGAATTTGATATGTGAACGCATCTTACTCTTTTTACTGAGTTCAAAATTATCTGTCATTGTTATATTTATGTCAAAATTGAAAGCGCAGGTTCCTCAAATATGGCTGGCATTCCACCGAAGAATCCCGATCATTATAAGAACAAGAAGCAAGTTTGCGTTATAGGCGCTGGTGGCTGGTAAGTCAACAGAAACGTCAAATAAAGAAAGAAGGGCTAAACCTCTCAGAAAACCAATAATCTTTATCTAATTAGCCTAGCTCATATCATAAAAATGATATGCTATCTACAAAATAACTTTAATTCAATTGCGCTTATTTATTTCTCAGACTAATACTCTTATATTATTAATAATTAAATATGTACAGGTATTTTTGCATAGTTATAGAAAATTGCTTCAATTCCTAACCAATTAAAGGATACTGGTATAAAAATGTAAACGTGTATTTATAAAAACTCAACAACATCTGCATTACTTTGTTTTGAAGCCTAAGTTCATGTTCATTTGTGAAAAATATGAAAACTGAAAAACGGAAACAATTATTTTATGAGAATTTTTGTAAGTATATTGAGATACACAGACATATTATATCCTATTGTAAAGTCTCTTCAGCTGAAGGTTGAAAATGATATCCCAGTACTCAATTTCATTTGTAAAAAAGTTATTGAATTTCGGAGGCAGTTTTGGATTATGAAAACATGTTACTATTTTTTTGTGAACTCAATAAATGTTCATTTATCATGTCCAGCCAATCTACTAATTTTAGAAAATTTCAGTCAGCAATCTAATGTAATTTATCGTCATATAAGTTAACAGAACAGATTTTAAAAGGCGTGTTAATATCATTCACGTGAATTCTAGATAAAGGTGGACCTATTAGACAACCCTGTGGTACACCCAACATCCTGAGAACAAAATTTAACATTTTGGAATTGCTGTCACTAAAATGTTCTTTGATCCACCGAACTTCTTGTACAGAATATCATGCTATAATTTCGAAAGCCGTCTCTGAGCCAAGAAACTTTTGAAGTACAAAATCGCATTCTTTTATTCTTGTTCCTTGAACTTTATCTTCATTTACATTTTTCAGGGGTTCCGTTATAGCTAGAATTATAGCTCGCAATGTATTAATATTGAAGAGATTTCATCCTATAGTAAAGCTGTATGTCCATGACGAAATCATACATGACAAAAAACTATCTGATCTTATAAATGAGACTCACGAGAATCCAAAATATTCACCAGGAAATAAATTCACCAGAAACCTGGTAAGTTAACTCTAGATCTAATTTTCTAACATTCTACCTTGAAGGATGAATGAGAATTTCATGTCGTTGAGTCTCATAAAACTAGTTACGTTGAAAAGTTGATATAAGTTATATATCATGTTTTTTTACAGAAAGCGACACCAGATCTGATTGAGTGTGCCAAAAATGCCGATGTAATTGTGTTTGTTGTGCCACGTCAATTTGTTGAAGACACTTGTAAAGAGCTCGAAGGAAATATCAAGCCCAACGCTGTAGGTGTGTCCCTGACTAAGGTATGCATATCTGGGATAAAATTTAAATATAATTCCTTTCATATGTTCAAAATCAAGTTTTTCTCAAAACTAACAGCGCTCACAGAATCAATTCACCAATTTGGATTGACCAGAAGTACCTTAATTTGTTTCCTTATATTGAATGATGTATAAAAATTAAACCAAAAACTTCCTTACTTTTATTACCGTATATTCATAAGTATGGACAGCAAATCGAAACATATTAAGTTTTTAGTACCTATATATATATATATATATATATATATATATATATATATATATATATATATATATATATATATATATATATATATCATATCAGTTGAAATGATGCATTATAACACTGAATTTCTAATATCGCTGGTGATAATGCACTTTTTATATTAAAATACACATCGAAAACACTGGAGATTCATCAAATTAAACTGTAACAGACGCTCAAAAGTGATATAACAAAAATTCCTCAACGCTATCTATAGCGTTGAGGATAACAAACTTATAAAACAACCTTGCATTGTTCAGATGCTTGTAGTTGGAAGGGAGTTTATTATATAATTTAATATTGTATAATTAAAATAATTTTGTTTTTTGCAAGGTATGTTTGGAAAGAGAAAGTTGTTACGTTTTCTTGTATGATGTTCATGGAAGGATGTGTGTTGGAGAAATTTTTCCTTGTGTTCGTGAATATACTTACAACATGGCAAGTTCAACATCCTAAGCGCTCTGAAAAGTTCTTTACAGCTCGGGACTCTCCAAACAACGCTAGTACCGCCTTCCTCTGCTTTAGGAATATTATAATACTCTCGTGCAAGACAACCGAAAGTTTGATAACATACGTAGCCATGCTGTGGAAATTGGAATAATAGGTAGCCAAGGCTTGACTTATTTCCATCATGTATTGGATCCTTTTGATGGTAAAGATCTCTGCACTGAGCTTCCTGTAAAGGATCTCAACATATGCTGACCAGATCAGCTAACTGTGCAACGTAAAAGCCAATAACTTAATCTAGCTTGGTTCTTTCATTATTCTTGTTGAAAATGTTGGTATTTGGATCTTTCTGCTGTTAAGGGATATATTGTTCGCTGTTAACCAAGTTTCAGTATCTTTGCTGGATTTTTCTGTCGTTTCTGTCAACTCCCTCCTATAGTTTACTTCACTAACTATAGTCTGTCCAGCGAGACTTTGCGTTCAGATATGCGCAAATAACGACGCAATGCTACCTACCTCAATAAATTAAATTCGAGATTGTCAAAATTCATATTTGTCATAAGTAATTTTCTGAAAGAGTAGTGACCAGATCAATCATTTTTACATCATGTAAAATATCTATATAAACTATTAAATCTGTACATATAGGTAGGTAGGTGTTCATATATCACTCTAGTGTCAGGCGCACATCACAGCATTTTCATTGCACGTCCATAGCTCCCGGAGGGTACATGGAGCTTGTAGGGATTGGCATACCAGGAGGTGCTCCATTGTCTGGGATTCTCTGCATTCACATGTTTCCTCCTCCACATATCCCCACTTTAGGAGGTCGTTCTTGCATTTCCTCATTTGGCATCGGAGTCGGTTGGGGTTTTCCAGGTGCGCCAGTCCAGGTCCGATCCTGCAGGGAGTTTTTCTTTTGAATTTGAGGTTGGGATATCATTGTTTTCTAAACGCTGTTTCCATTTTGCCTCCTTGGTCGCAGTTTTGGAGGTTGTAAGGGGCTGTGTAGACTGCATAATGTTTCGCCTTGATTTTAGTCTGGCCACCGGCGGTACATGCTGATGCAATGGGTGTCTGGGGTCGTCGCATTGCCTGCTTCGTTCGGCCATGGCTAGGATTTCCCTCCGTATTTGCTTCCGGCTTGCATGTAGAGGTGGTCAATGCTGGAGGGTTTTAGGCATCCATACGAGGGATGCGTATTCATCTGCGGAGTAGCACAGCGCAAGGGCCGAGGAGCGTAGGACTTTAGGGTTGGCTCCTCATCGAGCAATGGTCAGTTTCCGGAGGATGCCATTTCTGGTGTTGACTTTGGCCTTGGTTTCATCGATATGCTTTCTGTAGATCAGAGTGTGGTCCAGTGTGCTTACAAGTATATCTTCTGATCTGGTTGAAATAGTTAATCCCAAACTCAAGCTGCCCATCTTCCTGACACATACTTCAGGAGGGAATGAAACACGTGTGTTTTTTTTTCCTTTCCTTTTCCTTCATCCCGATAAGTCAAGCAGCCCACCTCTGTCACGCATCCTTGACGGAGTAATGAAATTCGTCTCCGTTTCTTTCCCGTTTACTCAATATCGCAGTTCTTTCAGGGTTTCGAAATAACACCAGTAGGTTCAGTGTGGTTGATATCGAACATAATATCGAGTATGCTGCATATTAAGTGTCACGTATTTATGGGGGCGAACATAGGAGCGGAAGTGGCTGCCGAGAAGACGATATGCCGATCGACGCTCGGTTGCTCGCACAAGACGTGGGGCAAATGGCTGAAGGAGTTATTCGAAACTGACCATCTGAAGGTAACCGTCGTAGATGACGAAGATACGGTGGAAGCTTGCGGCGCCCTCAAGGCAAGTAATATGGCCTTCTTCTTTTTCTTAATAATAATAATAGTTAATTGTCTTTATTGCCAGAATAAAGTGATAGAGGCGAAGTCTAGCTAAAGCTACTCCACTTAACCTCTAAGTTAGAAATAAGTGAACATATAACAAAATACTAGCAATATACTCAATGATAGAACCAAAATAATAAGAAAAATAAAAAAAATGAATTTATACAAATAAGCAAAAATCTGCAGAGTATAAGATTCATGATAATACAAGTACAAAATGAATATAACAATCTCAAAATACGTTAAGATCAATCAATCAAATCTGGTTGCATAATAGAAGTGCCTTATACAATAATTATACATACCCTTAAATCTAGTCACACTGCCTGGCTTTACCTCCAGAGGAATGAAATTGTAAACACAAACAGCATTAAACGAGAAAAATTTATGGAAACCGATGATTTATTTGACCAATGAAAACAGGACAATGCAAGGGTTTGCGGATGTCTCAAATCCCGGCTATGCATTGCGCCTCTGTTGACCAATTTGTGTTTGAGATAAGGCGGAGAAGAATATGTCAGAATACGAAAAACTGCCGACCCCCAAGTGAAAACGAAACAGATTGTCCAATCTCAACCAAGCAAGCTCTCTGATATAAATCGACACTTTCTCATATTTACGCAGTCCAAAATTGAACCTATAGCAAGAATTAATAATCTTTTGTAACCTTCGCCTAGTAGTTGAATACAAGCACGTGTAATAAAGGATAAAACCATAGTTTAAAACTGATAGTACAAGACTTCCACAAAGCTTTTTCCTCAAAGCTAAGCTTAGGTAGTGAAGTGATCTATAAAGCTGTCTAAGTAACAAAAGTGATTTCCTTATCAACATCCCAATGTGCTTCTCAAAGTTCCTAGCACTAATTGCCTCATTTAGAGACTCCGCTCCAATGGATAATTTCATGTTGAGTCCAGTGTGAAGACTCGAAGAAAACACAAGGTTAGTACATTTAGAAGGATTTAAACGAAAGTTATGACTATCACAGAAACATTGCAAACTGGATAAGTCCTCATTAATGAGCTAGGAAGCATCAATCAAGGAGTAGTAAAGCTGGGTATAATCAGCAAAAAAGCACTTCAAGTGCCTTACCCGGTTACGGGTGTAGGCGACGTCTCTACAACGAGGTGTTGTGCGTGATACAGTGATACACGAATAGAAAGGACCTACAGTTTGACGACGGTTCCGAACGCCTCTATAAAGAGGCTTTACAAGGCAGAATACTTCTCGGTGGCTTGTCATTGCCTTCCGAGAGGTGGCTCCGCATTAATTCGTTGGTTTGGCAGGGATTACATCCGCTGACCTTCTATTCAGTAGCCCAACGCACTGACCACTAATAATAATTAATATTATCTACTCCTAATAATAACGGTGAAACGATCAATATTCATCATTTGAAATGTTTACTTATGTAGTAGATATTATCCCCTAGATGTTTGATCATGACGTCAGTTTTATCGTGGGGGTAAACAAAGGATGAGCGGATTTTTTGATTGAGAAGGGTGGAAGGTGCATGCGTTCGCATTAAGAAACAGCTTTACGAAATGCCGGATATTCCAAATTTAACCCCATTAAAATAACTTAAACGGTTATCATTCAGATGTATGTAGAATTAACCTTTTCCACGTTATACAACGTACAAAATTCTAATTTTGTTAGAAACAATCATGGAAACACTTCACGTAGGTTCAGACAATATTATCTTCAGTAAAATGACTGATAAATATAGTTCGTTATATTTAAATTCAATACAATGATATGTATGTTGAAAGAAAGATTCAATTGCATTTGTTCAATATTATATGTTGTCGTTATTACGTTGTGACTATCTTGAATTGTACCGAATTCTATCATCTGGGATGCCTTCTTATCTTCATTGTAGATTGAGTTTCAGAGGTAATTCTCATGCTGTTAATATTAGACATGGGGATACTCTCCACCTCCCTAGGTTTCGCCTAACTATCTTTGAAAGATCTTTCTCATTTAATTCTATAGCTGTATATAATAAGATACCTAGGAATATTAAAAAACTTTCATTACATAGTTTCAAGAAGAAGATCAGATCGAGACTTCTATCTGCACAAATAGCTGTTTACTTTTTGCTAAGGTCTACCTAATGAATAATCTTTAGTTTGTTATTGTCAATTTATATTCAATGTTTGCATTCTCATTTATTCCTAATAATTTACGATTTGTTTCAGTTTTTTATTTCGTGTCTGGTTTTTTATTTGTCTGTATTTCATTTCACATTGAGTTGTTTTGTTCTATCAATTATTTATTATCATTTTATTTTATATAGATTCTTAATTTTCTTCTTTTTCTTTTTTTTATATATATTGTTTTTTTTTGTTTATTTTGTTACTTTGTTTCATTGAATATATTTTTTTTTTGTAGTTCGAGGTTGAGTAGAATAGCTTTGCTAGACTTCGCCTCTCATAATCAATAAAGTCCTTATTATTATTATTATTATTATTATTATAATATGTTTTATCTCTACAGTGGGCAGATACAGTCAAATCATCCAATATGAGTGCTTCACGTTGACGTTTCATCACTAGAATTGTGACTCAAAAGCTTTCGAAAAAAATTATTTCGATGTAAATCCCGTAATACAAATCTGGAAGAGAGATTGAAATCACAAAAACTACAGCGCTTATAAATATTCAATTATAGAATTTCACAAATTCTGAACTGAAATGATTAAAAGAAAGAGCAATTTTAGAAAGTTCGGTTTCATTTTTGAATGAACACATTTTTGGATTTCTGAGACAATTTTGGATCAGCATGTGACATTCTGATATGTTTTCACTCCTATTTTATTTTAGTAGATTCACTTCTAATGTTTGAGTGTGTCACTGACATAACCTAAGTGATTATTTTGTTTTCCAAAGAAGACTTGATAAAAAAAGTGCAAAATATTAGACATCATGGTTATCCATGGCTTACGTGACGAGAGTGCCTAAATGAATTATTGTCTTGTATTTTCCTTGAAAATATTTTATTGATATTCTTCTTTTAAATCTAATCGCAAATAAATTGGTATCGTTAAATTCATCAAAAAATCCTCTCTTCGGAAATTGCTTGTCAAAAAATGATCGCGTTGTACACGAAAACTTCATTGTGACTTCCTGTCTATCATACTAGGTTACCTACTAAAACTTTGCGATTGTGTTCTCCTGAAATCACCCGAGGTCCTTAAATTAGCTTAAGTCCGATCATTGCCACATAGATGCAATATTAAAAGTGACTCTAAAAAACTTAAGTAGGCTTAAAAACGTCTAGAAAAAGTAACGTTTCAATCCAGAATTGTCTCAAAAATGCAAAAAAAAATTTATATAACGTGTTTCATTTAAAAACTTTCTTCAAATAAAGGAACTTATTGAGATTGAAAGAAACAATAACAAATGATACATAGTTGTATTCTAAATATCATATGGAGACAAAAAAATTAAAAAAACCTGTACCAACTGTCCCATTTAAAAATCGAAAGTTTATGTCACTTCCGGTGAATCCACAAATTGCGTGAAATTGAGTTACTTGTCAAAATATGCAGTTTTATGCATTAAACAGATCCTCCATAAAAAGGTTTAGGGGCTAGCCACCTACCGTGGACAATCGGTTGTATATATATATATATATATATATATATATATATATATATATATATATATATATATATATATATATATATATATATATATATATATATATATATATATATATATATATCACCTCTGTATTTTTTTTGAAATTAGTTCATTTGTTATTGAGAAATTAAATGTTGAACGTTTTATCTAAGAAAAAACAGAAAATTCGCAGTCGTTTATTTTATTGAGGAAATCAACAAAAAATAATATCAATGGAAACAAAATCAACGGATAAATTGTTCAAAATGACCTCCACTTACTTCCATACAATAATACAGTCTACTTCTATTATTTTCTATTCTACTATTCAAGATGTCCGGAGTCAGCAATCGGCATTCCCGAACAATTCTCTGTCGCAGCTCTTCTAGATTTGAAGGCTTAGTAGAGTAAACTTTCGACTTCAGGTGTCCCTACAGAAAGAAGTCCATCGGTGTGAGATCAGGTGATCTAGCTGGCCACTCTACTGGACCCCTTCTGCCGATCCAACGCATTGGAAAACGTTCGTCCAAAAACTGTCTCACCCGAACATCGAAATGTCAGGGTGCACCATGCTGCTGGAATGTTATTTCATTTTCTAATAAATTGTCATCATTTTCTAAAATTTGTGTAATCATAGGATCTACACATTCTTGTAATAGATTTAAGTATGTCTCTCCATTGAGATTACCGTCTATGAAGAATGGTCCTACAATATGATTACCAAGAATGCCGGCCCAAACATTCAATTTTTTTGGAGTTTGTGAATGTGTTTCCATCACCAAATGAGGATTCGCATCGCTCCAGTAACGACAATTATGTCTATTTACTTCACCATTCAATATGAAAGTACTTTCGTCCGAGAAACATGTATTGTATAATAGGTTCGGCTTATTGGTCAATTTCTCGCTGAACTCCTCACAAAACTGGATTCGACGATCAGGATCATCTTCGTTCAATTCCTGAACTAGCCTTATTTTGAAAGGGTGGAATTTGTAGGCTTTCAAAATCCGAAAAACACTAGTAGCTGATACACCAGACGCTCTAGCTACTTGTCTGATAGATTGTCGATTATCCATTTGTACATGTCCTAAAACTGCAACTTCAACTCCCTCATTTCTGACAGGACGGAATACTTCATGTTTTCTGTTGTGAACAGAACCTGAAGTTCGAAATTTATCCATCAACTGTTTAACGTATTGATGGCTCATGTTGTGGTCTGGATGATTTATATTATAAATTCTTGCAGCAGCTTTAGCACATTCACCATTTTGATAATAGGTTGCGACAATTTCTATTTATTTCTATTATTTCTAAACCATGTTGGAACCAAGTAAACAACGATGAATGAATAATTAATTCGCGTCAGTGTGACAGTGGCCAACTATCTACTTTTTGTTCTGCGATAACTAGCTTCAAAAAACTACCTGTGCTAAAAAAACTAACTCCGGACATCTTGAATAATGTAAGGAAAGCTTTCGAAAGTAGACTGTATCATATTGTATGGAAGTAAGTGGAGGTAATTTTGAACAATTTATTCGTTGATTTTGTTTCCATTGATACTATTTTTTGTTGATTTCCTCAATAAAATAAACGACAGCGAATTTTCTGTTTTTTCTTAGATAAAACGTTCAACATTTAATTTCTCAATAACGAATGAACTAATTTGAAAAAAAAATACAGAGGTGATAGAGCGACAAAAGACCTTTCAGATGATATATCACTCGACCCCCCATGCCATTGAAAAAAATATGGGGGGTAGCTGCTGACCGCAAGGGGGTGATGTTTCGGGTATGATTTTCATATCAGAATTAGTCCCCCTAGAAATTAAAATTGACGTGTTCTTTGAAATTTTCGATCACACGTCCGTTTCAGACTTACAGGGGGGGTCAGTTTTCGTTGGAACGCCCTGTATACATATATATATATATATATATATATATATATATATATATATATATATATATATATATATATATATATATATATATATGTATAAATTTATTCATTATATCAATAATAAATTGGAACAATTACCTACTAGTTAAGTGTTAACAAAACTTTTCACGTATCAGGTCCTGAAATATCGTTTTGATGTTTTATAATGCTCTTTTAATCTTAGTATGAATAGTTCAGTCAATATCCATTTTCCCGTGTATTTGTCCCATACAACACCGATTTTCATAGAAATTTGGATTTAGGTTCTACTTACCATCTATTTTTGTTTTATGAAGTTTTTTCTGAAAGTCAATACTTTTCGACTAATTCGCTAGTGAAATTATCAGTTTTCAGGCAATAAAACCGCGTTTTCAAATTCTTTCTCGGGAACAACTGGAAAAATATGCATTTAATCGAAAAACCTATAGGGAACAAAATTATAGCTTATAAAAAACAAAGAAAATCGTGTATTTATGATATATGCAGAAATTTTAATGAAAATCGGTGCTGTATGTTATAAATACAGTTTACACTTTTTTTCCCGTCATTGACTGGACTGAAAATACAAAGAACAGAAATCTTTCAACATACATTAAACATCAGAATATCGTGGCCATAGCAGTGGGACTCATGGAAGGTTTAAAACAAGACGACCGCCACAAAGAAGCTACTATGAGATTGGGATTCATGGAAATGGTGAAGTTCGTCGACAAGTTTTACCCCGGTGGCAGATTGTCGACGTTTTTCGAGAGCTGCGGCATAGAAGACGTCATCGTTACCTCGTACGCCGGCAGAAATAGTGTTTGCGCGAAAGCGATGGTAGAAACTGGTCAAACGCTGAAACAGATAGAGGAAGAGATGCTGAGAGGCCAGAAACTTCAAGGACCCGATACGGCCGCACAAGTGCACGTCATGCTGAAAGCTCAGAGAATACTAGATCAGTGAGTACTTTAAAATTCAGTCAGTCACCTCTGCTTCCATTAGGACTGAATAAGGAAAATTTAACGTTATTGAATATTCGAAAAAGGCATGAGTTTCCTTACCAAACGTTGTACTCTAGACAATTAGGGAATGAAAGATATGACAGCGGTGCTAGGCATGCGCATCAGATGTATTCGATTATGCTTATTATTTCAATTTTATCAATCAATAATGAGTTCTGAAAGTGATTCAGTAGAAGTAAAGGATAGCGATGGTGATAAGTACTAGTTTTCCTAAATGTTTGTGAGTTACTCTACACAAACATACACACACACACACACAACACACACATATATATATATATATATATATATATATATATATATATATATATATATATATATAAATTTATATATATATATTAATATATTTAGATATAAATATATATATATATATATATATATAGATATATATATATATATATATATATATATATATATATATATATATATATATATATATATATATATATATATATATATATATATAATATATATCCCTGATTTTCATCATAAAAAAACATGGTAGAATATTTGTAAAAATTATGTGAAAACACTGATATATATATATATATATATATATATATATATATATATATATATATATATATATATATATATATATGTACAGGGTCACTCACGGTGAATGGTAGGTTAGACGTTTACGGAGAACAGAACATGAGATTATTCTGAAAATTTGGTTTCATGGGTAATTGATTTTGCTCTATCGATCTAAAATAATAGTGGCGCTGCGGCGTTGCCGCTTATACTAAAAAGTAGCAGCAACTATGAAATTTCAAATGAGACACCCTATATATTATTTCATTTTTTGCTTCTCTACCATTTTTCAATTGTTTTTGTATGATACTTTCCTATACCTATCTCCAGAGGTTTTCGAGAAATTAAATGGTTTCCTTATTTTTTTGTGCAAAACATAGCTTCAATTAAATGTTCATTACTAAGGTATTCAGATTCGTAGGACGCTTAAATTTCAGGTGTAGTTTACCAAGTTCCGACGTATTAGGAATATTCTAAGGACTTTCTTCTCCATTATACAAGGTCCTTCAAAATTTGCTATTTTGACGATAAATACAAAAATAGTAAAAAGTGCATTTTTTAAATGTAATACCTTGTATATTATTGAATATCTCGAAAGAAAATTGAAATTTCTTTCAAATGATGTATCATGTGCCTATACCTAAAAAGTCAGGTTTCCGAAATAGAAGCAAGTTTCTATAAAAATCGTATTATTTAGCCATATTTTGTATTAGGTAGCTATGAAATGTCAAGAAAGATGTCATTATGAAAATTTGACAATTAGTCCATCAACAATAAGACTTTCGCGCGTTCATTAATAAAAATTTGATTTGAAAACAATCAAAATGGAAGGCAATAACTATTCTCATGAAGTTTTGATGAAGTTATTTATTGTACATGGTCAATGTGACCAAATAATAGCAAGAACATGCAGAAAATTCAATAAAATGTATACCTATTGACAACCAATAAACGAGAGAAAATTTGTATATTCACAAAATAATTTTATCACTTATGGGTCAATACTGAAAGCGAGACGAAATTTACTAAACTAATAAAAAACAATTTGCGTTACGTAAAATAACATAAGTGATAAAATTATTTTATAAACGTACAAATTTTCTCTCGTTTATTGGTTGTCAATAGGTATACATTTTATTGAATTTTATGCATGTTCTTGCTATTATTTGGTCACATTGACCATGTACAATAAATAACTTCATCAAAACTTCATGAGAATAGTTATTGCCTTCCATTTTGATTGTTTTCAAATCAAATTTTCGTTAATGAACGCGCGAACGTCTTATTGTTGATGGACTAATTGTCAAATTTTCATAATGACATCTTTCTTGACATTTCGTAGCTACCTAATACAAAATATGGCTAAATAATCCGATTTTCATAGAAACTTGCTTCTATTTGGGAAACCTGACTTTTTAGGTATAGGAACATGATATATCATTTGAAAGAAATTTCAATTTTCTTTCGAGATATTCAATAATATACAGGGTATTACATTTAAAAAAGTGCACTTTTTACTATTTTTGTATTTATCGTTAAAATCGCAAATTTTGAAGGACCCTGTATAATGGAGAACAAAGTCCTTAGAATATTCCTAATACGTCGGAACTTGGTAAACTACACCTGAAATTTCAGCGTCCTACGAATCTGAATACCCTAGTAATGAACATTTAATTGAAGCTATGTTTTGCACAAAAAATATGGAAAGCATTTAATTACTCGAAAACCTCTGGAGATAGGTCTAGGGAAGTATCTAACAAAAACAATTGGAAAATGGTAGAGAAGCAAAAAATTAAATAATATATAGGGTGTTTCATTTGAAATTTCATAGTTGCTGCTACTTTTTAGTATAAGCGGCAACGCCGCAGCGCCACTATTATTTTAGATCGATAGAGCAAAATCAATTACCCATGAAACCAAATTTTCAGAATAATCTCATGTCCCGTTCTCCGTAAACGTCTAACCTACCATCCACCGTGAGTGACCCTGTATATATATATATATATATATATATATATATATATATATATATATCAGTGTTTTCACATAATTTTTACAAATATTCTACCATGTTTTCTTATGATAAAAATCAGGGACTGGAATGAATAATTAGAGGAAACAAATTTCTCAACATTTTAATTTTCATTATTACCAAAATGTAGGGAACTGAACATCAACTATTCTGATGAAAACTTAGAGCCTTTTCTTTTGGGTCGATTTTACTTAAGGGTCAATAATGATCCAGAAAAATCTACAAGATACAATACCAATATCTATTAAATCTATCGAAATAAAATTGAATTTTAAAATTATGTATTCTACTTCACTAAATGAGTTATTATTAAAATTGAATATACAGATTAAGTTCATTGTCGAATAATATTTCAATAATGATTAAAAACAGAATATTTTTATTACTTATATTTATAAAAAAATATAGAACAACAATATATATATATATATATATATATATATATATATATATATATATATATATATATATATATATATATATATATATACTAGCTGACCCAGCAAACGTTTTTCTGCCATATAAATTATTGTTATCTATCTATCTTTCTATCTATTCATTTATCTGCCGATGTATCTTTATCTATCTAACTATCTATCTATCTAGTCTAGATAGTTATCTATCTTTCTATCTAACAATCTATATTTCATTATATCTATCGATCCATCTATCTGACCTGGCAAACGTTGTTTAAATTATTAAAATGGCTATTAATAAATATGAGTTGTTGATAGAAGGGTCAAAATTTAGAGTTGTATGTATTTTTTAATCAAACTTAAGAAAATGAAAAAAAAATTTTGTCCAAAATATTTATGAAAATGTTTGGGGTGGACCACCCTAATCACATAGGGGTATGAAATAGTTATTTATGTACCGAGTGCGTTATATAGATCATTATGCCCTGAGGGAAACATTCGGCCCGAGGGCCTCTGGCCCGAGGGATGAATGTTGCCCGATGGGCATAAGGATCTAGTAACGCACGCGGTGCATACAAGATTTTATTTTTCACGAAAAAATTATTATATTATGATGAAAAAGCGATTTTAAAATCGTTTCATTGCTCCTATCCATTTTCCTTCTCATAGTAGGCATGTCATTGGTTGATATTTCGAAGTTTGTGAATATATTTGTCATCATATTCAGTGAATGTCATTGCTGCTTTCTTTGTGTAGTCTTATAGAAATAATGGAAATGAAAATGAATTTACCCAAGAATATCATAGAAAATGCAGCCAAAGCTGCGAATAATTCATTGCCGGAGAAATCCAGAGTCGTATATGACAAGGATTATGACGTATTTAATCAATAAAATTTGCTTCATTTCTCCTAGTACAATAAGCGGGCGTTTTGAATCCATTATGCCCGCAAATGCGGGCATAATGGCCTAGGGCATAATGAGTGTGTTTATAGCAACCGTATCCAAGGTGAAATAAACATATTATATACAAGTGAAAAATAAAATATATTACGACCTATTCTCAGACCGACTATTGTTAATTTCGATTGCCATCTTTCAACCCTATTGTCTTGCAACCGTATTTTCATTCTAAGTCATAACAAAATGAAAATAAAAATCTTTTGCAACCGTATTGTCATAACAAAATAAAAATGGAAATCTTGCCAAAAAAATTAAAGTTTATGCTAAACAAATGAAAATAGGAATTAATCGTAGAGGGGTGAAAATTCAGAGTTGAATGTATTTTTGAATGTTGTATCATAAAGAAAATAGAACAGAAAATTTTGTCTGAAAATAAAATAATAAAATCCGCTTCAACATTTAGGGGGATAGAAAAATAGTTATGCACGCCAAATTTCATGAGAATCGGTCGAGTATTTTCGGAGGAATTTAACGAATAAAAAATAGGGGCTGATCGTACAGGAGTGAAAATTTAGGGTTGTATGTATTTTTGAATGCTGTATCATAAAAAAAATAGAACAGAAAATTTTGTCTGAAAAATTTTTTTAAAAATTAAGGGGTGAAACACCCTCAACATTTAGGGGAATAAAAATTATATGTTGGCCGATTCTCAGACCTACCCGATATGCACACAAAATTTCATGAGAATCGGTTGAACCATTTCGGAGGAGTTTAACTTCTAACACGAGAATTTTATATATTAGATATATATATATATATATATATATATATATATATATATATATATATATATATATATATATATATATATATATATATATATATATATATATATATATATATATATATATATATATATATATATATATGTATATATATTTATATATATATATATATATATATATATTTATATACCTATATATATATATATATATTATATATATATATATATATATTTATATTTATATACCTATATATATATATATATATAAATATATATATATACATATAGATATATATATATATATATATATATATATATATGTATATATATATATATATATATATATATATATATATATATATATATATATATATATATATATATATATATATATATATATATATATATATATATATTTATAAATTATTTATTCTTGCTTGTGTTATATTGTTATTTACTTGTCTTTTCTTAGCAATAACAGGCCATTTGTCAAAATAAAACATTTGTTGTAAAAATTGACAACTATGTTTAATTAAATTTTTTCTTCAATTACTAGGTGATATTCAGTATATCAGCAGTCAGGTCTATTAATATCAGATTGGGAGGAAAATTACAGAAATCCTTTCTCACATAATGTAAGAAATGGAATTTTGAATAATCAAACAAAAAACTGCGTATAAATGATAAAATTCCTTGCGACTGTGTTCTTCATCAGTTTCTAATCAGGTGATATTCAGTCTAATACCAGCAGTCAGGATTACTGCAAATTTAATACACCTTCACTTCATCAATAGTTTAATTGAACTATGTTAAAGCAAACAGAAGTTATTATATTCTCATACAGAAAAAAATTGATAGCATAGATATAATTAATAACGTTTAATGTTTCAGGTTTCCATTCTTCACGATTATTCATGAAATCTGCACTAAAGTAAAGCCTCCAGAAGCACTGAAAGAGTTTATTGAGAAGAATATGTCAAAACATACGTAAGTTTAATTTTTTATTTTTCACTTGTATATTATTTGTTGATTTTATATTAGATACGGTTGCTATAAAGACACTCGTTATGCCCTAGGGCGTTATGATCGGGCATTAATAATCATAACGCCCGCTCATTGTACGAGGAGAACTGAAGCAACTTCCTTTGATTAAATACTTCATAATCCTTGTCGTATACGATTCTGGATTTCTCCGGCAATTAATTATTCGCAGCTTTGGCTGCATTCTCTAAGATATCCTTGGGTAAATTCATATTCATTTCTATTATTTCTATAAGACTACACAAAGAGAGCAGCAATGACATGCACTAAATATGATGACAAAAATATTCACAAACTTTCAAAATATCAACAAATGACATGCCTACTATGAGAAGGAAAATGGAAAGTATAGGAGCAATGAACCGATTTTAAAATCGATTTTTCATTATAATAAAATAATTTTTTCGTGAAAAATAAAATCTTGTATGCACCACGTGCGTTACTAGATCCCAACTCCCATCGGGTGTTAGGATGTATATAACGCACTTGGTACATAAATAACTATTAATATACAGAGGTATATTTTTTATATATTTAAAATTAAACAAAAATGATCAATTCCGATATTTCAAGGAAAAATATAAATTACCTGTCAACGAATATTTTACTTATTGAATTGGAATTTAATTTCTATATTTCTACATGACCGAGCTAGAAAATTGATGCCTCTTTGTTATTTGAGGAAAAACGTAAACATTAAAAAAAATACTAATATAGATATATTTTTTTGCAGATATGTTCCCGAAAACATAATTATTCAATAACTTACCTACCACAAAAATAATCTTGTCACTGAGTCATTATATTGTGAAACTTCTCTGAAATATAAAATGCTCATCAATTCAGCATTATTTTTCAATTAGTTAAAATCTATTTGTTTTGTTGACTAGAATCGAACGTCAGAGGGGTAAGTAGGTAGGTATAACAAAAACATATTAATTAAATGGGCCGATAGGCTGCAGCCTCCTCTTGCCTATTTGTAAATCTAGCACTGCTGCCAATGTGAGACAAGTAACACTTTCAAACTTTAAATTTATGATGCTTGGCACCAAAAACTCAATTTCATATATATATATATATATATATATATATATATATATATATATATATATATATATATATATATATATATATATATATATGATATATATATATATATATATATATATATATATATATTTTTAATAACAAATGCTTTCATCTATATTTCAATAAGCACTAAAAATTCAAGAACAAGAAACCAAAGATATATGTATATATATATATATATATATATAAATAAATATATATATATATATATATATATATATATATATATATATATATATATATATATATATATATATATATATATATGTTCATATGGATGTATGTATAAGCTTATGTATTTTAGCGTTGTAATAATAATAATAAATAATAAATTTATTCACTCACATAATAATACAATACAAGCAACACAATACGTATAATAGAAGTAGTATAAGATAATAGTAATGAACACTCCACTAGAACGTCCCATCGAATATCACACGACAGGCATTAATGAAATGGGGAGTGGATAAGAAAAAAAAGATACTAAATACTATGATGAGTAAATATACTCGGTAAGTAGAATACTTGTTCCGAGACGGTGTAGCAATTAAAAATACAAAATATAAAATTATAAAAACATAAAAAACATCAAAATATCAAAAACATCAAAAACGTAGAAAATCCACACATATACACCGCATTAACTGAATTATTCACAGTAAGATACAATAACTTTTTTGTAATTAAAGCATGAAGTCTGGATCAGCCTCATCTGGAGATTGGTTGCATGGGAGATGCGATATGGAAATAAAATAAATTTACCTATCAGGATACCTTATGAAATGTAACTTCATTCGATTTATATTCTTGTTTCTATCAAACTATGGACGTATGCCCTAGGGCAGGTCAGCACAAATTTTTTAAAACTTTTTTTAAATGTTTTACTTGACATGCTTTTAAGTTCATCGGGGATGCTGTTGTAGAGTTTGGGTGCCAAGAACTCATTTGATCTCTGTCCTATAGATTTTGTCATGAAGGGGATCAAGTGTAATTTTCTTCCACGTGTGTCATATTCATGATTGCTTTCTTTAAATTTCCTACTTATGTGATAATTGACAATACATTTATAACTGAATTCTTGCCTGATGTCAAACACTCCTGACTCAATGTAAGTTAGTTCTGTCGAGTGGTCCCATTTTCTATGTAACATAAGTTTCAGGAATCTTCGTTGTAGAATTTCCAATGGTATTATGTGCTTTCTGAATGCTGCACCCCAAGCCAAGATGCCGTATTTCAAATGACTATCTACAAGTGCAAAATACACAATTTTCAATTCTTTCTGCGGCAATGCGTGACAAAGATGTCTGAATTTATACAGAATAAATTGTAATTTTTTTATTACATATTGAATATGGACATCCCACCTCAAATGGTCATCAATGAGTACACCCAAGTACTTTACACTTTTTGATGGTAGCATATGAGAAATCGATCCTTTTTCACATATTTCTATATAGTTAAAATCAGGTGTCTTGGATTCGTAGCATGTGAACGGTATATACTGGGTTTTCTCCAAATTGATTGTTAACAGCTTCTGATCAAACCAATGTTTGATACGAGAAATATCGGTTTGTACTGCCATTTTTAACTCCCCCCAGGTAGATGCCTTGTAAACGATAGCCGTATCGTCCGCGAAGCCTATGATCTCTCCAGAGCTTGCAATCTTGAACAAATTATTATTGATATATATCGAAAACAAGATCGGTCCCAGAACGGTCCCTTGTGGCACCCCAAACTCCACGGAAAGCCTATCACTGTACTCATTCCGGACTCTTACACATTGGGTTCTGTTCGAAATATAGCTTTCGAAGAAAGTGAGGGGTTTACCTCTCATTCCAATATCTTCTAGAGATTCCACAAGTAGCGGGTGACTAACGGTGTCAAATGCCTTAGCTAGATCTATAAACATGCATAGGCAAGGCATACTTTTATCCATGGCAGAAAATACAATATTTGTTAGGGAAACTATCGCATCTTGCGTGGAAACACTCTCCCTGAAACCGAATTGCTTATCAGATAATATTTTATACTTATTGAGGTATGATACTAATCTATTCTTTAGGACCTTCTCGAATATTTTCGTAAAGTTTGTTATCAGTGATATTGGCCTGTAGTTACTGGCCAAGGCATTTTCACCTTTCTTGTGTATTGGAATAACAATTGTGTCCTTGAAGGCCGAAGGCCAGCATCCTAAGGACATACATTTATTTATAATGTATGTCAATGGTTCAATAAGATATTCTGAAATAGATTTCAAGGTTTCTGATTTCAATCCATCATAACCAGGGGATTTATTGTTTTTCAATTCACGTATAATTTCTCCAATCTCATGATGGTCCGTGTCAAGCATAACAAATGAGTTCAAGTTCCGTGGTGTTTGAAAGAAAATATTTTTGTCGATTTTTATGTTTTTGGCTAAGCTCTTTCCCATGTTTATGAAAGTTTCATTAAACTCATCTGCAATGCCCTTCGTGTCGGTTATGCTTTCTCCGGCTTCATTTATTAAAGTGGTTATTTCCCTGTTTACTCTTTGGTTTTTTGTGATGGCTTGAATGACTGTCCACATTTTTTTCGAATTATTTCGGTTGTTCTTAATGATATTTCCGTAATAAACCTGTTTTGCCTTCTTTATTAATAAACGCGATTTTGAAGCAATAAGGTTGAAAGTTTGTAAATAGGTAGTTTCGTATGATATCTTGGATGGGATTGTTTTTGGTTCGAATTCGTTGCGGGGTTGACCCCCCTAGGGGGAAAATAAATCTTGTTCCTCCGGCAGAAGGCGCAATTTTGTAGCAATAGGGTTGGAAGTTTGTATCTGGATAGTTTTGTATGATATCTAGGATAGGATTAGTTCTGATTCGAATTGGGGGGAAGAAAAGAATCTTATTTACACGATAAATGTCGCAATATTGGAGTTATAGGGTTGAAAGTTTGTAGGTAGGTATTTTCGAAAAATATCTTGGATGATGTTTAGTTTTGGTTCAAATTGGTTGGGGGTTGACTTCCTGGGGAAAGGAATAAATCTTGTTTACATGACAAAGGCCTAATTGTGATGCAATAGGATTGAAAGTTTGTGAGTAGGTAATTTATTATGATATATTGGATGGAATTGGTTTTGGTGCGAATTGGTTGGGAGTTGACCCCCAGGGGAGGAAACAAATCTTGTTTATAAGATAAAAGGAGCAATTTGGGACCATAGGGTTGAAAGTAGGTAGGTAGGTAGTTTCGTATGATATCTTGTATATAATTCATTTCGATGAGAATTGGTTGGGGGGTTGACCCCCCGAAGGAGGAAATAAATCTTGTAGCAATAGTGTTGAAAGTCTGTATGTACGTAGTTTCGTATAATATCTTGGATGCGATTAGTTTCAGGACGAATTGATCGAGGGGCTGACCTTCCGGGGATTAAGAAAGTATTGTTTACACATTACAGGGCAAGTTATTTTTGGATTTGAATGAAAAAATCATGAATGAATGAAGAGATTTTTTAAACTGGATACGTTATGAAAACCTGATTTTCTAATGCAGCTCGCTGCGATAGAGTTTTTTAAATTACGATAGAATTTCGACCAGAGGGCGACCAGTAGTTATAATTAATGATTCATGAATTGTTATTCGAGACCTGAGTTTGCAACTAATCTGAACCCCATGCATACATACGAATCTGAGAGTACGTCAAACAAAACTGCAATGGAAATGGCAGCATGAATATCGTTCTCATAATGGAAATGCATCCTAAATGTAAATATTGGTCTTAGGAACTTCTGCTACCATTATATAGGAGAATCGGTGAAATAAACTTCAAACGATCTCACGTTTTCGGTTTTGTGTTTGCGATGACAATATAATTCAGGATTCGAAATGATCTCTTATCTTTCATAGGAATATTATCCGATTGCAACTTCTTTGATCTGAATTTGGTTACCTTATAAGAATACAACAAAAACACTTCCCAATAAATTATGTGCCGAATTTGAGTAGCAGAATTTGCAACAGACTATCGAAAAATAACGTACAAACAATTTGTACAAATAAAAGAAACTTAAAGTCATTCTTGGTCAAAAATAAAGAAAAATCTAACATCGGAGAAAACAGTGGTATTTACAAAATATTTTGCGACGAATGTCCTGCTTTCTATATTGGACAAACAGGAAGGAATATAAACATTCGTGTTGAAGAACATAAAAAGTCAATTTTACAAAATAAAAATACCACTGGCTTCTCCGAACGTTGTATAAAATTTAATAATTTCCAGGATTTCAACAAAACCCAATTGTTACATTTATGTAACAAAGAAATTCTCGAAATAAGTTTCGCCCATAATAGTAAATTACGCCTTGTAAACGAACAAATTGATTTTCAGGTATCACCTTTGCTTTTATCTTGTTTTATAAAATAAGATGTAATACTCTTCTGTAGTCAGTCTTGATAATGAGTTCAAAACTCGAAATATGTCGACTATTCTTTACTACGAAATACAGTATCTAAATATTTTCATATAGTGAAACATAAGCCAAGTGTGTTTTATTTTAAAGTTTATACTTTATTCTTTATGATGTTTCACCAAGTGATGTGCGAGAATTCAATCTCAGTTAACAACAATTTTTTATAACCAGTAAGTGTATATATATATATATATATATATATATATATATATATATTGGGTGTCCACGAAAGGAGGCTCACCCTTATAACTCTTTTGTTTTCTAAGATAATGAGCTGAAATTTGGAGGATCTGTTTAATGCATTTAATTTTTTGATAAGTAACCCAACTTTTAAAAAATTCCGGATTCATCAGAAGTGACATAAACTTTCGATTTTTGAAAGGGACACCGGGAATATTTTCAGTTTCTCGTCCCCATATGACATTTAGAATACAACTATGTATGTATTTGTGGAGTTCTGGACTTCCATTGTCTATAAAAATATATCTGAAACAAAAATAAAAGAAAAGAAAATTTGATTAGTAAATGGCAAGAAAAGAAAATAGCTGAAAAAATTAAATTCAATAAATTAGTAGTATCTGAAAAAAAAAAGGAAATGAAATGAGATTAGTAAATAATAAGTAGGAAAATGGTGAAAAAATAAAATTATACAATATACACGACGTTTCGGTTAGTTGGGTATCTCTAACCGTTCTCAAGTGTAAACTGATTATCAGAGTTTGGATTGATCTTTATATACTCCCTTGATCAGTCGTGCCGTGTTGGGCGTCTCTCCCATTGGGCGAGGGGAGGAGCTTGAGACCACTGATACGCGCCAGGATTGGTCGCCACGCGTTTGCCACTTCAACACTGGGTTTACTGAAAACTTCATGGTTCTGTTTGACTCATGGAACAGGAAATATCTAACATCGAAAGGGACCTGATACAAAGCGGTTACAACAAGAAGATAATAACAAGGACTATCGCGGAATGTCAACAGAACAGAACCACACGAGAGGAGAACCCGAATTGCCAGATGATAACCATACCTTATGTGAAGGGAATATCCGAGAAGATAAGGAGAATCGCTCAGCAGTACAACATCAAGACAGCGTTCAAGTCGGACAACACCTTAAGAAGCAGGCTGACCAAAACTAAACCAGATGGACCCCCGGACAATAAGAATTGCGTATACCTTGTGCCCTGTGAATGTGGAGATTCATACATCGGTGAAACGAAGAGACCTCTTAATGTTAGGATCGGAGAACATCAAATACACACACGAAGAGCCGAAACATCGAAATCGGGAATTGCTGATCACGCATGGACAAAACATCACAACATTAAGTGGAACGATGCTAGGATTATCCACCGGGAACAGAACTGGCGAAAACGAAAATTCAAGGAAGCTGCTTTCATCCAACAGAACCATGAAGTTTTCAGTAAACCCAGTGTTGAAGTGGCAAACGTGTGGCGACCAATCCTGGCGCGTATCAGTGGTTTCAAGCTCCTCCCCTCGCCCAATGGGAGAGACGCCCAACACGGCACGACTGATCAAGGGAGTATATAAAGATCAATCCAAACTCTGATAATCAGTTTACACTTGAGAACGGTTAGAGATACTCAACTAACCGAAACGTCGTGTATATTGTATAATTTTATTTTTTCACCATTTTCCAACTTATTATTTACTAATCTTATTTCATTTTTTTTAGATACTACTAATTCATTGAATTTAATTTTTCAGCTATTTTCTTTTCTTGCCATTTACTAATCAAATTTTATTTTATTTTTGTTTCAGATATATTTTTATAGACAATGGAAGTCCAGAACTCCACAAATACAGAAGAAACATTGTCGAAACCATTCAAACTAACACAACTATGTATCATTGGTACTATCTGTAGGTAACCTTTTTCTAAATTCTTATTGTAGAAGGGCTATGGATACATTCAAATAACTAATTTCAGTCTTAAAATGTTTGTAAAAATTAAACTTTACTGTTTCTATCAACATTTTTCAGATACGTGACGTTTGATTTAAAAGTTTTTATTACTATTTTTTTTTTCAAATGGCAACATGGTTGCTCCTCGAGATAGAAAAAAAGGGCATTTTTTCACGGTTAATTTGATACTGCAGTGTATTAGGTTGAAAGAAAATTTTCGATAAAAAACTGAAAATACCATAAAGTTAGAATTTTCTTAAAATGGAAAATCTTATTGAGATTAAAACAAAAAGTAACAAATGATACATGGTTCTATTCTAAATGTAATACGGAGGCGAAAAAAACCAAGAATATACCATGTTGCATGTTATTAAAAAAATTCTTAATTGTATGGATGTTTTTCGAAGATTATAAAAAATTTCATTAAATAAGACTGATTTTTCACAAAATTGAATTCTTATTACTCTTACGTAAATTCGCTGAAAATTATTTAAATGCATGAGGGGTTCCATGAAATTTTCACACTACTTGAAGTTAATTCTTCATGAAACTTATATTTATTATGACTTTCTAGAGAAATAAAAAACTAACTTTTCACAGGTTGAAATAAAAATCTATTGAGTAAACGCGTTTTGCCATAACATTGACTCCATCTCGTACTAAATTATGGTATTACAAAACAATCTATTTATACGAAAAATTGAACATAACAGAGGGGTTCCTAGAGAAACTAAATAACAATCAGCAATTCATTCAAAATGGCAATTTCAGAAGTTTACTCACTTATATCCGAGAAAAATAGAGTATTTAACAGTCTAACATACTTGGGCAAACCGAAAATCTGTAATTGTTTTTTCATAAAGAAAATTTCAAATTTTCATATAAAGCCAACAATAGCATCGGAAAATTTATTAAAAACAACAAATCAAAAACTCATAGAGATGAACTGGTGTTTATAGACTCGACTATAACGATTGTGAAAAAATCTATATAGGACGTACAATTAGAAATTTCAAAACTCGATCACACGAACACCAACGTAGCTATATTAAGCAGAAAACTGAATCTAATTATGCGTACCATCTTATTCAAGAAAAACAAACCTTTAATCACAATTATAATATATATTATAGTTAGAAAATAGTCTCCACAAAACCAACTGTTGGGAATCCCTATACATCAATAAACATAAAAATTCCGGAAACCTAGTTAACGACCAGATTGAAGTAAATCCTTCTCCTCTCCTTAATCTATTCAATGTACCTACCAATAACTCTGAATAAATTGCTTATTGTTATTTAGTTTCTCCAGGAACCCCTCTGTTATGTTCAATTTTTCGTATAAGTAGATTGTTTTATAATACCATAATTTAGTACGAGATGAAGTCAATGTTATGACGGAACGCGTTTACTCAATAGATTTTTATTTCAACCTGTGGAAAGTTAGTTTTTTATTTCATTATAAAGTTATGAATATGAACTTTCACCAAGTAAATGCCAATTCAATTCAATATTTATTATGAGTTTCTATAGTAGAACATTTCTTTGATATTTGTCTGTTAAGAATGTCGATATATATTATATAAAAGTCGACGTTTCCAGGAAATCTCATTCACTTCATCACGGATGATGACATTCAATTTTCATATATTTCACTCTTGATGAAGACATGAGGTATTATAGAAACATCGAATTTTTAAAAATGAGGTCCAAATTTCCTGAAAACCTATATTAATTCCATACTGTGTAAAATTCCGAACATGTAACTTTTTATAGGAGATAAATCAAACATTTTACATACCCCAGTATAACCATGAGATGACGATAGTAAAAGACAGCAACGTGAGATTTGTACTGGTTAGTACTTCTAGTGTCTCTCAATTTTTTACAATTTTTTTTAGTCCGTAGCCGTAGGAAAAAGAATAATAAACGGATAAACGCCACATATTAAAACTAAGCATCAACTCGCATCACAAAAAACGCCTGTTGCTTTTAAAAGTCGTGAACTGATCGCTCCAAACTCCCTAGAACAGGACCTGGGGCACATTGCCGTCAGCAGCCCCGAAAAGGACTGATCGTTCATTCTCGCAGCTTCTCCCAATCCCTCTCTGAATCCCACGTGGTAGCGCAGTAGGAAAACCAAAAAGAGCGCCTTTCCCGGCCGGCCCACGCAGTTTTCCTACAGCGTTATCAATGAACTCCAAGATGCACCGGCTGGGTGCAATTCTCCTTTTGCCTTTGGCTCTCTCCCTTCCGCCCAATTAATGGCATTTATCGTCTGCGATCCTGAATGGGAAATGAAATGAAAATGTAAATGCAGCGGGGAATTGATAAAAAATTCCCTTTTTTACTTTCGTGTCGCTTTGTGAAATTACATGAAAATCCTACTCGGGAAAATGAAAAATGTGGTTTGGTAATAACTTCAATGTGGTACAATGAAATTTGATTCTATTACCAGAGAACAAATGGAAAAGAATTGGAGTGTAGAAAAAATCATGAGCAGCAGATCTCCATCACTAGTGTATTTTTCGAGAGAAATGCATCGCGTCGAGATTCGATTCTAAAGGATTAAATCATATATTGAAAAATGAAACCGAATTGCATAGTAGAATAGTATATTGTTTCATTAGGAGTAAAAGTGGTACTTTTTGTGGCGAGACTAAATGCCTCACTGCGTTCAGCCGACAATTTTAGTCGAGCCACAAAAAGTACTTTTCTCCGACTAAAACATGCGATTTTTTCCGCAGACGGTGTTCAAACGATAGAATTAAGATAATATGTTTAAAAAGGATTAGATGTGAAGAAACGTAAAACTAGATTGCTTTGCTTACTGGTTTTGTAGATGTCAAGGCAACACAAATTTGACAATTCAACAAAATAATTGTCAGAAACTTTTAAAGTCACTTGTCTACTCATTATAGGACTGCGTTTTTGGTAAGTACCCGAGAATTAAGAAATGACTTGTATTAAAATATACCGGGTGTTGAAAAAGTCCCGGTACGGCGGGTTATTTTTTGAGAGAAAATTTTTTCGGGAAATTGAAATATGGAACTCAAAAGGAAATTTCCCTGGGAATCTATTGGCGCTATCAGATTGGGGTCACGAGGTCCCCCTGAAGCACTGCGAGAACCCACTTGAAATTTTTGAATAGCAACCCCACTTTTTTATTTGATATTCGGATTCCTTGGGAAATTTTGAGTCCGACCACTGAGTACTAAATTTCAGCAACCTCCCTTTAAAAAAAGGGGGTTGCTATTTAAAATTTTCAAGTGGGGTCTCGCAGGGCCCCAGGGGGGCCTCGTGACCCCAATCTGATAGCGCCAATCGATTCCCAGGGAAATTTCCTTCCGGGTTCCATATTTCAATTTCCGAAAAAATGTTCTCTTAAAAAATAACCCGCCGTACCGGGACTTTTTCAACACCCGGTATAAAATTTTTCTTACACATTACATTATGTCGGATTCGGAACCCAACTGTACGCCGCTCGACGTTCTTGATATTGCCGTGAGAGTACAAAGTACCTTTTTCTCCAACCATCAAAAAATGTTGACATTTTTGTACTATTTTCAGGTGCAAAAGCCATCAATTCCCTTACCGTACAAAAATTTGCTCGTTGCTTAGCAACACTTAATCCTAGGATTAAAAACGCTACTTTTAATCCTAGGACCAAAAGTAATTGCATTTGAGCTCTCTAATTATTGAAATTTTAAGAAAAAACATTGTCTCTTACAAACTTAGTAAAACAAACTAATTGGGCAACTATATATAGGTATTTATTTGTTATTTATATTGATATTGAATGTACAATTGGAACAATTATTGCCAAAACTCAAAGCACCACTGAAATTATCACTAACAATTTTCGAACAATTCAAAAGATTTTCATTAATGTCACAACGCATAGCACCTCCAATTCCTAATACTAGAACAACCTTTATCATCAAATATACATTATCAGGTGCCATATCCAAGAACCGATCCACTTCCTTCTTCGTAAAAACCCTAGCCTTTTTAGGTATATATCCATCACTTTGCCTTTTTAACAATGCTCGTAATTTTGAATATTTACTAATATCCACACCATTTTTGATATCCAGTGTGGATCGCAACATTGAATACTGTGACTAAAGAGTGGATGGCTTGACGGTCTTCGTTAAATTTGAGAAATACACCATAAGAAAACTCTCCGCACAGTTTTGCACATTTTTTCTTTACACCAATCCATGAATCGCTGATTTGCAAGTTCATAAACTTGGCGAGATTTGGGTGGCAAAAGATTAAGATATAATGCTTCGGCACTTTCCAATATATCTGCAGGTACATTTTCAGCGTGTTCAGCGTAAAAACTACTACAAAAATTATATGATTAGTACGTCTACTGACGTCTACTTGACAATCAATATTTACCAACAATACCAGATATCCATGACTACCGACTTGCTATCGCTGTTATAATTAATATGTGTTCAAATTTATTACCAAATTATTAATGATTTTTGAATAAAACTAATATTATTTTAATTTTTACTTGGTTGGAGAAAAAATAGTATATATCATACGGACTAAAAGTGCCTATTTTTACTCGCAATTTTGCATTCGCTCGGCTGCGCTCCGCTCCGCCTCGCAACTGCAAATATTGCTCGTAAAAAAAATATGCACTTTTAATCCTTATAATATAATATACTATTCTCCGAATAAAACATGCGGTTTTTTCCGCAAACGGTGTTCAAACGATAAAATTAAGATAATATTTTCAAAAGGGATTAGATGTGAAGAAACGTAAAACTAGATTGCTTTGCTTACTGGTTTTGTAGATGTCAAGGCAACACAAATTTGACAGTTCATCAAAATAATTGTCAGAAACTTTTAAAGTCACTTGTCTACTTATTATAGGACTGCGTTTTTGGTAAGTACCCGAGAATTAAGAAATGACTTGTATTAAAATATACCGGGTGTTGAAAAAGTCCCGGTACGGCGGGATATTTTTTAAGAGACAATTTTTTCGGGAAATTGAAATATGGAACTCCGAAGGAAATTTCCCTGGAAATCTATTTACGCTATCAGATTGGAGTCACGAAGTCCCCCTGGGGCCCTGCGAGACCCCACTTGAAATTTTTAAATAGCAACCCCCCTTTTTTATTCGATATTCGGATTCCTCGGGAAATTTTGAGTCTGACCACTGAGTACTAAATTTCAGCAACCTCCCTTTAAAAAACGGAGTTGCTATTTAAAAATTTCAAGTTGGGTCTCGCAGGGCCCCAGGGAGACCTCGTGACCCCAATCTGATAGCGCCAATCGATTCCCAGGGAAATTTCCTTCCGGGTTCCTTATTTCAATTTCCGAAAAAATGTCCTCTTAAAAAATAACCCGCCGTACCGGGACTTTTTCAACACCCGGTATAAAATTTTTCTTACAGATTACATTATGTCGGATTTGGAACCCAACTGTACGCCGCCCGACGTTCTTGAAATTGCCGTGAGCCTAGGCCGCACAGAAAGACAGGCCAGCATGCGGTGCGTGTGACGTCACAAGACCGGCCCAATTTTTACGTTGGTTTATATGGCGCGCATGGGGGTTTTGTACATTTTTAGGTTGTTTAAAACATAATTTGATATCTTCTGTGGCATAATATATTGGTAAGATGAAAAATGCATGTAATGTAACTTTTAATTTTCCATTTATTAAAAACAAAACATATATTTATCCCAAGTTAAATTGATAAATATAAAAATGAAGTTACCAAGTTTAGCGACTTATAATGTAAATAAAAATAAATTCTATACTAAAACAAAAACACAGGTATATTTTCCAATATGCATAATACATAATATAAAAAAAATAAACTTTTCCTTCAAATAATTAATGTGAGAATTGGTAATGCCAGTTTTAGAAATTTGCATTTTTTGTGAGAGACTTTGAAGATATTTAGGATTTGGAATAGTAAGTATATTGGAATTCCTTAAAAAAATATAACCTCCCGGATGAGTGTAAAAAACAGTGCAGGCCCAAATAATTACATCTGGTGTATATCGCCTTATTGATTCACTTAGTAAAAGATTTATTTGTTCCTCTAAGAATGCGACTTTAATTAACTTTAGCTTATTGCTAGCCTCTTCTTCCTGCTGTTGAAGAAGTGCTTTACAATAATTTAAAGATTGCGCCGCTAATTTTAAATGATTTTCTATCAAACTATTAAATGTGTTTAAATTTTTTCCATCATTATCAAAGGTTAATATATACGAAAGCAGTTTTTCCAATTTACTCCATTTATCACATTTTTTATCAGTTCCTAAAATATTAATAATTTCCTCATTGTTTAAAACGAAGTCTTTAAAAATTAATTCACAGTCGAAGTTTTCCCTTATTCTAATAGAATAACATAATTTTGGTGAACCGTTTTCGAAATAATGCTTTAAAATATATATAGATTTTTCGCATTTTAACAAAAAAAATATAAAATTTAAATCCAAGTACTTATACATATTTTATTTTTGTCTAAAAAATCTAAATAGTTACAGACAACATCTTTGGCATTTGAAATAGCTTCCTTGCGTTTTTCATTTTCTATCTCCACTAATTTTATAGCAGCTGCTCTCTTGCTAGGATCCTTTCTATTCGAAGGAACCTTAACTGATAAGTAGTTCGGCTGATTAGGAAATTTAGAGGGAAATGCATCAGGTGAAAGCTTCGGTTCTTTTCTGGGCATTGATAAAATTGTTCCATCGGGTCTGGTTGCCTTATCTTCTTTTATAATAAACTCTTCAAAATGCTCTATACAAACAACAGAGTGTTCGGTTATCGTAAAATTATCACGATGAATGCGTTTAAGCCACAACTTCCTTCGTTCCGCTTCTTTGGGAAACAAAAATATAGATACCGCGCCAGTATCTTTGATTGTTTTGTCATAATTATTTTTGCAGCATCCCGAAACACAATATTTGGACGGCATTTTTACATAATATGATAATATATTAGTGTCAAAAACAATCTTGTTGACATGAAACAGAAAACAACTTATTTTTCTGCTGATTTTTCCCGCTGCAATTTTATTTTTATTAGTACAACAGCATCGTTCGTTCGTAAGCGACAATATGTGAATTCAAACCGTTGAGACCGGCTGCGTGACGTAGTTAGCGAGAGAGATAGCGCTATATGTTGGCCTGTATTTCTGTGCGGCCTAGCGTGAGCGTACAAAAAAGTGTACTTTTTTGTATGCTCACGGCCGGACGAAAAAGTAAAAACAAAAGGACGTCTGTGAAATCGTACTTCAACATTGAAAACTGAGGTTAAGAAGGTCGTCATTTTTTGACGTTTGCAGAAAAAATAATTTGTTTCATTGAAAAAAATACGCGAAATGCATTTTGGTTGAGGAAAAAAGTATAAACAAATGAAGGAACGTAACTCAATCTATTGTCAACATAAATTCAATGCACGTATCAAATATCAACTCTCTAGCTCAAACTGCTGAAGCTGTGGAGTTTGGCAATTTTTCGAAAACAACGAAAACATAATAAATATCTACGTAAAAATGGCGGCACAACTTAATGTGTTAAAAGGATATTTTGATGAGGTTTTTCTTGGGCCATGTTCTAGACACAATTTCCATGTAAAATGAATCAGGCTATTTAATATCATACATTGAATTCTAGTTCGAATATGTGTCATCGAAAAAAAAGCAAAATTTTGAATTATGATATTATAATTTAATCTTTCAGTAATTTATGGGAAATAAATTTTTATTCATCTGAAGGTATGTTTCTTGGTTTTGGATTGATTGGGCCAATACTTGGTGTAAATTAATAAACATATTGAAACAATGGTTAAAAATAACAATTTACACATTTATTATAAGAAATAACGCATGACGCACGTTTCGGTGGAACTTCACCTTCTTCAGATGCTAATGGCAAACTAACTATGATTCTCTGTTATATCGAAATCAAGAAATGAAGAGATGAAAAATTGTGTAGAAGGGGTAAATAGAAAGATGGTTACAAATAATTATTAGAATAGGAAAAACCAATTCTGAACTGCTAGTCAGGTAGTTCGGTAATTTTGAAAAGATTAAGAAGGGGCCTTGAAGTATGATCGATTTGGCTATTCAATAGGAGACCGGAATGCTTGTATTTATTTATCTGTAATGATTCTAAAAAATTAAGTTTGATTCCCTTACTTTCAGTATTTAAAATTTTTAAATCAAAATTGAATGTGTGATTTTCTTGGATTAAATTGTTTGCATAATGTGAATCCGACTTCTGATTAACAAAGCTACGTTTGTGTTCTGAAATTCTAGTTTGAAAACTTCTGAAAGTTTTACCAATGTAAAACTTATCACAATCGCCACAATTAATTTTATAAACTCGTGATTTATTATCTTTATGAACTTTGGATTTATTATTTTTTATATGATTTCCTAAATTATTACCGGTACGATAAGCAATGTTAATGTTGTGCTTAGATAAGAGAGATTTAAGTTTTTTACTTGAATTCCCGATGAAAGGGAGGCTTTTGTATTTGATATTATTTTTAGTAAGGGGGTACACCTGGTTAATCGCATTTTTGAAGAACTTCTTATCTATCATATTGTCTATAATATTGGGATCATAATTATTATTTACGGCAATTTGTTTAATTATATTTTTCTCGATGTTAAAATTGGCATTTGAAAGTGGAATATTTACTAAACGATGTACCATACTATTGAAAGCTGCCATTTTGTGTTGGAAACGATGTAGGGAAGTACTATGTATGACGCTATCAGTGTGCGATGGTTTGCGAAAAATGGAAAAATTATGTTTGTTATCTACTTTTGTTATTTTCGAATCCAAATAGTTAATGGAGTTATCTTTTTCCATCTCTAAAGTGAATTTTATATTAGGGTGTAAAGTATTAATGAATGTTTGAAAGCAGTCTAGTTGTCTAAGAGTACCATTGAAACAACAAATAATATCATCCACATATCTAAACCAATAAACGAATTGTCGACTAACAGGATGATTATGAATTAACTGTTCCAAATTATCCATGAATACTTCAGCCAACAAAGGGCTCAGCGGGTTTCCCATAATTAAGCCTTCAGTACTGCTGTAAATCTTACCATTGAAACTAAAATAATTCTGTTCCAGGCATAATTCCAAAAGTGACAATATATCTGATTTTATGAAAGGATTAACAAGATTGCTATTAAGTAACATTTCTATTAGGGTTAAAGGATCCTTGGGTGGTATACTTGGAAAAAGATTAACTACATCCCAGGACATAAATTTAGAATTAAGTGGCAATTGAATATTTTCAATTTTATTGACTAATTCGTAAGAGTTTTTGATAGAGAATTTAGGCTGAAATTTATAATAATTTTGAATTATTTCTGAGAATCATAGTTAGTTTGCCATTAGCATCTGAAGAAGGTGAAGTTCCACCGAAACGTGCGTCATGCGTTATTTCTTATAATACATGTGTGAATTGTTATTTTCAACCATTGTTTTAATATGTTTCTTGGTGTACATGAATCTCTTATAAGCAATATCTCTAGCATTTTGAGCCAGTTTAACTAGTCTTGTTGACCACGGGTATATCCTAGGCTTGATCTTACCTAGTGGAGCAATCCGATTAACCGTCGTTTGCAGGATTTTCATAAGGTCCGAATATATTTTGTCAACATCTGTTGAAGTGTAATTTCAATTTTGTCCAATTAATGCTTCTAGTATTTTTTCAATATTATGAGGATTTAAATTTCTGTCAGAAATAACTTCTTTAACAAGTTTATTGCATGGAAATTCTACTTGAACACCAATTATTTCGTAGTCACTGATCATGGGAAAACTTCTAGGCACCTCTACTGCATTGAAATCGTTTGTTATTATGTGATCAATCAATGTTGCTGTTTCAGTTTTATACAGGTTATTTTATTTCGAATATTAATATAAGATATATGTTAGTTAGTTGAATAATTCATATTCAGAAAATATTTCTAACTTTATTCCTAACAAGTAGCACATTCTGGCTCTGGTGGATGATACGTACTGAATATCTCGGATGATTTTATTCTAAATATATATTCTCATCAGGAACTTCATTCAAAAATGCATTCATAAATCCCCCAATGGTAGATGTTATAGTTTTGGCTACACCAGGACCAAAATCAAAAAGGACAAGTCTCCAGTTTTCATTGAGAAATTTGTTCATCTCATCGCCTGCAAAAACAAACAAAGATTAGTTATGATAGGTTTACATATATATTAAGAAAATGATTGAATTCCATATTTGAACTATATGAAATGAAAGTACATTTTTTTGAATTTTTCTCCATGTTCTATAAAAATTTTCTAGATTGAGATATGTAAATCAGAATATCTACGTTTCATTAATTCATAAATTGAGCAGAATGGCTGCAATAACAAGTACGTATGTCATAAAACAAAGTTTCAGCTGACTGTGTAATTTTATATATATATATATATATATATATATATATATATATATATATTTTATTCCCAACTGGGAACACATCCTCAATTTGTAAGTTTTTGTATTTTTCGACATTATTTTTCGGTTTTTTTAATTTTCTTGACATTCTTTACAGCTGCTCCTGAAGAAGGAAAAATATATTTCCGAAAGCTAGAGCTCGAGAAAAAGAGTACGCTTGTTTTCCATTGACTACATACCCAAATATATTTAGATTCCATAATACAATTAGTATAGTCGATTATACATATACCCTATATATATATATATATATATATATATATATATATATATATATATATATATATCAAATCAAAAATATGATTTAGAAATAGTTTTTTGATAGATATTTTTTGATCGAAATATCTACAGACAATCTCAAAGTTCCATACAATCTATTTAAATATCAAGAAGATAAGTAGTTATTTGAAAAACTAAATGCTAAAATAGTCTATTAGACCACCATGTATCCTCATTGATATAATTATAGATAGGATCAAAGCCAGGAATTTGAAAGGCACTTTCATTATCAGTATCGAAAAGAGGTCACTCATTGGTCAAACTTCGACATCAAGTCATTAGATTTTTAAGTTTTGATTTTGTATATTCACATTGTCAGTCTGTAAGTAAACAATGATTGTGTAAACTGGTGGAGGTTGGAGAATAGTCGTTCTATGCAACTAACTTTTTCAGAAATTTAATTTGATTCATTTCTGACAACCTCACACTATTCAATGCGCGTAATATGCTTAGAAAGCAGAACCAAACTATCCATAAGTTTATAAAGAAATAAAATTTAACTTTTCACAGGTTCAAATAAAATTCTATTGAGTAAACGCGTTTCGTCATAACATTGACTTCATCTAGTACTAAATAATGGTATTACAAAACAATCTGTTCATGCGAAAAATTAAAAATAACAGAGGGGTTCCTAGAGAAACTAAATAACAATAAGCAATTCATTCAGTTATCATCCCCCCCCTCCCAATGGCCCGGGCCCCACCAAATTCTTTTGATTGGGAGTTACTCGATTTACCATTGCCCAAAATACCAGTACCTTTTGGCTTTTGAATATATAAAAGTTCCCCCCTCAAAAGTCGGGCCTGGATCCGCGCCTGGTATGAGATGGTTCATGAAATATTGAAAATTCGTGTTTGTTGCTTTTCCTGGTGATAGCAATTCAAATATGTTTGTAAATAAGATAAAATTGTTCAATTCTGAACTGAAATAACAGTTTAGTGCAAGATTCTATAAAGTGACTGAATAAGTTGTCAGATATAAATATAATACAGAAAATATTGGGAAACCACCTACCGAGCTGTTTGTTTCCTTCGAATAAGTTTTCGAATTCAAACTGTATTTTATCAAAATTATAATCCACATTTGTATCCAACACAGTATGGTACCCTTGTCCGTTTTTTAAAACGACTTCTGCGGTATTGGTAAATTTGTATATGCCATTCTCTAAAAGAAATGTTAAAATAATGTTGAGTGAACATTAGCTGAACTCATGATTCAATATTTATTTGAAGAAAAAGTGTTATCAAAATAAACACTTGGATAAATTTCAGGATTTAATAAAAGAATTAATAAGTGAGATTGAATGCTCGCACATCTCTTGGTGAAACAGCATAAAGAATAAAGTTTGAAATAAAACCAAAAGTTAAAAGAAGTTTCTTCTGTTAGTGCTTATAATTTTCAACTTATCTTGCCAATTTGTTAGAAATTGTATTATTAGGGATTGGAACATAATTCAAGACATGTAATTTTATGGCATTCAATATATAGATTGTTTTAATAGTAGTATTTGTCATATTTTGTGGATAAGTTTGTTAACAAAAAAAAAAGATAAGACCTTCTCTAGGCACTACAAAAATCATAATTACTCCGTCGGAAATCTCCAGTACTTAAAAAAGAGTTTATTTTTAGTATATCACTGATGAGAAGCAGATCCTAAAGCTACAGTTTCACCGGAGAAAAATTTTTTTGCTAAATGTTTCTCTTTGTTGCCAAGATATCCGTAATGTGCAGCAAAAGGTAAAAACCTGTTGGCAATTCAAATTCAGGTAGTTGAAAAGATTGTCTTTAATATGTGAAAATCTTTACAAATTGAGGTGAGCATTTTTCCGGAAAAACTGGTCGAAAATTTTTTTATTTATTTTTTCACTCTAATTGTTCAAATAATGAAAATGAAGAAAAATGTTTAAATTAAAAATTGCAGGCAATGCATTTACCTACAAAATTTATCTGAAAAGTTTTCCGATATCTTCATTAGTTTTTGAAATATACCAAATTTTCCTAAGAGTATTTTTAAACATCATCAATTTTCAAGTTATTAATTTTAAGATAGAAAATGAAAAATGACAAATAGAAAAAATTGTTTCATATGAAATTTGCTACAAATTGAGATATCTACAAGTATGTAAAAAAAATTTTTTTTGTAATAATTTTTTAATGAATTCCACATAAATATCTCCTAAAAAATCGTTTTTTTACTAATTTTCCATACTAAACATTAAAAAATTAAACAACTTAAGTATCTCACATTGTGTACTTAAAAGATAATGATTTAATCTAAAAAATTTATTTGAAACTTTTTTTTGTAACTAGATTTTCCGAAAAGATACGTACGATTTTACAAATGCTCCCGTTGAAATAAGCAAGTTCCAAAAGTTTCATTTGTGGTTTCAATTAGTATTTATGCCGATAAATATTTTTTAGTTGTAAGGTATTGTTATTGATTAATTTGTTCAGAACATCTCCTGCTTTTTTTTTCATTGAATTTGCTTTTCATGAAAATTCTAGCAATTTTCCACGCAAACCTATAATAACTATCATATTTTCGTCCAATATTTTTAATCAAAAAATTATAAAAGTTAAAAATATAATTATTTAAAGGGCTAAGTATTAAGGACCATGATATAAGTGAATAAATAGGTTTTGAAAATTTTTAGGTTACACGAAATTTTCCAAAAGCAAGCGTTACTGCTCATAGTCTTTCGGGAGTTTTATACTTCACAAATTCATTGTGAATAATTGATGATTTTACCACGTAGTTTAATGAGTTAATATGTAATGTATGTTAATATGTTTGTACATATTACGTGCGTAGAAGCAGCTGCCAACGGCTTTGTTACCTGTTCTTTCCCCTTCATTGTATACACCTCTCTCTTTCATACCTGAGGCATAGGTGTGTTCATTTATATCGCGATCACTTCTATATACCGTTATTATTAAACTGGCAAAGATCTAAATAACATAATGAGTACTAAAAAAAGTTATGTTGAGTTTTCTAAAAGACACTTGATTTTAGTACTTATTGTAAATAATTGTCTATTATTAAAAAAATTTAATATATACAGAAAATCTGTATAAAAGTTTTGAATGTATATACTTCAAAGTATTTATAGTTAAAGTTTCATTGAAATATATTAATTTTGAAAAAAGATATAATCAAATGAAGTTTGGAAAAAACAAGAAAAATTAAGAATGTAAGAAAAAGATATTTTAAAAAAGCATTTATTTAAAAATTAAAACATTGATCGCTTTGTTTTTGTAACAATAATATTCCATTATCATTTGAAATCTTAAATCCAAAAGGAATTTTCGCTGTGACAATAATTAATTAAATAGGAACTATAATTGTTTATTGACTTTTTACTACTCGTTTTTTATAAATAAATGGATTTTAGAGTTAGAACGTTTATTTTTTGAAAGTATTTTTAATTAAAAGCTCAGATTTTTCTCTACATTTTAGATTGGTTTATTTTTTTTCAGTGCATTACAACCTCCAAATAATTAACTTTTAAAATGGGGCCATTAATAAATTCGGCTCACGGAACGTTCGCGCGCACCGACGAATTGACCTCCGCTGAAATCAATTATATCTCGTAAACTTTACAATTTACACAAAAACTTTTCAGACATATTTTGTACATCAATACATCAGCTACAAATTTCTATTTTGAGATTTTTCCGTGTATTTGATATTTAAACAATTACAGTGGAAAAACAAAAAAATTATTTCACTCGACAATTTTCCGGAAAATTGCTTACCTATTTTTGTAAAGATTCTTTTATACTAAGCACAATCCTTTTGAATAGTTAAATTCGAAATTTCTAGAGGTTTTTCCTTTTCGTGAAGCTATATGTGTACTTTGACCACGCTATGAAGTTTACTGCTCACAATGGTAACCGCCGACAAGTAGGAACAGTCAACATTTGTTGCCGAAAAATAAAGAAATTTAAGGAATATTTATGAACATTTACGGAAACACGGAACATCAACAAAAATGTTCCTACGGTAGAATCGTAGCTTAAAGGGTGACAAGTAGAAACAGGCAGCTTTTGTTGCCGAAAAATAAAGAAATTTTAAGGAACATTTAGGAACATTTTCGGAAATACGCAACAGCAACAAAAATGTTCCACAATGTTCCTCATTGTTCCTACGATGGAACTGAAATGCTCAAATATTCCCCATAATCAATTGAGTAGGGGAGACCGGTGTCAATTGTAACAAAATTTACTTAATAATTTTTTAAAAATTAATATTACTTTTTGAAAAGATGATTTCACTTCTATAAGATTATTTACTAAATTGGCTATTGCCTTCAAAAATTAAAACTCACAACAATGATGTTATTATCAAGTTAATGGATTTTCCAGGATTCTTCGACAACTGTTACAACTGACACCGACTTGGTGTCAATTGTAACAAGTGTGGTGTCAATTGTAACAATCATGGATAGTTACAGGGTATTCAAGGAAGTTTCAAAAATAAATTTATTTTTTACAAAGAGTTATAAAAAAAGTATTGCTTAAAAATTCAAAGGATAAGAATATACAGAAAACTAAAAGAAAAAGAATATAATGAAAACTAAAAGAATAAGAATATAATGATTTCATTATCCTTCAGAATGAGAATTACAGTTTGTGCAAACATAAAATGGACTTTTGTCCGTTTAGTGTAAACCAAGCATCAAACATATAGTGTCATCATCTGAAGAATCGGAGGAGTAATTTTGCACGGTCCTTTTTCTTCATCGCCTTCACTCTTTTACGTCTCTTTTCATTAGTTGACAATCTAGTTTTTTTTTGTGTCATCTTGGCCAATTTTGCGTTTTACTGCTCAGTTTTTCTTCGAATTTTGTCCATCAATTAAGAGCTTTTCTGGTATGTCGGTCAATATTGCAGTTTTTCGTTTCATTCGTTCACCTTTTCTAGATTCTGAGTGATCTGCTTTTGGTAACGGTTTAAGGATCTCAGGTGAAACTACAGCCGGTAGTGATTGTGAAGAAGTAGAACTTCGCTTGTCGGTGGTCCAAGTTGTAACGAAGAACTGGAATTTCTGGTTGTCAATGGTTCTAGTTGTGTTGAGATAGGGGAGTTTCTGGCTGTCGAATCTCCTGGTTGTAGTGAAGTTGAAAAGAGAAAAATATTTCATCAGAAAAGTAAATGCAGGTGTCAATTGTAACACGTTACAATTGACACCGTAGCACCTGTTACAATCGACACCTTACAACCTTGAATTATGTTGATTACATTTCTATATTTTTTATGTGAAGCAGTGAACAAATAGCCACTGATAAATAAAGCTAAAACTATAATAAAGCCAACCCTTACCTTGAAACACCGGTCTCCCCTACTGTTGTCACATAATGTGATTACGTATTCTGTAGCTGTTTTAATGATATATAATTACCAAACTTGAGAAACCAGTTAATTATTAAAAAATTTCATTGATTGGCTTGAAACCGGAAACAATTATCGTAAGTAATTGCACAAGTGCGTCGAAATTACGGATAATTTGGCATGACAGTGTTTTCAAAAAACTGCATGAGTTTATTTTCATTTTTGGAGAAAGAGCCTTCACCTTCGGTGTCGGGCTCTTTCTCCAAAATATGAAAATGACCGAATGCAGTTTTTTAAAGACAACACACTGAATTGCGAAATTATCCGGTTATTTTGATGCACGAGTGTAATTTGGGGGAATATTTCCCGAATAAACTTTCAACTTGTCAAACTGACGTTAGTAATTCATAAATTCTCAGCTTGTCATCAATTACCGTAATATGAACTATGCTACTATGCAATTATCGGTCTACAATGCAATTATCGCAGGGCTCTTTCGCTTTCTACAATGCAATTATCGTTAGTAATTGCACAAGTGCATCAAAATAACCGATAATTTTGCATGACAGCGTGTTGTCAAAAAACTGCATGAGTTCATTTTCATTTTTGGAGAAAGAGCTTTCACCTTCGGTGTCGGGCTCTTTCTCCAAAATATGATAATGACCGAATGCAGTTTTTTAAAGACAACACGCTGAATTGCGAAATTATCCGGTTATTTTGATGCACGAGTGTAATTTGGGGGAATATTTCCCGAATAAACTTTCAACTTGTCAAACTGACGTTAGTAATTCATAAATTCTCTGCTTGTCATCAATTACCGTAATATGAACTATGCTACTATGCAATTATCGGTCTACAATGCAATTATCGCAGGGCCCTTTCGCTTTCTACAATGCAATTATCGTAAGAAATTGCACAAGTGCATCAAAATAACCGATAATTTTGCATGACAGCGTGTTGTCAAAAAACTGCATGAGTTCATTTTCATTTTTGGAGAAAGAGCCCGACACCGAAGGGCTCTTTCTCCAAAATATGAAAATGACCGAATACAGTTTTTTAAAGACCACACGCTGGAATGCGAAATTATCCGGTTATTTTGATGCTCGAGTGTAATATGGGGGAATATTTCCAGAATAAACTTTCAACTTGTCAAACTGACGTTACTTATTCATAAATTCTCAGCTTATCATCAAAAAAACGTAATATGAACTATGCTACTATGCAATTATCGGTCTACAATGCAATTATCGCAGGGCTCTTTCGCTTTCTACAATGCAATTATCGGGGATAATACCGCTAGAGCTCAGCTTTAGCCAGATATTTTTTCGTCGTTGTTTTCGAATACTTACTTTCATTGGCAATTTAACGAGAGCCGTTCTGACAAAATCACGAGAGCGTAGCTCGAGTGATTTGGTCTGAACAGATCGAGTTAAATTGCCAATGAAAGTAAGTATGAAAAAACAACCACAAAAAATATCCTGCTAAATCTGAGCTCGCGTGGTGTTTGGTAAGAGAATTCCATGAATTATTGTTAATGCCAAATCAGTGAAAGGGTTGAAAGTAACATTAAATTTTTCGGAATACATGGTTTGCAACATTTTCTCGGTTGTGTTCCACATTGTTTTCACCACGTATTCTTTATAATCTTTCCCATTCTGTTTCTTCATATTAAAGCCCCAGTCCATCAATATTCCTGCCACATTTTCCACTGACTGTTCGGTTTCCAAATTGAAGTTTCGTTGTTTACAAAATTCGCTAAATTGATTCCAAATTAAAGAATGACTTTTTTTTGTATCTTCAGGAGTTGATTTTTCGATCTCCCTTATTATTTCTGCCTCGCAAATATTTCCAAATCTCAACATATTTACTGGAATATAAGGTATTTGTTTTAAAATTCTGTTTTCGACATTTACAATTGTCGAACTGATGCAACACTTGCTAAACGAATAATTGCTAGCGTTGGTAAGGTAACGTAATTTATCCGATATTTTTATCCACTTGCATTTCTGTTCCTTCCTATTTATCCGATAGCAAACTACGATTTTCGTTCTCTCAAATGGGAATTATTATACATGAGTGAAATTTTCGCTGTAATTTTCGATAATTGCATTCTATTTACAAGGGATTTTTGACAGGAGGGAAATATTCGCTGTAATTTTCGATAATTGCATTCCATTTACAAGAGATTTTTGAATGGAGGAAAATATTCAGTAGTAATATCACAAGAGCATCGAAAATAATCGATTATACTACCGAATCACGAGACGTATTTTGCGAAACACCACGAGAGCGCAGCTCGAGTGGTGTTTTAAAAAAATACGCCGAGTGACGAGGTCAGTATAATCGATTATTTTCGATTGCTCGAGTGGTATTCGTTACGATTATATAACGAATAAAAAATATTAATTTTTTTGACAAACGTCAAAACACCGTCAATATGAAAATATTCATACATTTTGACACGAGGCGAAACACCAAAACGATTATATCACGTCGTCAAGGGTATATTCACTTATCTATACGCAGTCGTTATGCAAAATTCACGGATTCTATTGGCTCATTCATACATGAGTTATATAATCAAGTAAATATGTTATAATATAGTGAAACTTTGCCAAGTATTCAATTCCAAAATACTTTTTTCAAAAATATGGAAAATTTTATTTTGAACATCTTAAATTATCTGCACGATTGACTTACTCAAATAAAAAGCAAAATGACCATTTCCTTTTATTGGAAGAACCAGAACTTTTCCATTCACAGAGTAATTACCCTCTATTGTAATATTATCACTCTTGAAAGTGAAAATGTATATGTTATCGTCCCAGTTGAATCTGAGGAAATATAATAGTGAAAATGATATTATTTTATCTGAATAAAAACAATATTCCCATCAAAACCGTGCTCAGTAAAACATATTTTCTTATAACAATATTAATATGAAAACATATAAGTAATTGGAACAATGAATAACTTCTTCTTCTTGTGGTGCAGTACCCGGTTTAGGGTGTGGCGACCTATCTACAACTACTCGTGCTGTGCGTGATACAGCGATACACGAATAGAAGGGACCTACAGTTTTACGACGGTTCCGAGCGTCTTTACAGAGAGGCTTTACTAGGCAGAATACTGCTCGGTGGTTTGCCATTGCCTTCCGAGAGGTGGCTCCGAATAAATTCGTTGTTCCGGCCGGGATTCGATCCAGCGACCTTCTGTTCAGTAGCCCAACGCACTGACCACTGAACTACGGAGCCACTTATGTTAGCACAATTATCCGAAACATATGTATAAATATGCATAATTAAGAACTATTTCATTAATACTGCAATACATATATATATATATATATATATATATATATATATATATATATATATATATATATATATAAATATATATATATATATATATGTATATATATATATATATATATATATATATATATATTTATATATATATATATATATTTTGTTTGTGTTTTTATACTACCTGATACCTGATTATCTTTGAACCAATAGATTTATTTATAAAAATTATCGAAGAATCATACTGACATACTTGATATTCGTTAGTTTTATGTTTTCCAGACCATGAACTTTCACGTTCATTAAACTTAAAGTTAGACTTGGTGTTGAAATAAGCTGTATGGATGGAACAAAAAAAGGATTCATTTTCGGAAGGTTATATTCTGGATCTCCTGTAACAAATAAACGAATAAAATTGTGATGCAGAATTTCTGGTATGAAGTGTTGGTACACAAAACTTCGAAGTCATGTATAAGTGGATGTGCATAGGGACTTCAAAATCAAATTATAGATGTCAAAAACTTTCATTTTCATCAAAATGGTTTTTAATAATATCGTAATAAATGTTTACCATGTTCTTCATGAGAAGAAAATGTCATCTTTAATGAAACAATATCGACGAATGTTTGATACATGAATAACGTTTCGAAGTACAACTTCTTCGTCAGATGTTGATTGAATAATGGTTATATTCTATAAATATAAATATTTATATAAAAAGATAAAGATTTGAGAAATTCGAAACAAACTTCCATCAGGTACTGCATTGTTGAACAAGTTCAACAAAAGGCTAGTTTTAAATTCTGCTAAATATTTGAATATATTGTTTTGTGTAGATTCAATAAAACTTAATTTTAATTCCTTATCCTCTCATGTCAATTTTTCAATCTGGTCTAAATAAATGGTTCTCGTTAATCAAACGATTTGTATATTGAGAATATGCCTTTTTATTACCAAAACTATATTAATGTTCTGAAATTCTAGTGTGAATTCTGGAAGTTCTACCAATTAACCTTATTTCGAAAACCAAAAAAATTAAAGTGTCACTCACCTCCTACAACTAGAGGAATCGCTTTGTTTGCACTTTTCACGAAACATTTTTCTAAATCTTTCGTCACTGAACATCGTAAGGGCTTAAGGTATTCAGCTAAAAATATCAACAAATTAATTTATTCATCTATCGCTTATAATAAAAAACATTTCTGAAGAATGTCATTAGATCTTTTCGTAAATCAATTTTCCAAATATTCCAGTCTAGAAAAAATGTTAACACAAAACCCGTTAAATTTTTCAATACAAAATTATTTAATTTTCATATAAAACAATTTCAACAAAGATCAATTTAGTATGACTATTTGTCGAAATATTTTGATGTTTTTCAGAGGAGCAGTTCACAATTTTTTACTTCAATTTGACTATTTAAATATTCAAAGTTACTAATGTTATTACATTATATTATGTTAACACAAACTGAAAGTTTGAGTTTTTCATCATTACTAGCAAGTTGATTTTTTCCAACAAACATCTAGAATATTCACTTTTAGTAGTTCATAAGAAGCTCGGTAGACTAGAATCCGTAGTTTTAGAAATTTTAAATGCCAAAGATAAGTCATATACTCACGTAATTCTTTAGTATGAACACATATAGCACAAAACATCACAGAAACTATCAGAAAATTTGTCTTCGACATTTCACGAAAGTATAAATTCAACTTATACGATATAGTTAAACCAGAAGAAGTTTCCAGTATTTATTATTATCAGTTTCAGAAGTTATTGTGGGAATACGTTTCGATACGTAGCAATAAATGAAGGAATTATTCAATCCATCATAACGAGAATGCAATTTTCGAATAGCATAATAATTATTCTTTTTGGAGTTGATAAAAAAAGTTTAAAATGCCAATTTATATGCATAAATTACATCTGATGCTCATAATTAGTTTGATTTCTGCCGTATAATTATTCAAAATTTTATATCATTAGTTCAGGACTTTCATTCAACATTGTAAAAATACTGCACTATAGCATGTTTATCTATTTAGCAAATTGCTATATATATATATATATATATATATATATATATATATATATATATATATATATATATATATATATATATATATGTATATATATACAAAGGCGTTTGACTGTGTCAACAAGAATATTTTATTAAGGAAATTAGAACGATATAGTATTAGAGATAAACAGTTAAAATTAATAGAAAGTTATATAAGTGACAGAACACAGATTGTTGAAATAGCTGTATTTATATATAAGGGTATTTTGATGGGGTTTTTCTTGGACCATGTGCTAACCACAATTTTCATGAAAAATTAATCAGGCCAATTAATCTCATACATTAATTTTTAGTTCGAATATATCTCATAGAAAAAAGGAATATTTTGAAATAAGTGTAGAATATAAGATTCGGTGAATAAGATGGTTACATAATATTTCGATGAGTAATAACTAAGGAACACTGGATTCGAGAATGTGAATCAGAGTCAGTTGTGATTGTACCGGTTCAGAGTAAGGTGATTAATAAAGTTAATATATTCTTGCATACTGAATGTTTCATTTCACACATAGTATAACAATCAACAGAACATTACATTGGCGACGAGGTGAAACTATATAATAAAAAATTAAGTGTTAGTGTTTCGGCTGCTGAAAAAGACAAGTGAGTAAATTAATAAAGAATGTTTCAAAACAGTACGGAATAGTTTTGTGAATAGAAATTTTTTTAGTTTGAGCAGTACAAAATTACTTTTGTTAATAATAATAACAGTTACGAAATTCACTGCGACAAATATTAGTTCTGCAGTAGCATTTTTTTTTTCAGTTAGTCAATCCCAAAAGGAGGATAAAGTGGACGTGTAGTTCACTAGGCCGTCGAGCCTGTGTATAAAATCAAAAGATTATATAGAGTGAACATGTAGTTCACTAAGCTGTCGAGTCTGTATATAGAATGAATTGATTATAAAGAGTGGACGTGTAGTTCACTAGGCCGTCGAGCCTGTGTATAAAATCAAAAGATTATGAAGAGTGGACGTGTAGTTCACTAGGCCGTCGAGCCTGTGTATAAAATCAAAAGATTATACAGAGTGAACGTGTAGTTCACTAAGCTGTCGAGCCTGTATATAGAATGAAATGATTATAAAGAGTGGACGTGTAGTTCACTAGGCCGTCGAGCCTGTGTATAAAATCAAAAGATTATAAAGAGTGGACGTGTAGTTCACTAGGCCGTCGAGCCTGTGTATAAAATCAAAAGATTATACAGAGTGAACATGTTCTTCACTAGGCTGTCAAGTCTGTGTATACAGTGAGATACAAAGTGGACATGTAGGTCGTCCTTCTTAAACACAGTGTGTGAAACTTTTAGAGCGAATCAAAACCAGTCCGTACTCGAAGGAATATAGTACTGGTCTATTCTATAAGTAATGAATTATATGGAAAAATATAATTTAATAATTTTAGGATGTCAACCATCTCAGGTATTGAGCAATTTCACTGCGAGGGTGATGCTATGTCTTTGGGGAACAGATGGGATAAATGAAAGCGTGCCCTATCCATCTACCTGCAGGCTTCAGACATCGTTGACTCAGTAAAAAAAACGGGCTGTTCTGTTGCATTCTGGAGGGATCGCATTGCAGGAAATATTTTATAGCCTGCCTGGGGCAGATGTTGATAGGAATTTGGAAGAAAATAAAGGAGTAGACGTGTACAAGGTTGCTCTGGAAAAGCTGAACGCTTATTTCTCTCCAAAACAAAGTAAGTTGTTTGAGCGGTATACGTTCCGGTTAATGAATCAGGCAGAAGATGAAATATTTGATAAATTCTTGGTAAGATTAAGGCATCAAGCTTCAAAATGCAGTTTTACAAATGTCGAAGAAAATCTCATTGACCAGATTACCGAAAAATGTAGGTCGAAGGACTTAAGAAGAAAAATTTTGTCATTAGGCGATAGCATAACTTTGAATGACATAATAATGGAAGCGAACGCTTTGGAGTCTGTTAATCGTCAAATGCAACAATTTGAAGATAACGGAAAAAATGTGCTATCTACTAGTAGTGTTAATAATCTTTTTTCAAAACCATACAATAAGCGACAAAACAAAAGCAATTTTTGTAGAAAATGTGGTAGTGGCAAACACGATTCACAAAATCCAAAGTGTCCGGCAGTAAACGTTATATGTCGTAAATGTAATCTTAAGGGTCGTTTTGCTAAGCACTGTTACACTAATAAGAAAAGAATTAACTTAAATATTGAACATCGAAGTGAAAACACACCGTCAACCAACAAACGTCAACGGAAGTCTTTTTCTGTAAATAACGTTGACGTTGGAAGCGACCCTGAGCAGGAGACGGATTACGTGTTTCATTTTTACGATGATGAAACTATTTCCTGTCAGGTAGGAGGTTGCGTAATATCAATGATAGTAGACTCGGGTAGCAAAAGCAATATCATAAGCGACAAAATGTGGGAACAACTTAAACAAAATAAAATTAAGATATTTAATCAGGAAAAAGATGTTGACAAAAAGTTTCTAGGCTACGCTAGTAATAAGCCATTGAAAATGTTGGGGAGTTTTAAAGCTGAAATAAGAGAAAACAACAAAAAAGAGGTCGCTCGTATTCATGTAATAAAAAATGGGGCTAAATCTTTACTTGGTAAACAAACCGCTATTGCTTTGGGCATTTTAAAGATTAAGGTGAACATAAATTCTCTTTCAACATTGCCATTTCCTAAATTTAAGGGCATTGTTGTTAATATCCCCATAGACGACACCGTCAAGCCGGTTATTCAGCCAAATAGAAGAATTCCTATACCGTTGGAAGAAGAGGTAGACAAGGTTATAAAGGAATTGCTAGATGGCGATATTATTGAACAAGTTAACGGACCTTCAGAATGGATATCTCCCATAGTCCCTGTTTTGAAAGGAAATGGAGATGTACGCATTTGTGTAGACATGAGGCGTGCTAATCAAGCGATAGCCCGAGAAAATCATCCGCTCCCAACTATAGAGTTGCTGGTACCACAGTTAACAAATGCAACAGTATTTTCACGTTTGGACATTAAGAATGCTTTTCACCAGGTGGAAATTTCAGAAAATTCCCGACATATAACCACATTTATTACAAAGAATGGGTTATTCAGATACAAACGTCTAATGTTCGGAATAACATGTGCACCCAAACTATTCCAAAAAATAATGGAAAAAATATTAATTAACTGTGAAGGTACCATCAACTTCATAGATGATATTGTCATTTTTGGGGAAAATGTCGCTCAACAGAATCTTCGACTAAAGAAAACACTGAAAACTCTTAAAGAGTTCAACGTCCTACTGAATGAAGACAAATGTCAATACTGTGTGGCATCCATAAACTTTTTAGGGCATAATCTTTCAAGCCAAGGAATAAAGCCTTTGGGCGCTCATGTTAATGCGATTAAGAGTTTTAGGCATCCTAAAACAATTGAAGAGCTTCAGAGTTTTCTTGGACTTGTTAACTTTGTAGGGAAGTGGATTGCAAACATGGCCACAATAACAGAACCTTTAAGACAGCTGCTACGACTAAAGCTTAATGAAAGTGCAAATATTGAAAGGTTGTGGACTGAGAAACAAAGCACAGCATTCCTTAAATTGAAATCCTCCAGAACCTATGAAGACGAGAGAACTTCCAATGAGTCCATGGGTCGATATAGCAATTGACTTCATGGGACCCCTACCAAGTAATGACTACCTACTGGTCCTTGTGGATTACTATAGTCATTATAAAGAGGTAAAAATAATGAGGATTATCAGTTCAGCTTACACTATCACAGCACTTAAAGAAGTTTTTTCGCGACTAGGGATTCTTCACTCTATTACCGCTGATAACGGTAAGCAGTTTTCAAGTGTGGAATTCAAAAACTTTTGCAAAGAAAGCATCACGCTTTATAATACAATTCCATACTGGCCACAACAAAATGGGGAAGTTGAGCGGCAGAATCGTGACAATCTTAAAAGACTGAAAATTAGTCAAATAAATAAATCTGATTGGAAAACCGATATGCTAGATTATTTAGTTGTGTATAACGCTACCCCGCATACGACAACCGGGAAAACTCCCGGCGAGTTATTTTTTCGGCGGACATTTAGAGATAAGCTACCAAGTTTACCAAATATTCCTAACACAGAAATAGTTGAAGAAGAGTCAGGGACCGTGACATATGGGAAAAAGAAAAAGGGCGGAGATGTTCAAGTGAGCAACGATGAAACTGTTCAAGTTTTAAGAAAAAACGTTGTCCATCTGAAAAAAGTTGCAGGCGAGTGGAAAGTAGAAAACTGAGCCACCTGGTCAGGAATAAAATTATATCTTGCTCATTACAAAATACACATGTTTGTTTGTTGGGGTAGTTTTGATTTCTTTTATACACATTATATACTTTATATATGTTTATATATTAAATGTATATATAATTTTATAATAATTTCATATATTCGTTTTTCATATTTTCTATATTTCTATAGGTATTTGAAATTATATCTTTTTGTAGCTTTAAGATCTAGATAAACTTATATTTTATATTAGGATAGGGAGGTACTATAGGCAAACTTAGGTATAGATAAATTAATGTTATTTTTATGATATTATTATTATTATTTATTTAATTTACGTGTCTCGGCATCTTTGGCCATTGACACGAGGAACAGTTTACATCAAAATATATATCTAGTTAATTAAACAAAATACATCCAAAAAATTAAAATATTGACAGTATACGATTTGAAGAAAAATTTTGATTATAAAAGTTTACTTATTTGAATTTCTTTCAGAAAGTCCAGTATTGCTTCGGCTTCTTCTTGCGCGCTGAGATTGTCTTTAAGGTTATCCTTGAGACCAAATTTGCGGCGTGCTTCACTGTAACGAGGGCAGTGTAGTATGATGTGTTGTACCGTAAGCCGTGTTCTGCAGTATTCACAACTGGGGGGATTTTCGTTTATCATTAGATGTCCGTGAGTTAATTTGGTGTGCCCTATTCTGAGCCTTCTGATTTTAATTTTATCCTGTCTTTTAAGACAAGTTATTTTTGTAGTACTGTCTAATTTAGGTTGGATTTCATATAATTTCTGGTTGCCTGTATCCCATAGGGTTTGCCACTCTCGTACAGAATATATCATGTTACAAATGTTTTGTTATATTGTTCTGTTGTGATGCAAAAAACTTATTATATAAAAAGATAGAGATGTAGAATATAAGATTCGGTGAATAAGATGGTTACATAATATTTCGATGAGTAATAACTAAGGAACACTGGATTCGAGAATGTGAATCAGAGTCAGTTGTGATTGTACCGGTTCAGAGTAAGGTGATTAATAAAGTTAATATATTCTTGCATACTGAATGTTTCATTTCACACATAGTATAACAATCAACAGAACATTACAATAAGAAATAATAATTTAATGTTTCATTGATTTATTCGAAATGAATTTCAATACGCAATAAGTTTCGTTTCAGTTTCATGCAGGTTACTTTATTTTGAGTATCAAAAGAAGTTATAAGTTTTTTAGTTGAAGAATTTATGTTGAGACAATATTTATATCTCCATTCTACTCAAGTAGCACATTATGGCTTTTGTGGACTCAACGTACTGGATATCTTGGATATTTTCATTTTAAGTATATATTTTCATCAGGAACTTCACTTAAAAATGCATCCATAAATCCTCCAATAATAAATGATAATATTTTGCCTACACCAGGACCAAAATCATCAAGGACAAGTTTCCAGTTCTCATTAAGAAAGTTGTTAATCTCATCACCTGCAAAAGAAAAAAGATGAACTAAGATAGGTTTACATAAGAAAGAGTTTTTGGAAAGATATTTTTTGAACGAAATATCTATAGACGATCTCAGAGTTCTACACCAGTCTGATGAAGATATTAATCTATTTGAACGTCAAGAAGATAATTAGATATATAAAAATCTGAATGCTAAAATAGTCTATTTGTTCACCATCTATCCTCATAGATTAAAATTATAGATAGGATAAAAGTCAGGAATTCGAAAGGCACCATCATCATTAGTATCAAAAAGTGGTCACCCACTGATCAAAATTAAATATTAATTCATTGAATCTGTAAGTTTGAATTTTTTATATTCACATTGGCGGGTTGAAAGCGAACAATGATTCTGTACTCATTCTTTATATAAACTTTAACTAGGCCAAATTTCACACTAGTCACTGAACAAAACTTTTCCCAATTCAGATATTCTACTAGACAAGATCAATGTTAAATTCCGATCTGGACTAACAGTTTCCTTTCAAGTGACTGAAATAAGTCTTTCAATCGTTTCCATACAAATATAATACAGATTATTTTTTTCGTATGATTTTCAACCAATCAGAACGATCAGTTAAGTTAAGTTACCTTGTATAATTTCGATAATACTTGATTATACATAGAGTAGCTCTACCAATCGAAAAATAACAGGACCGTCAATTTTGACGTTTATCAATGACTTCAAAAATGATTCGATTCGGAGATTTTTACTTAATATACTCAACAAATAATCGTATCAAATACAATACGTACTTCAAAATAAATACGGTTATACATCTCAAACTTCCTGCATAATTACAAATCGTGTCAGTTTGACAGAATAATATTTAAACTGTCAAACTGACACTCTTTGTAATTATGCAGGAAGTTTGAGATGTATAACCTGATTATTTTGAAGTACTGATAGTATTACTACTGACTGTATAACTCATGTATGAATAAGCCAATAGAATCCGTGAATTTTGCATAACTACTGCGTATTGATATGTGAATATACCCTTGACGACGTGATATAATCGTTTTGGTGTTTGGCCTCGTGTCAAAATGTGAATGTTTCCATATTGACGGTGTCAAAAAAAATTAATATTTTTCAATTGTTTTATAATCTTAACGAATACCACTCGAGTAATCGAAAATAATCGATATACGGACTTCGACACTAGACGTATTTTCTTAAAACCCCTCTCGAGCTGCGCTCTCGTGATGTTTCGTAAAATACGTCTCGTGACTCGGAAGTATAATCGATTATTTTCGATGCTCTTGTTATATTATAACTGATTATATAACTCATGTGTGAATAAGCCAATAGAATCCGTGATTTTGCATAGTTACTTAGTATTGATGAAAGAATATACCCTTGACAATGTGATATAATCGTTTTGGTGTTTCGCTTCGTGTCAAAATATGAATGTTTTCATATTGACGATGTTTTTGACGCTTTTCAAAAAACATTAATAATCATGTTTGGTGAAGTTTCTTTCAATTTTTCAATATGCAATGCTTTAGGTGTTGTTTATTCGTTATATAATCGTAAAGAATACCAACTCGAGCAAACGAAAATAATCGTTATACTGACCTCGTTACTCGACGTATTTATCATTTTAAAAAATCTCTCGAGCTGCGCTCTCGTGATGTTTCGCAAAATACGTCTCGTGACTCGGAAGTATAATCGATTATTTTCGATGCTCTTGTGATATTATAACTGAATATATTTCAAAACTACCTACCGAGCTGTTTGTTTCCATCGAATAAATTTTCGAATTCAAATTGCATTTTATCAAAATTGTAACTCATGCGTGTATCCAATATATGCTGGTGGTGTAGCCCGTTTTTCAAAACGACTTCTGCAGTGTTGGTAATTTTGTATACGCCATTCTCTGTAAGAAAAAATCAAATATTTTTGATTGACCTGTTGGTGAATATTATCATGACCTGTTGGTCATGATTCAATATTTATTTGAAGAAACGGTGTTTTCGAAATAAATACTTGGCTAAGTTTTACGATATAGTAACAGATTCACATGACAATTGTTTCGGGTTGCAAACTCCTCATCAAAATTTTGTTTGAGACTAAACTTCTAAACTCTGGTGGTTATATTTATCTTCATAGCCCCATAGTTCATGTTTATATTTTGTGGAATAGTGAAATTGGTCATTTAAGAAGTATGGGAAATCTCAGAGTCTAGTTTCACTCGCTGATTGTAACAGCGGTGTAATATTAAAGATCAACTGCTCATTAAGAATGGGACATTTCCAATGGTGTGCTTCTGCAATGTCTAGTGCTTGGTAAAGGTCCAATCTCTTTCCTTTCTTACCTTCATTAAAAAGTTTTGCAAATTCTAAAACTATAAAATGATTATCTTTAAGGCAGTGTTCGGAAAGTGCAGTGCAATTTCTGTTGCACAAATTGAAATTCTTATGTTCTTTATCTTATACAGGTTTTTTCTCTTTATTATTTAGCAAACCCTAAACCCAATTTTTTATCAATGCTAATCAGTTTCAAATTGTATCACTAGAGATTGGTATATAATTTAATCAATCAAATCATGAAAAACATACTAGTCGACCATGGTCGATTTCATACATTACATAAAGTGAACAAGGAAAATTCTTCAATAATTTTAAAAAATTATCAAACAACTCTCCAAGGAAGCTGGTTATACGTATTCAGCAACGCAAAATCTGCATTCACAATCGAACGGTGAATTATAGAAATTGTCAAGTCACCCCGACTCAAAATCTGCATACAGCTGTTTCGATCTTATTAGATCTCATCAGTGCAGCTTATTTGACTCGGAGTGAATTAACAAATTTCTAATTGTTCACCAATACAAATCGTGGTCAGAAACAATGGATAAATAACAATCCAGATCGCCATCCCACCAAAGATATTGGGAAACAACAATTCACCGCTTAGACTGAAAATGCAGAAATTCTTTGCCCAAACACGTACCTCCTGATATGAAGATATCTACTCTACAACTGTGATGTATATGATTCCAAGGCACACTAACATAGTGATTTAAAACCTTTGGATATACTCACACAAGGCACACTAACATAGTGATTTTAAATCACTATGTTAGTGTGCCTTGGAATCATATACATATATGTTAATTCACTCCGAGTCAAATAAGCTGCACTGATGAGATCTAATAAGATCGAAACAGCTGTATGCAGATTTTGAGTCGGGGTGACTTGACAATTTCTATAATTCACCGTTCGATTGTGAATGCAGATTTTGCGTTGCTGAATACGTATAACCAGCTTCCTTGGAAAGTTGTTTGATAATTTTTTTAAATTATTGAAGAATTTTCCTTGTTCACTTTATGTAATGTATAATTTAATCTATGAAATGTTTTGGCATTTGTTATCTACCTATAATTGGTTAGGTAGTACTTTCTGCATTTTTAGCCTTTTTATTAAAATGGGTGCTATTAACATTATTATTATCAATAAACATTATTATATGTATGTATGTGCTGTATTTTATCGTTGTTTATACGATAAAAGGCGCAATTTTGAAACAATAGGGTTGAAAGTTTGTAAATAGGTAGTTTCATATGATCACTTGGAGGGGATTGGTTTGGTTCGAATTGGTTGTGGGGTTGACCCCTCTGAGGGGAAATAAATCTTGTTTACACGCTATTTTGCAGCAATGGGGTTGAAAGTTTGTATCTAGGTAGTTTTATATGACATCTTGAATGGGATTGGTTTCGGTTCCAATTGGTTGGGAGGTTGGGCCCCCCGGGGGAGGAAATAAATCTTGTTTACATGATACAGGTCGTAATTTTGGAGAAAGAGGATTGAAAGTTTGTGAGAAGTTAGTTTCGTATTACATATTGGATATATATATATTCATGTAATTATTTTTCTCATTTTTGGAAGCGTTTAACTTCTCAAAGACAGGCCTTAGAGCATTTGTTTACATGACAGACCCCCTTTTATTCCTCTACATTTGATTGCGGTTTTCATAACCGCAATTGAATTGAATGATGAAAAAGGAGATATTTCCTCGAAAATTCAGTACGCTAATATAATTAGCATTTAATGACTTAATGAATTTATATAAGATTTTTAAGAAGAATCAGAGATAATAATATATTTTTATTATTGAATATTTAAATTGATCTAATTACGATAGTTTTAAAATGTTATAAATGAGCAATTTCATCCTTTTTATTGATACTGTAGCACTGATTTCCTTAGCCATGGTTTCAAGAATTTTTATTAGCATTTTAATGTCAATGTTTTTAATTGTGGAAGTTCGCAAATTGTGGAAGGTCGCAAATTACGTAAGTTTGGGAAATAAGTGATTTTTAAGTGGTAGTTATTTGAACTATTTTAAATCGGAGCTGTTATTGTACAAACATATTCATCATGATGAATTAAGATTAACAGTTGTTCACGTTTAAAAACTCTCACACTGCCAAATAATTTCATATTATTTCAAATAATACATCTCCCATTTTTTAATCATGATAGAGAACAAATCAAATGAAAAAATTTTTCGTAATATTTAAATGTCTGGATCAACAGAAAAGAATTTGTTTGAAAAATATTATATAATAGTTATTTTTGTATTAGGCCGGACGCACATTTACTACAATCGGTTCCGATTGTCTGAAACGATTGTCGGATCAGGGCATCTGATGCTCAAATACCTATACTTTTACAAGATCATATCGCACACCTACGATCCGATATCGGATCGGACGTCCGAGTCGGATGTACGAGCAGTGCGTCCTACCAATCGGACCGAGTAAAAGTCTGATCCGACTACCGGAAGGCAAGCCGTGCATTGTTTTTGCATAGTCTACCGCAAACATACGATTATTTCTGTCAGTTTTTGACAGGGAGTATAGAAAAAGGAATTGTCAAACCATGTGCGATACTGAAAATTTTATTACCACGGTCGAAAAATATCCCTGCTTGTGACATTCAAATAAAATCGGACTTATTTTGTCGGCAGTGTGCGCTAGTGGTCCGATTTGAAATCGTTTCAGACAATCAGGAAATTTTAGTGGCGCATAAGAATGTAAATTTTTAGCAGAGATTGTCAGATCGAGGCTTAAAATTCATTCGAATGTGCCATGAAATACTGATTTCGCTCACGAAATACAAACTGGCAAGAAGTATTCAAATCATAAGTATTTATAAAAGTCATTTCATTTTAAAAATTAAAATCCATGCAGTCAAGTATATTTATCAATATATTCTATGGTCTTATGCCAGAGTAGTGTAACCAAGGAAACATGTCATTTATTTAACAAGCGTCAAATTAAATATTTTGTAAATTATTTCGCGTATTTCACAAATTCTACGATGGATTATACTAATATTGCCAGTGATAGTGATACACCACAAGTTACTCGGAGGACAGTTTAAAACACAAAATTCAAATTTCTAATAAAATTTTAAACTTTCAACCATCCACTTCCAACGGAGACATATCTACTTATAATCCCTACATTTTTGACGAGAACAAGACAACTATCCGCATTGGTTGACCCCTCAGGGGAGGAAATAAATCTTGTTTGCACGATAAAGGGCGCAATTTTGTAGCAATAGGGTTGAAAGTTTGTAAGTAGGTAGTTTTGTATAACTTGGATGTGATTGGTTTTGATACGAATTGGTTGGGAATTTGACACCCCGGGGAGGAGGATCCTTATGCTTAAATATTACCCATACCTATTTGAGCAGTTTCAGGATATCACAACTCGTCACATAATGTGAATACTGATTCTGTGGCTGTTATAATGATACCAAACTTGAGAAACCAATTAAGTGTTAGACAAATTTCATTGATTGCCTAGAAACCTGAAACAATTGCAAAGTAAATATTTCAATATACCATTAAATTTTGCCGAGTATTCAATTTGAACTTATTTCATAAATATACAAAATTCAAACAAATTCATATTCAAAACCATATTTTGACTTACTCAAATATAAAGCAAAATGGCCATTTCCTTTTATTGGAAGAACCAGAATTTTTCCATTCACAGTGTAATCACCCTCTATTGTGATATTATCACCCTTGAAAGTGAAATTATATATGCTATCGACCCAGTTGAATCTGGGGAAAATTGAAAAATTATAAATTGATATTTATTTGACGGTCTAAATGAAAATTAGCATGATATCAAATTTTTTTGCTACCGATGCTATGAAAAAAACGAGAGGTGTCATTCGATATCTATTTATCCTTGATGATGGGATAATAGCCCGAAACATATATGTCGAATAAATATAGCTATTAAAGTGGAATCAAGACAATTATTTCACTATTTAGTAGTAGTAATTTATTTAAAACTTCATGAAGAAACAAAAGACTAACTTTTCACAGGTTTAAATAAAATCTAATGAGTTAACGAGTTTCGTCATAACATTGACTTCATCTCGTACTAAATTATGGTTTTTTTTTATCGAGGTGAAAACTTCAAAAGCGATACCGGTTGATAACCCGGCCTGTGTGCGATTCAATAGTTGATATATATATATATATATATATATATATATATATTTTTATATATATATATATATATATATATATATATATATATATATATAAATATATATATATATATATATATATATATATATATATAAATATATATTTAATATATATATATATATATATATATATATATATATATATATATATATATATATATAAAATATATATATATATATATATATATATATATATATTTGAATTGTTGTTGCCTGTGAACCATTTTTAACTTTTTTATAATTATTAGCAATAACAGGCTTGGTGAATCTCAAAAAAACTCGATTTTATTAAAAAGTTGACGTTTCGCCACGACATTTTTGAAAAAGTCACGAATGTCGTGGCGGAACGTCAACTTTTTAATAAAATCGTATATATATATATATATATATATATATATATATATATATATATATATATATATATATATATATATATATATATGATTGACAGTCTCATTCAAAGGAAAAAATACAAAATGGCAATTTCAGAAGTTCACCCACTTATATCCGAGAAAAGTACAGTCTATAACAATTTAACATACTTGGGCATATCTTCCGAAAACCTGAAATTGTTTCTTCATAAACAAAATTTCAAAGTTTCATATAAAACCAACAATAGCATTGGAAAATTTATTAAAAACAACAAATCAAAAATCCATAGAGATGAACGTACTGGTGTGTTTATATACTCAACTGTAACGATTGTGAAAAATTCTATATAGGACGTACAATTAGAAATTTCAAAACTCGAATACACGAGCACCGACGAAGCTATATTAAGCAGAAAACGGACTCTAATTATGCGTGTCATCTTATTCAAGAAAACCATACCTTTAATCACAATTATAATATATTACAGTTAGAAAATAGTCTCTACATCAATAAATATAAAAATTCCGGAAACCTAGTTAACGACCAGATTGAAGTAAACCCTTCTCCTCTTCTTAATCTGTTCAATGTACCTACCAATAGCTCTGAATGATTTGCTCATTGCTATTTAGTTTCTCTAAGAACCCCTGGGTTATGTTCAATTTCGTATAAATAGATTGTTTTGTGATACCATAATTTAGTACGAGATGAAGACAATTTTATGATGAAACGCGTTTACTAATTAGTTTAAATTTAAACCTGCGAAAAGTAATCAAATTTCGAACCATATTGACATACTTGGTATACGTTAGTTTTATGCGTTCCAGACCATGAACTCTCACGTTCATTAAATTCAAAGTCAGACTTGGTGTTGAAATAAGCCGTATGGATGGAAGAAACAAAGGATTCATTTTCGGAAGGTTGTATTCTGGATCGCCTGAAAAAAATTCACGAATAAAATTCTGATGATTTTGTGCACTTTAAATGCACAATTATTGGTATGAGGTGTAGGTTTTTTGGCCACGGGACTTCTCAGCCATGTATATGTAAATATGTAAAAGGACTTTGTAATTAAAAATTTCATTATACATTCCAAAAATCTGTATTTTCATTGAAATGAAGTAATCCTCAATATTTTCATCTATTATACTGAAATAACATTAACAAATATTTGATTTATAATGACGCACATTTCGAAGTACAACTTCTTCGTCAGATGCTAACTGAATAATGATTTAATTTAAAATAAAAATAACGGTGTCATGAGACACCAGGTAGGAACGAAGTTCCTTCGGAAAATATAGAAGCAACACAGTGAGGCAGAGTGGGATCAAAAAGAAAAGGGACGAGATACGGAAAGAAAGAGGGAGGGTGTATACGACTATAGCACTTCCGTTATATGTTCTTCTTACTTTAGCCTCACATATTGTTCAGTTTGGTCACGCAGCAAAATCCCTTTCTCCTCCAAGCCTGCCGCAAGGAACTTCGTTCCAAAAAGGACAAAAGCCACGTGTTTCATTCCTCCCTGAAGTATGTGTCAGTGAAGCGGGCAGCTTGAGTTATGGGGAGGAACTCCCTCAGCCAAATCAGAGGATACAGAGTATGTACAAGTGCGTTAAGAATGGGTGAGACACGATATTTACGGAAGAGAGGAAGTACGGGTAAAGTTCAAAGGATAATCTAGCCCAGCATTTGCCGTATAAGTATGCAAGCAGTGACTCACTTAACGTCATAAGGAACATTTGAAAAAACTCATGGCATACCAAGGTTCGAACCCGGGTCCTCCCAGATACTAGCCAGCGTACCAGATATTTATATATAATACTAAATATTCAGGGAAATCTAATGAAATTTAACTTCAATTCCTTATTCCCCCATTTTAATATTTCAATCTGATCTAAGAGAATAGTTTTCATCAATTGGAGGATTTGAATAATGAGAATCTGCCTTTTAGAAATCAAAGTTTATGTTCTGATATTTCAATTTTGAAACTTCTGAAAGTTCTAACAATTAATGTAACTTCTAAAATGATTTAAAATGAATTGCTACTCACCTCCTATAACTAGAGGAATCGCTTTGTTCGCATTTTTCACGAAGCACTTCTCCAAATCTTTCGTTGCTGAACATCGTAATGGCTTGAGGTATTTAGCTTAGAATATCAACAAATTAATTGATTGATCTATCTATTATTGTAATATTCAGTATTTCTGAAGCGTATCATAAGAAATTTTCGTAAATCAATTTTCAAAATCTTCCAGTGTAATAGAAATTTCAACATAAAACCAGTTTAATTTTTTAATATAAAATCAATTAATTTTGATATAAAACACGTTCAACAATGATGAATTTTTTCCCAAAAAATATCTATTTTTTTTTAATATTATATAATATAACTCACGTAATTCTTTAGTTTGCACAAAAATAGCACAAAAAAATATTACAACTATCAAAAAATTTGTCTTCAACATTTCGGGGAAGTACTGCTACTATCGTGTTCAACTTAAGCTTAATAGTCGAACCACAACAAGATTCCCGTATTTATTGTTATCAGTTTCAGATGTTATTGATGAAATAGATTTCAAAACGTAGCAATTAATGAATAAATTATTTAATAATTCACGTGAAAGCAATTTTTAATTAGCATGCTCATAAATCTTGATTCAAAAAACTATGGGAATTAATAGAAAAAAGTCTAATATGTAAATTTATCGGCGTAGATTACATCTAATGCTCTTAATTGGTTTATTTTCTACCGTTTAATAATTCAGAGAGTTTTCATCATCAGTTCCAGACTTTCATACTTCATTGTAAAAATAATGCATAATAAGATGTTTTAAAATCTTGATGTACCTATCTTCTGCAAATTATACGTTATAGTCAAAGGAAAACAAGTTTCCCGTATTTGTTTTTATCAGTTTCAGATGTTATTGAAGGAATAGTTCTCGAAACATAGTAGTTAATTGATAAATTATTCAATTATAATTCATGTGAATGCAATTTCAAATTGACGTAGGTACTCATAAATCTTGATATAAAAATCTATTGGAGAGAAGTCTTATGGGTAAATTTATCTGTATTGATTACATCTGATGCTCATAATTAATTCAATTTCTGCCGTAATTCAAAAATTTTTCATGATATTCATAAAAAGTTCAGCCAAATCTAGAACATAACAAACCAGGCAATAACCTAGGTTAACAAATACAGTAATATAATATATTACAAAGGACAACTTCACACACAGGTACGTCGAAAAACCGATAAAATCAAAAGAAGAATATGCAGCCTAGGCAAAATTCAACGAGTATTTTCAAAATACTCTTCAACCGAATATAGACACATATCTATGAGATATTCTTTAGTTTTCTTTTTAAATTGATGCACTAAGGCAATATCTTTGAATCATTGTGGGAGACTATTATAAAGTTTAATTCCTATTACTTTAGGTGATTTCTCTCAGATCTCTATACTCTAGTAGGGTACAGCAAAATCTGATTTAAATCTTGTGTCATGAGCATGAATATCACTATTCCGCATATATATATATATATATATATATATATATATATATATATATATATATATATATATATATATATATATATATATATATATATATATATATATATATATATAAATATATATATATATATATATATATATATATATAATTATATATATATATATATATATATATATATATATATATATATATATATATATATATATATATATATATATATATATATATATATATATATAGTTTCTAGTTGAACATAAGGGTAAAACGACTAATTTGTTGGATATATTTGAATAAAACTCATTATTCTTTGCCAAGCTTTCGAATTTAATTCAGTTCTTCTTCAGGGCTTCTGGAAGTACAACATAGAGTTTTTTATCTAAGAAAGTACAGTTTTGATATTTATTACTTACTGATTTTTGAGGTTATTTATAGGATTTCAAAATTCAGTAAGTAATTGAAATAAAAACTGTACTTTCTTAGATAAAAAACTGTATGTTGTACTTCCAGAACCCCAGAAGAAGAATGGAATTAAATTCGAAAGCTTGGCAAATAATAATGAGTTTCACTTAAATTCATCTAACAAATTAGTCGTTTTACTCTTATGTTCAACTAGAAACTTTAAATCAAAGACTATTACAAACGTGAACTTAGACACATATATATATATATATATATATATATATATATATATATATATATATATATATATAAATATATTTATATATATAGATATATATATATATATATATATATATATATATATATATATATATATATATATATATATATATATATATATCTATATATATATATATATATATATATATATATATATATATATATATATATATATATATATATATATATATATATATATACATACTCTTCAGCGATAGGTATTCGTAGACTTCCAACCTCCGTGTTACTTTAAAGCAAGAATGTCTCCTTCAGAATTATATAATAGAATATAGTTTGGGTCGTTAATGCCGTATAAGTTATGTCATTGATGACATACCATGACGTCACTTCTACTTTTCCTCTCTAGGGAGGAAGAGTACGACTCCCTACAATGAGGCCAGGAAGTGAATACTTCAAATAGGGGTAGGCAAAAAAATAGTTTTTTGAAATTTGAAATGATAATTTGATGTTTCAGTAGTTTATTCGAAATGAATTTCATTTTATCTGAAGTTTTGTTTCAGTTTTATACAGGTTATTTTATTTTGAGTATCAATAGAAATTATAAGTATGTTAGTTGAAGAATTCATTTTTAGAAAATATTTTTAACTTTATTCCTCTCAAGTAGCACATTCTGGCTCTTGTGGAAGCAACATACTGGGTATCTCTGATGTTTTTATTCGAAAAATATATTCTTATCAGGTACTTCACTCAAAAATGCATCCATGAATCCACTAATAGTAGATGATATAGTTTTGGATACACCAGGACCGAAATCAGCAAGGACAAGTTCCCAGTTTTCATTGAGAAATTTGTTCATCTCATCGCCTGCAAACACAAAGATTAATTTTATGGGTTTACATATATATATATATATATATATATATAAAAAATGATTTCCAAATTTAATATATGTCAGATGAAAGCAAATTTTGTTAATATTTTCTCCATGTTCTATCAAAATTCACCTAGATTAAGATATAGACCAGGGTAGCCTTTAAAAATGATAAAAAGTGACAAAATATTAATAGTAGGACGAAACCCACTGGAAAAGGCGGAGAATATAATAAAAAAGAAAGGGAAGATAATTTACGGGCGATCTGTGGTCGGGAAAAGGAAGGGGGTGAGTTTTCAAGGGTGAAAAACTGTTTATCTTGATTTCCGGGAATATTGCTAAAAACTATTTGCTGCAGCTGTGAAACTGGATGTAATAGTTTGAAATATGGCTGCCAAAAACATGGTTCAAAATGCACAAATTTATGGTCAAATTGTCATGGTTCTGAAAAATACTCCAATATGGAAGAAAAAACCTACAAGGAAGTGAGTGATTCAGAAGAAATTGTGGATGAAGAACCAAGGCAGACTGAAAATAATATTGGAGACGAAGAAGGTGATGGTCATGAAGATCCACTAGAATCGGGAAGGTTTTTCGAATGTAGCGATGCAGAAATGCCATCAAAGAGACAAAAACTAGTGAATAAGTAATTAGAATTCAAGATAAGGTATTTATAAATAACAAGATTGAGTTTTTAAAAATATTATAATGAATAACGTAATTATAGTAAACTAGCTGAATTTAATAGTACGATTTACATGTATGTTTATATATTATGGGATTTTTTATGACATGAATGTGATTAGAATTTAAAAAATCAAATTTTTCATTGAAAAAATTGCAGCAGTCGCATTTTTTAGATGAAAATCTGCATAGTGATTAAAAATAAATTTCAAATTCGAGTTTTTTTCGATTTTTCGCATTTTCTGAAAACATTTTCTATAATAATGTATACACCATATGAAAGTAGAGATTCCAACGAACATAAAGCATACCAATTTTTTGAAAAAGCTGATATTTTGACAGGAGAATTTTCGATTGAAAATTAGGGTGCTTTTTCGATGTTAAGTCAAAATAAGGTGGGAAAATGAATATTCCAAATCAAATAAATTACAGTGTATTTTTGACATGAAATGGTAAGTTTTCACAAAATTTCGTTAAAAAAAGTTTTTTCTGTAAAAAATAAAAAAGAACCACCCAGAGATTTTTCCACATAAATTTTGAGGTTATGTGGAAAAAGTGTGAATTCAAAAGTTGTAGATCTTTTCACTAAATTTCTTTGCCGTTTGATTTTTTTCCATAAGAGTTTTAGGTTTGCCGGAAATCGAGATAAACCTTTTTATACCCTAGAAAACTCACCCCCTTCCCCTTCCCGACCTCAGATCGCCCGTAAATTATTTTTCCTTTCATTTTTATTATATTCTCCTCCTTTTCTAATGGGTTTCGACATACTATAAATTTTTTTGTTTCCAAAAATTATCGACCTTGATCTAATATGTATTAAATCAGAATGCATAAGTTGAGCAAGGAGGCTTCAATAACTAGTACCTAGGTCATAAGACAACCTTTCAGCTGCCTGTACAATTTTCAACACCAGTACATATTTATTCTCAATATTCCCATCTGTAAATATATTAAATCAAAGTTATGATTCAGAAAAAGTTTTTGCAACGATATTTTTTGATCGAAATATCTATAGGCAATCTCAAAGTTCTATACAAGTTTGATGAAAGTATGCAATTTGAACATCAACCAAGAATTTGAAAGGCACCTTCATTATAAGTATCAAATAGTCAAAATTCGACATTAATTCATTTTATTTTTGAGTTTGAATTTCAAATATATTCACATTGACAGTCTGAGAGTAAACAATGATTGTGTAAAATGGCGAAAGCCTCGTAATAGTCATTCTACGCAACAAACTTTTTCAGAAAGTCAATTGTAATATATAACATATATTTAAGCTTTCTGCGCTCATTCTTCATATAAACTTTAACTAGGCCAAATATCACACTAGGAAATGCGCGCAATATGCTAAAAAAACAGAACAAAACTCCCCAATTTAAATATGTTTCTAGACGAGATCAAATATTGATTTCCGAAATGGAATAACATTTTGTCTCAAGGTTCCGTAAAGTAACCTAAATAAGTCTCCACATATAAATATAATAGAGAAACTGTTGGAAAACTACCTACCGAGCTGTTTGTTTCCGTCAAATAAGTTATCGAATTCAAACTGCATTTTATCAAAATTATAATTCATCCTTGTATCCAATATATGCTGGTGCTGTAGTCCGTTTTTCGAAACAGCTTCTGCAGTATTGGTAATTTGGTATACGCCATTCTCTGAAAGAAATATTATCGAATAAAGTATAAACTTTAAAATAAAAACACTTGGCTTATGTTTCACAATATAAAAAATATTTAGATACTGTATTTAGCAGTAACGAAAAGTCGACATGTTTCGAGCTATGAACTCATTATCAAGACTGAATTCAATCTCAGTTAGAAATATTATCGAATGATCTTTAGTTGCTGAACATGATTTAATATCAAAATAAATACTTTGCTGAATTTAATATTTTTATTGATAACAGATTAACTTGAACATTTTTAGTGTTGCTAACTCTATCAGAATTTGGTTCATATTTTTTGGAATCGTGAAAAAGAGTCTTATTCTTCTCTCTGATTGTAACAGCAGCATTTCTTTTACTTCAAGAAGACTAGTTTCTTTCCTTTACCACCTTTATATAATAGTTTTGCAAATTGGAGGTTTTATGCTCTTCCATCTTGCTTTCAATTGTACCTACGTCCGACTTAGCATTTGTAAAATGCATCACAGTCACCACAGTGGATTTGATATACACCACTTTTTTCACCAACTGGCTCTTTCTCTTCATTATTTAGCAACAATTGAAACAACTTTTTTCTATTATTGCTTGTACTTTTTAAGTTAGCTTGCAAATCTGTTACAAATTGTTTCACTAGAGATTGGTATATCCTTTAAGTTATGAAATTTGTTGGCATGTATAAGATTTATTTAAGTAGTGGTTTCTGCGATTTTCAATGGATACGTTGGTTAACAAAGAAAAGAGATTAGACATTTTCGAACCACCTCATATATCAGAAGCACACCGCCAGTGTTATGTTTGGCCCTTACGAAGGGTCTGGCTGCTTACAGAAGGTATTGAAATAGTGTCATAAATTAAAATCAAGCTTGAGAATATAAGTAGATTCCATTATATTTTTGGGTTCTTTAAAGCGTCTGACAAAGGCTTCTACCGACATAAATTGACTGGCAGTAATAATTATTAATTTTCAAAATATTCTTCGAATCATACATAACAATCAGCCCTGCGAATTCAAGAAAAATAAGTTAAGATTTATGCCACCTTTATCACCTGGTACCAGGAATCCGGCCGTCGGCCCAACTTAGCAGGAATGCATACACTGAAAGTGCATACTAATACTACTTTATCCCACATATATTATTGCTGAGAAAATAAGCAATTTCTTGGGGCTCTGGGATCTTGGACTATAACTGGTTTCGCAAGTTTGGTGTTCTGGTACCTCTGATATATGTGGTGCTTCAAGAATATCTAATCTTTTTTCTTTACTAACCAACTTATTCATTGAAAATGAAATTTCATGGGATTTTTCTCTATCAAATCTTAAACAATTGTTCATTGATAGGGTTATTTAAACAGAAAAAAACTATCAAGTCTTGAAATTTTGCCAAAGTATTCAATTATTCAAAATTATTTTGAATATCTAAAACCATATGAGCGATTAACTTACTCAAATATAAAGTAAAACGACCATTTCCTTTTATTGGAAGAACCAGAACTTTTCCATTCACTTCGTAATCACCCTCTATTGTTATATTATCACCTTTGAAAGTGAAAGTGTAAATGTGATCGTCCCAATAAAATCTGAGGAAGTACCGAAAGTTATTAATTGATATTCATTTGTACCATGAAAGAAAATAATCATATCAGATATTATAGCAACTGATGCATGAAAAAACACGTGAGCCGTCTAACTCTGTCGCTAAGATCATATTTTTCACGGGAAATGCATAGTGGTTGAGGAAAAAATCGACGAAGAAACGTATCTCAACATAAACTCAATCCACGTACCAAATTTCAACCCTCTATTGCAAAAAAAAATATCGCGAAGTGCATCGTGTACTGATAGCGCAGCAGGTCGAGATGCGATTTGAACGGAACAGTCTCAGCGCGACTGAGGAAAATGGTTGAAACTACCCAAAGGCACTTCCTCAATACTAACTTAATTCACGTACTGAATTCGAAGCCTCTAAATCAATTTGCAGAACCTGTAGAGTTTGGCAAATTTTCAGAAACCACGAAAAAACAAGAAATATCTACGTAAAAATGGCGGCGGTGAACTAGACCTGTGTCGATCGATCATTTGTCGAGACCCGGGTCGATCATGACCCATTCGTATGGTGATCGGGTTAAAAAGATTCGATCATTTCGATCATTTGGGTCGCAGGTCGCAGTTCCTTTGTAACGAATGACGAATGCTGAACCGGTGAACCGGGTAGAATATACATTAATAAGATAACCTACATGAGTGAAAAACAACATAAAAATGTTAAAAAAGGAAATAACTTATAGGTTTTAATATCAAAAATGATGATTTACTCCAAATTGTGATTAAGAAATAAAATTTGAGAGGCTCTTTTCGGTTTTAAAGAGCTTTTCTTATTATAGATAGACGCTTCATTAATGTATATAAATGTGGATAGAGGATGCGACGATAATATCAACTAAGTTCACTAAAAGACGCAAGCAAAACCTGAATATAAAATCACGTGTCGCGGGTCATACCTCTATATGTCACTGATTCGATCTCAAACTGAATTCGATCACGACGCGATCGAGTTCGCGACCCAAAAGACAGAGAGATCGAGAGTACATATCAGCATGTCACTGATTCGATCTCAAACTGAATTCGATCTCGATCAAGACGCGATCGATCGAGTTCGCGACCCACAAGACTGAGAGATCGACAGGTCGCGACTCTTCTACGCTAGCGTTCCTGAAAAAATCGGTTCCTTTTGGATTACGTGTCAAAATTCAAAACAACACGAGAAAGAGTGCGATGAATGAAAGCATGTAAACGATTGTATCAGCAAGCAATTAGTTAAACACTGTTGCGTAAAAACATATGAAAATAAAGTGCAATTTGGTTAGTCTTGTCAAGTAAATCGGGATCGGGTTAAATAAAATCGGGTCTTTTAGAAATTCGTGATTCAATCGGTGGATATTTATATAAAAATTAGAAATATCTACGTAAAAATAGCGGAGGTTGGAAAAATTTACCCAAATAAAAATTAAAAAATAATTTGTTTTACTGAAAAAAATTCGAACCATACAAACATACTTGGTATACGTTAGTTTCATGTTTTCCAGACCATGAACTTCCACGTTCATCAAATTCAAAGTTAGACTTGGTGTTGAAATAAGCTGTATGGATGGAAGAACCAAAGGATTCAATTTTGGAAGGTTGTATTCTGGATCGCCTGAAACAAATACACAAATAAAATTCTGATGATTTTTTGTACAGAGTGGTCCAAATTGGACACTTTTGATAGGAAACACCAATTTCTAGAGGAGTTAGAGAAAAACTAGCCTACATGCTACGAGGTCGATTTTTGTGATAAAATGAATGCCGAAAACCGCACATTGATATCTTGACTTGTTCGAAAGATACAAGGTGTTTTTCAATTTTGTGCATTTCTGACCCAACCCCGTAACTTGTTTATTTCTGTATATTTCTTATTTCTGTGAAAACATTCTTCAGGCACTTTTTTGAAAGGAATCCAATGGTGTTCCTAGTTTTTCATCAAAAAATATGGTTTGGAAGCTATGACATAAACTTGTATTTTTTCTTATGGACCACCCTGTATTTTTTTACATATTCGTGTTTGAAATGAAATTCTCGTTTCAAATATATATAATAGCTGCTACTTTTCTTTGAAATCATTCATTTTGTGGCTGTTTTTGAATTATGTTAGATGAATTTTCAAAATCTGGGTAGCCATGCCTCAATACGAAACAAAATAGTTTTACATAACAACTGTTAAAAAGAATAATTAGTGCCTATTTTGTAATAACTCATTAATTTAATCAAAAGATAGAATAACAAGTACAACAATATTTTTATACTATTTACAACATGTGTTCGAATTGAGCACCATTTAAATCAAAACATGACTTCGCTTCCTAACATTATTGACAGCATTAATCAATTCTGTCGCAGGTATTGAACGAAAGGCATGTCACACTGCTGCTTCCAACGCTTCTCGGGAATCAGGATGGCGTTTATATGTGAAGTCCTTTATTCTTCCCCAGAGGTAAAAATCTGGAGGCGTAAGATCGGGGGATCTTGCTGCCCAATGAACAGGACCCCGGTTGCCAAGCCAATTATTGTCCCTAAATATTTCGTTTAAATACGCCGTTATGATGTGTGCGTTATGACACGGTGCCTTGTCTTCTTGGAAGTATTCTCCAATTTGTTGTAATGGCAAATCATCCATTATTGGTTCAACAAATTCCCGCAATATTTCCAAATATCCCGCTGCTGTAAGGTTACCCTCACATATATAGAGGCCGCATTGTTGTAGTCTTTGGAATACCTGTATTCAACTACATTTTGCGAAGTGAAATATTGGGTTGGTTTTGTATTTCCCCCTAAACCGTTATTTCTTCTAACTCTCTATCTCTATTACTTACTGGCTTCGTGAACTTTTGTCTTTGGTTTTGAAAAAGAACCGTAATTAACTAGATTTTGCTGCAATCTAGTGAACATAATATCTCGAAACGGTTGTCTCCTTTCAGGATATCGGTCAAAGTAAAGATTTATACAGCTTGAGCATCTTCATGTGATTACACTTTAACATATCATATTTTTCGTAATTTTCATACATTTTGAATTAACATGCAGATAAATATTCTAGTAAGTTCAAAACTCAGTTCAAAGAAGCACACTATACTTGTGAAGCAAACTGCATTTAATAATAATTGTTTGACAGTACGCATAGACTGTAGTTGCTAAGGTAATTTGTTTCATATTCAGGCATGGCAACCCAGATTTTGAAAATATATTTAAAATAATTCGAAAACTGCCACAAAATGAATGTTTTCAAAGAAAACTAGCAACTATTATATATATTTGAAACGAGAATTTTATTTCAAACACGAATATGTAAAACAATACAGGGTGGTCCATAAGAAAAAATACAAGTTTATGTCATAGCTTGTAAACCATATTTTTTGATGAAAAATTAGGAACACCATTGGATTCCGTTCAAAAAAGTGCCTGAAGAATGTTTTCACAGAAATAAGAAATATACAAAAATAAACAAGTTACGGGGTTGGGTCAGAAATGCACAAAATTGAAAAACACCTTGTATCTTTCGAACAAGGCGAGATATCAATGTGCGGTTTTCGGCATTCATTTTCTCACAAAAATCGACCTCGGAGCATGTAGGCTAGTTTTTCTCTAACTCCTCTAGAAATTGGTGTTTCCTATCAAAAGTGTCCAATTTGGACCACTCTGTACAGTAAATGAAGAACCTGTGGTATGAAGTATTGCTTTTTTTTCCCACAAAACTTCTTAGTCGTGTATATAAGCGACTTTATAATGAAAAATCATATCAAATCAAAATTAAAACTATTAAAATATTAAATGTTGAATGTAAGGGAATTAGAATTAATTTTCTAGAATCATTACAGAAAATAAATACAAATATTGAGGTCTCCTATTGAATAGTCAAATTGATCATAACTACAAGCCCCTTTCTGGTTTTTTTCAAAATTACCAAACTACCTTATCAGCAGTTCAGAATGGATTTTTCCTATTTTACTGATTATTTGTAACCATCCTTTTATTTACCCTTTCTACAAAAATTATCAATTATTTATTTCTAACGGAGAAATATATTTGATTTGCATTTATCATCTGAAGAAGGTGAAGTTTCACCAAAAGGTATGTCATGCGTTATTTATTATATAAGGAGGTTCTGCATGAGTATCTTCTTTGATCTCAGCCGCGCTTTTGACACGATAGATGTGGATACTCTGCTGTTCAAGTTGGAGAGGATGGGTATTCGTGGAGTACCCCTAAATTGGATAAGGTCTTATCTGACTGGAAGGTCGCAGACGGTGAGAATTTCGGAGAGGGGTTCGCAATTTTTATCTCACAGGGAGTGGTTGCACTCTGGAGTGCCTCAAGGTAGTACACTGGGTCCGATCTGTTTTATATGTTGATAAAACGATTTAGTGGAGTTTTTAGAAGATAGTGGGGTGGTTACGCTCTACGCGGACGATAGTTCTGTGCTTATATCTGCTGCAAGTATAAATGACCTTTCTTTGCTGTCAAATAATTGCATCAGCAAAATGAATGAATATTGCTCGATAAATGGCCTTATTCTCAATGAGAGTAAAACAACTCTGTTAATGTTTACTCCAAATGGCACAAATAGGTGCCTCAGTCCATTGGTTAGATTGCCATGTGCTGAGTCTCTGGGTCTGTCTGATGAAGTGAAGTTTTTGGGTGTTACGATGGATGATCATTTAAACTGAAAAAATCATGTAGCGGTATTGAGCGGTAAACTCTCTTCGTTAAATTTTGCAATAAGGCAACTTAAGAACTATTGTGACCTGAATATCTTAAAGATGTATTATTATACTTCAGTCAACTCGGCGCTGGAATATGGTATACTTTGTTGGGGAAATAGCACCAATGCGGATTATGTTTTTAAAATTCAAAAGAGAATTGTTCGTTCAATTTTTGGTCTCACTAGATTAACGTCATGTCGTAATTTTTATAAGAGTAATTTTTTAACTGTACCCTGTATGTTTATTTATGCTTGTGTGATCTATATTAAAAGAAATTTATCTTCTTTGATTAGCTGTAGTGATGTGAATCAATATAGTACAAGGAGGTCTACCTCGCAGTTGCTTCATGTACCTTTTACACGTTTAACTCAAGTACAAAGGAGCTGCAATGTATTGGGTATAAAAATATTTAACCACCTACCCGACAGAATTAGAAAAATCGATAATCTTAGGCCTTTCAAATCAGCTGTTAGATCACTACTTTTAGATAGAGTATTTTATTCCGTTGACGAATATTTTACAGAAGTATTAATGTGATTTTGTGATGTTCTTTTGTTAGTATTTGTAATGATATGTATACTATTTCATTGTAAATACCTGTATAGTGTCACATTAGTATGTGCAATTTTTCTGTTGACACTTTCCCATATTACTTTTATGTAATCAGAGGAAATAAAACTTATTATTATTATTATTATTATTATTATTTAATAAATGTGTATATTGTTTTTATAAACCATTGTATAATATATTCCTCAATTTACATCATGTGTCAGCACAATGAATCTAAAAAATGATTAAATTCTACAAATACAGATATAGGCGTCCGAAATTAAGATCGTAGCGCCGGAACGGATAATATCGGTACTAGAGCATGGGAGATTAGCTGTTTGTTTACATTGGTTGTAATGGTATTTACGTTCATTTCGTTTTGAGTTTTCGAACGTTTATCGTCGTAATTTGTGTTTTTTTTGGACTTTGTATTTTCCTGTGATATATTGTGTTTGGATTGGGGACAATTTTATCTCTGTTCAACAGTAGATAACCTACCTACCTAGTTTTTATCATTGAAGATGAAAATCAATAATAAAATAAAGTAGAGGACGAATAAATTAATTGGTTGAAGGAACTATGTATACCTCATGAAAAGGCTATATGATAGAACACCTATTTATTTAAAAACTTTCAAAAGTTTCTAGAAAACATCTCTGACATGTCTACTTTCATTACGAGAAACAACATGAAATGAAAGAAGAATTAATATGAATACTCTGTCTGAATGGTTTGAACGTAATAAGTTATTAAATTTTTTGAATTTTCCTGACGTATAACAGCTATTCTAAAAGTACGGTGGACTTCTGAGAATCTGGTTTTTTGTTAGAATCTCTGTTTTCCTGATTATATAATTGAATATTTTAGTTTTTACCTAGCTATAGAGTCCAGATTTATTTCATATTCTTGATGTTATGATAAACTGTTATTTTGGTTGTACAAATAAACATCATTTGTTATTATTATTTTAATAGTATCTCTGGTTGTTACATGAAAGAAAATACAATAATCTAGAATCTCTGGATGATGGCCCAGATTCAGATTCCGATAAAAGTGGAAGATTTTTCGTTGGAATAGCATTGGACTTCAAAAACTCTACGTCTTCGGTTAGCTGAAAATTACACATCATTAGTTGGTATAATTCTATATGGAAAAATCCACAAACTTACTACAGGGAAAATAATTATTTTCAGTAATCTGTAAAGAACAACTCTCTTATGTTCAGACATTTTGTTTCAATCTTCAAGTTATGAATCCACACCTTTCTTCTGTCCATCATTTCCTTGTTTCCCAACTTTGTTTGGAATGCAACTTTGAATTGTCCAGCTTTCGGAAAGGTGTGTAAGCTATATTCGGGTTTTTTTTGCCCAAGATGAACAATAGAATACACAACAATAGTAATTCATCTCTTCTGAACGTTTGTAAACGATCCAAAACACAATTAAAACTCAACAACTTCTCATATAAAATACACGTAAACAGATGTAAACAAAGCAATCTATCTCCCATGCTCTAGTAATATTCCACACCGGTAAGGGGCGTATCGCTTATTATATTTTGCCTATAGATATACGAAAGAAAATTTAAACCGAAATACTACCAGGTAATTTATTTTTGAACAAGTTTTAATAAGGGGCTACTTACGAATTCTACAAGACCATTAAAAAGAAGACTTGAAAATTTTTAATTTGTGAGTATTCAGTAAAATTTTACTTTAATTCTTTATTCTGCAGTTTCAATATTTCAATCTGGGCAAAATTAATGTTTCTTTCCAACTATTTGAATAACGAGAATCTGCCTTTGTGTTATAAGAACTACGTTAAGAAAATTTCTGTAAGTTCTACCAATTTAAAGTCATACTTTTCAGTATTCAAATTCTCAAAACGAATTAAATTGAATTGTCACTCACCTCCTACAATTAGAGGAATCGCTTTGTTTGCACTTTTCACGAAGCACATCTCGAAATCTTTCGTTGCTGAACATCGTAAGGGCTTGAGGTATTCAGCTGAAAATATCAAAAGAATTAATTGATTTATCTATAGATTGTAATGAAGAATATTTCTTAGGAATATCATAAGATTTTTTTAAATTTTATTTCAAATTAATTGGCGTTTATCATAATTATTAGCCAGTAGATATACATTGATACATTAATTCCAAGGTGTTCGTCATGTCAATTTTCCTCTTCATAAGCATGATCAAAGTCATTAGCCAGCAAAAATAAAGGAATACATTAACTCCAAGGTACTCGTCATGTCAATTTTTCTCTTCATACACATACATTCTTGAGTAACAGAACACAGGTTTTTGAATACACAGGGATAAAAAAGAAGACAGAGGTAATCCAGGTTGACTCTTTCATACTTCTAATTTAATGCCTTGTATGTATTCATACAAAATGACAGAAACAGATAAGTTCTTCAATAATGAAAATCCTAAATTACTTGGTTGGCGATACTCAGTAATGCCGGAAATAGTAGAAGATAGTTAGAGCAGTGATGTCTATATTTACTACACTGCATTAATAGATGATCTGTTGAAACCTCTTCCCCACAGTCACACGGTGATGTGTTCCTTACGCCAATTCTTTACAAGTAAGTTGAAGATTTAGCATGTCTGATCCTTAGTCTACAGATAAATCTCATTCTATTTAATGAATGGTTTTTGAACCAAGAAATATTTGGAGTGGTTTATTCAATTCTTTTATAAAACTGACCTTTATCCAAAGAATTGAACTCACTCATCCATTCTTGTCTATACTTACCTTTAATGAGTGGAAATACATAAGATCTTTTCGTGAAATTATTTTAAAAATCTTCCAGTATAAGAAAAATCATAACACAACATCCGTTTAATAATAAATTCAAATTATATCAGTATACCAAAAACTTTCAAATAAAACACGTTCAACAAAGATAAATTGCATATTTTTGTCCATAAGCATTGATGATTATCGAAAAAACTGTTTCAGATTTCTCACTTCAAATCGATTATTTAAATATTTAATGTTACTAATGTTATCAAAAGCCGAAAGTTTAATTTTTTCAGCTTCACTAGAAGGTTGTTCATGATTTTCCAAAAAATATCTAGGATATTCCCTTTTAATATTTCATACGAAACACGGTAGACTAGAATCCACAGTTTTCCGAATTTCAAATACCAAAAAGGCTATATACTCACGCAGTTCTTTAGTATGAACACATATAGCACAAAAAAATATTACAACTATCAAAAAATTTGTTCTCAACATTTCGGGGAACTACTGCAACTATCGTGTTCAACTTAAGCTTTGTAGTCAAATCAGAAGAAGTATTTATTGTTATCAGTTTCAGGAGTTATCATGTGAATACTATTCGGAACGTAGCAATTAATGAATGAATTATTCAATTATTCATGTGAATGCAATTTTTAATTGACATGCTAATAAATCTTGATTTAAAAAACTATTGGAGTTACTAGGAAAAAAGTATGACATGTTAACATATCTACGTAGATTACATATTATGCTTGTAATTATTTTAATTTCTGCCGTATAATAATTCAATAAATTTTCATCATCGGACTTTCATACTACACTATGAAAGCTCTTTAGTTACTTGCTATTATACTCGCACATCATTTGGTGAAACATCATAAAGAATAAAGTATAAACTTTAAAATAAAAATACTTGGCCTATGTTTCACAATATAAAAAATATTTAGATAGTGTATTTAGCAGTAACGAAAAACAATTTGTACAAATAAATAGTCATTTGTGCAACCAGTTGGGAAAAGCTTTATTTTTCGTAATGAGCGTATTTCTGCGCAACGAGCGAAGCGAGTTGCGCAAAAGAACGCGAGTTACGAAAAATAGTGTTTCCCAACGTGTTTCACACAATATTTTTTCTAATTTTGAATAGGATGTGATTATTGGAATTTATATTAAAAGTATCAAAACGTCCCTCCAAGCGTACCTCGTCTAGTGAATTCGGAGATATTTATTTTTCACTTCGTTGCTATGGAAGTATCGTTTTAAGCGGGCCATAGACGACCAACTCGGTTGTCAACCTCGTTGACAACCTGGTTGCCCACAGACGGTCAACTTGTTGTTGCCAACTTCATTTGCCGATCCGTTCTGTTGCGTTCACACTCTTGTCAGAAAATGACTTACAATCCCATGTTGTCTTTTATTGTTTTAAACGAATTGTGTGAGGATGATGAGGAAGTGCTTTTCCCAAAAAGAAAGAAAAGAAAATTGTGGTCAAAGGAGTGGTACTTACAACGTCCTGAGTTTTCTCATTCAAATTTATTAAGTGAACTTCACGTCTCTGCACCTGGAGATTTCAAAATTTTTTTAAGAATGGATAGTGCAACCTACGATTATTTGTTGGATAAAGTACAACCGTTCATTGAAAAGAAGGACACTATCATGAGATGTGCAATTACTGCATCATTGTACTTGCGAGGAAGTGTAGATGTTGAAAACACAAATACTCATGAAATGCACTCAGCGCCTTGGAGATCTGAGCCCCAACAGCTTTGTCAGCTACAACCTACCGCATCTAGAAACTCATCTACGAACGCAAAAGAAATCAGAAAAAAATTTACTTCTTACTTTAATGGAGTAGGAGCAGTACCCTGGCAACATCGATGTACAAACAATAACACTCAAGTTTCCTTGTAACAATACTCTAATTTGATATTTGCAAAAATGAATGAGTATTGACATTATTGAAGTGCAACTGATCTGTATACTTTGTCATGTTAAGAATGTTTATTCATTATAACATTATTTGAAAATAATAAAATTAAGTTTGAAAATAACAAAACGAAGTTACAATATGAAAAATAAACTATAAACTCATTCAAGAGAAGTCATTGTCTGACAATATCTGTTGTACAGTTGTATATATGCTTGCTCTGTTGTGTCCAGGCATAATGACAGCCTGTTCATATGAATGAGTATTAACGGAATTGAGGGTTAATTCATTCAATTGTCCCAGGACTTCTATCGCCTTCTTGGCATAGATTTTCTGGGTTGCGGACAATTTTCTGAAAGAAGTAGCCCAGCTTTCAGCATAGATAGTTGCCTCATCTTTATTTACTTCTTTCGCCAATTGCCCAACAGCCTGTTTTAACAAATCATTCCTCTCTGCTAAATGATCTGCTACTGTTTTTTTTTCTCATCTGAGAGCATGGTTGAGTAGCAGGAGAGCCAGGTAACTGTTCAGTACCTTCTTCCTCTACTTGCGATTCTTCTTCTTGAAGGTCCACTGTCGATACTCCAGGAATTTGAACCTCCTGAACACGTAAGAATTCCAATAATTCAAAGTACCATAGGTTTGGCACATACACGTCTTCAGCCCCACGACCAGATCGTTAACTTTGTTCTACTTTTTTCAGCTCCCTGCGATAATACGTTTTTATGTTGCCTACTCTTTTCTTCAGACTATCAACATTTGCATTTGGTTCAATTATTAGATAAATTTCCAACAGTTTCAGCCAAGCATTTTTCTTCTTGTTTCTGTCTTTAAAAACGTCTGATTTCACTTTCCAAAGCTCAGGCAGTTCTTTCAATTTTTCTAAAAATTCAATCCAGATAGGCATGTTTGGTATCGACATAATTGAATATTATTACGACAAGCGATCGCAAATTGACAATCAACGACAGTTCACTAATGAGGTTGTCAACAATGTTGTCAACTTCCCCACAGACGCTACAACAAGGTTGAAAACATGAGGCTCCGCCCATCGAAAATCAAAACGATTTGATCTCACACCAACCGTTGCACCAACCGTTTACTACAACCGCCAACTTGCCCACAGACGTACAACATCTACTCCAACATGGCAAGTTGGCGACGAGGTTGACAACCGAGTTGGTCGTCTATGGCCCGCTTAAGTGTCATATTTCGTAATTTCGATAGTGTTTGTCTATGAATTTGATTGTCAAAAAAGTGAAAATAATAATCGCTTTTCTTTTCGTAAATAATTCCTTGAATTTGTTTTAAAGTAGAAGAATATATACTACAATGTCCGATTCAGAGAACGACGCACCGAGCGACATCGAGGAAGCGGCTCAATCTGCGTTATCTACAATTATTCCTAAGAAGTCGAGGAGCAAGTATGATTCATCCTATGCCAAATTTTGTTTATGGTGTGAACAAAAAAGGATTACTAATTTGAACGAAAAAGTTTTGCTAGCGTATTTTCAAGAAAAAAAGGGAATGAAGAATTCAACCGTGTGGAGCTTATATTCGATGTTAAGAACCGAATTGTGCTTGAAGAGAAATATTGACATCAAGAAGTACACAAATTTACTGGCTTTTTTGAAACGACATTCTGAAGGTTACCAGCCTAAAAAGTCAAAAGTTTTTAGTTTAGTCTTACAATGATACTGTATTTTTCACAATTAATGGCGAAATTTACATTTCATCAACAGTTGCGAAATATTTTACTTTTCGTAACCAGTTGCGAAAAATAAAACGTTTCAAAACGTCGATGAGTTTTGAAAAGTGTCACTTTATATGTCAAAATTAGAAAAAGAAACTTGAAGTCATTATTGGTCAATAATAAAGAAAAATCTAACGTCGGAGAAAACAGTGGAATTTACAAAATATTTTGCGACGAATGTCCTGCTTTCTATATTGGACAAACAGGAAGGAATATAAATATTCGTGTTGAAGAACATAAAAAGTCAATTTTACAAAATAAAAATACCACTGGCTTCTCTGAACATTGTATAAAATTCAATCACTTCCTGGATTTCAACAAAACAATTGTTACAGGTAACGAAGGAAAACGCTTTGACCTTCTTGAAATTCTCAAAATAAGTTCCGCCCATAATAGTAAATTACCCCTTGTAAACGAACAAATTGATTTTCAGGTATCTCCTTTGCTTTTGTCTGTTTTATAAATTAGGATGTCATACTCTCCTGTAGCCAGTCTTGATAATGAGTTCATAACTCGAAACATGTCGACTTTTCGTTACTGCTGAATACAGTATCTAAATATTTTTTATATTGTGAAACATAAGCCAAGTGTTTTCAAGTTCAAAACTTGAATACAATAATTATAAATTTGGGGAATCCATTCTGGGATTCTAAGAACAAACTACCCTTATTCATTGAAGAGGTTAAGAAGGGAACTGTTGTGCAACTGTTGTTGTTTCATTATATGTAAAAATCTTTGAACTTAGAGAGTAATGAAAATAACATAAGAAACTGAAACAATATTTATTAACAAAATATCAGTTAATTCAATAAAAATGCTCAAGGTGTATTATTTTAAAAGAATGAATATAATTTCTATTCAAATTGTTATTGACGTCCTACAAAACATGCGTCGAAGTGCTCTGTGTGCCACGGTAACCAAGTGGCGTTGATAGCTTAAGCTTGATTCTGCGTCTGTGTCTGCTTCCCATCCATAGAGATATCTTATCAATTTGATTCATAATTTGCAGCAAAATAAGCCGGGATAGGATATTCAAATTCGACAGTCAAACATTGAATTTTTTTGCTAAATTTTCACGGATTTTATTCGTAATATCGACTTATTAATACATTTATTGCAATTTTCCTTCATTCCATTCGTAAAATCGACTTTCATTGTTATTTAATTTATATAATAGGTACATTCAAAAAATATTGACATGCACATGCGCCGAGGGGTTTTATCATTCCTAGTGCTACGCAGTAGGGTGTCCTTCATTTTTCTCAAATGTCTTGGTAACTAAAGTTGATCTATACACTCCATCCTCTAGAAATAATGAAATATTTGTTATATTTCATATATATATATATATATATATATATATATATATATATATATATATATATATATATATATGAATATAAGTCAAGAAAAAATTATAATAGGAAAATTATTTCAATTAATTAATTGTTCATTTCACTCCTAAATCATAAAAACACATTATTGAATGTAGACAATACTTTGAAGCTGATTCATTCTGGCACTTATAACTAACTTAGGTATAGTGAAAAATGACCATTTCCATATATTGGTAATAGCAAAAGCTGTCCATTTACCGCATATTGGCCGTCGAAGGTTACATTGCGTCCTTCTAATTTCACTGTTATTAATCCTTGTTTTAAGTTTAATCTGAAGCGAAAGTAAGAAATCAATAAGCTGAATTATAAATATTTGTTGAGAGTAGGTATCAAATACCATCGACAGAGCAGAGTTTATTGTGATTTACCTACAAACAATTTATCTTTCTTTCTTTTTTACACTTTTTTATCATTAGAAAAATGTTGGTATTCATTGTGTCAGGGAGAGACGCATCTTTTATCTGGATTTTTTCCCGAACACGCTGTAGTATGTATCAGGGCCAACTGTAGACCTACAGGAATTATTATTAAATAAATCGCGTGAGCTTTTATCTACTTCATGCTATAAATTTTTGTCGCATTCAATAAATTTGTTCCACCAAGTACCAGATACCAAAAGCTCTAAGATATTTCACATCAAGAATGAAAATTAATTAAAAAACCAAGATAGTTTTTCGTTTCATGATTTTTTATGATGCCTGGCACCAAAAGCTCAATTTCATATATATCTCTCTCTCTCTCTCTCTCTCTATATATATATATATATATATATCTATCTATATATATATAAATATATATATATATATATATATATATATATATATATATATATATATATATATTATATATATATATATATATATATATATATATATATATATATATTATATATGTATATATATACCTATATATATATATATGGTATACATACATATATATATATATATATATATATATATACATATGTTCATTTATGTATCTATGTATAAGCTTATGTATTTTAGCGTTTTTTACACGATAAAGCGCGGAATTTTGAAGCAATAGGGTTGCAAGTTTGTGAATAGGTAGTTTCGTATGATATCTTGGATGGTGTTGTTTTTGGTTCGAATTTGTTGGGGGGTTGCCCCCCCTGGAGGAGAAATAAATCTTGTTTACAGGATAAATGGCGCAATTTCGAAGCAATAGGGTTGAAAGTTTGTAAGTAGGTAGTTTCGTATGATATCTTGGATGGTATTGGTTTTGTTTCGAATTGATTGGAGGGTTAACTCCCCTAAAGGGGAGATATATCTTTTTTACACTATGAAGGACGCAATTTTGAAGAAATACGGTTGCGTTTGTAAATACGTAGTTTCATATAATATCTTGGATGGGATCCATTTTGGATCGAATTGGTTGAGGAGTTGACCCCTTAGGGGGGAAATATATCTTGTTTCCACGACAGAAGGCGCAATTTTGTAGCTATTGGGTTGATAGTTTGTATCTAGATAGTTTCGTATGACATCTTGAATAGGATTGGTTTTGGTTTGAATTAGTTGAGGGGTTGACCCCCCGTGGGAAGGAATAAATCTTATTTACACGATAAAGGTCGCAATTTTGGAGTAATAGGGTTGAAAGCTTCTAAGTATATATTTTAAAAAGATATATTGGATGATAATTGGTTTTGGTTCGAATTGGGGGGCGTTGACGCCCTTGAGGAAGAAATAAATATTATAATTCGTTTTTGTGCGAATTGGTTATGGGTTGACCCCCCAGGGGAGGAAATAAATATTGTTTACACGATAGAGGGCGCAATTTTGGGACCATAGGGTTGAAACTTGTTGGTAGGTAGTTTCCTACGATACCTTGGATTGTATTCATTTCTATATGAATGGGTTGGGGGTTGGAGGAGGAAATAAATCTTGTTCACGCGATAAAGGGTGCAATTTTGTAAAAAGTTTGTGAGTACGTTGTTTCGTATGATATCTTGGATGCGATTGGTAACAGGACAAATTGGGTGGGGGGTTGACCCCTCGGGGAGGAAGTGAGTATTGTTTACACATTAGAGGGCATTTTTTTTCAATTTGGTACAAAAATCGTGAATGAATGAATAGATTTTTCAAACTGAATACGTTATGAAAACCTGCTTTTCTAATGCAGCTCGCTGGGATAGAGTTTTTTGGAATTGTGGTGTATTAAGTACCAAAGATATATTTAAGGTACTCAAATAACCAGTGGGCGATTACTCATTCCATTGTTCAGCATTTACCTAATTAGTGTTCAATATGTAATAATTCATGATATTCACATTGCGTCTACAATTTTCAATTTTTCCAAACCGTAAACTTTAAGGTCTGTCAAATTTAGTTTTAGTGAGGGAGTAGAAATTAACTGTACATAGGGTATTTCCATTGGATCCAGTTTCTGAATTTTGAATTCTGGATCACCTGTAAAAGTAAATTGCCTTCTTTCTAACCACTATAATAACCAACAAAATGATTCGTTGAAATTAACATACTTATTACTAAACTTGAATCAGAAGTGAAATACAGAGCTTACATTTTGCTACAATTGGAAGAGCTAAATTGGCATTCTTGATAAAGCAGGATTTTAGGTCTTCCTTTAAGGCTTTGTAGATAATCGGCTAAAAGTAAGATTATACATGATTCAGATATGCAGTCAGTGTTTATTCATTCTGAAGTTTTTTATCGTATGGCAACACATGTCTTAATCTACTCAATTTTATCAAACAAAAGAATAACAATTTTAGATCTGAATGTCTAAGTTTTCGATCCAGGTGACAGCCAATGGAGTGGCCCCCAAGAATTATCTGGTCGAGCAGTGACTTTGCCGGTTTATACAGTCATAGGCTAGGTGATGGATGGTTTGCAAGTGTTGCTTTGGGTTTTTCCCCATTTGTATAAAGAATCTAAACAGATGCCAGTTTCGGCACGGATGCGGCTTAGATAGCACCATGTTTTTCTAGGAAGTAAGGATCCATTTTTTTTTGTTATCGAGGTGAAAAGTTCAAAAGCGATACCGGTTGCTAACCTGGCCTGTCTGTGTGGGATTCAATAGTTGATATATATATATATATATATATATATATATATTTATATATATATATATATATATATATATATATATATATATATATGCAATATTGCCTACCCACTAAAAACACCTCTGTTCTTTCGTTTTCCGGGCATTAGCCTACTAAACCTTCAGTCTCGCACTTAGAGTAGGACTCACGTGCTGCGGTCAGCACTAGAACCTGTTCTCTTCGTTGTGTCTATATTTCAAGACCCAAGTGTATGTCTCTCTGCGTCGCGACGCTTTAAAAAAGTAAGGGGACATGGAAAATGTGAGTTGGGAAGGATGAGGTGAAGGATGGAGAGGATTCCATTACTCGCCTAACTAATTTTCGAAGAAATCTAGGTACAGCTAATGGATGGAAGTACCTGAAAATAAAATAATTATTAGTCCAGTTGATCTCTAGGTCTTTTGCAATAGACTCTCGTTCTTTGTGCGTCCTCTTCTGGATCGTAGTTTGTCAATTCTCTGAGATCTTGATTTTGATGCTCTTTTATTGCCGTAAATATATTTTGCGCTTTTCTCTTCATAAATTCTTTTATAGGTTTCCATTCAATATCTCTATATATTTGTTGATTTCGAACATACCATGGTGCTCCCAATGATGTTCTAATAAATCTATTTTCCGTGCTTGCTATCCGGTCTAGGTTGCTTTTTGCAGTGTATCCCCACGCTACTGATCCGTACGTCAGTTGTGGTCTGGCTATGGCCTTTATCAGTGCTATCTTGACTCTGTTCGTCATCTTGCTCTTCTTATTGATGAGTGGATACAGCTGCGCCATTGCTGCTTTTGTCTTTTGAACTGATTTGTTTACATGTTTTCTCCATATTAATCTCGCATCACATGAGGATCCAGGAACTGATTCGTTTATATGAAGGTTGTCATAAATATCAGGGGGCACACTATTTTGCCAGAATTGTGTCCACTCTTCTTCTAGTTTAAAGTTGTTTGTGGTAAGAACTGAAGTAATCAATAGTTGAAGGCGGTTGAACCAAAAACCCCTTATTGTAATTTTTAACAAATTCTATTTATATGCTTATAAGTATTTTCTAAATTTGTTGTCATTTTAGTGAAAATAATTTGAGTTAAAAATACAGCGTGAACTAAATTTTTCATGTTAAGGAATTACATATCAAACATTATAAATAAAGAATCAGAAGAATTCCAAAATTTTTTTTTCCCACTATGCTTAAAAGTGTCTTTTTACATATTTAATTATAAAAAAAATTTTATTCAAACAGTGAAATATTCAGACAAAAGTTTTTTATGTCAATTACTTTTGCACGATCAAAAAAAATCAGAGATTATCTATTTAAATTTATGTGAAATTCACATATTCATACTCAATTTATATTCATTATAATTGAATAAATAATGCAACAATTAAAAGAAGAGTCTTTGAAATTGAAAATAGTTAGTAATAATTTTCCAAGATAAAAATGTTTCCACACTCTAACTGCTTCTATTTCAAATAATTTTAAAAAACGATTGAAAAAATCACTTATTACATAAACTCACGTAATTTGCGACCTTCCACTATAAAAAACATTGACACTAGAATGCTAAGATAAATTCTTGAAACCATGGATATGGCAATCACAGCTTCATTATGAATAATACAGTGTGCAATTTCTCATTTATAAGATTTTTCACTTATCATAATTAATTAAATTGAAATGTTTATGACGCGTAATAACTCGGATCTCAAATTCAAAAAAATTTACTTATCTCGAAAATTACATAAAAAAATAATTAATGATTACTGCATATTTATATATATATATATATATATATATATATATATATATATATATATATATATATATATATATATATATATATATATATATACGGGATGTTTTAGAAGCAGAAGTCCGAACGAAGGGATAGAGGTGGACATTTTCAATCAAAATAATCATCACCATATACATTATGTCTAAAAGGTTCTCTAACCTGGAGAACCTAGATTTAAATACTCCAAATATACCAAATATGATAATTGATACACCATTTTGAAAATTATATTCCCTGCTATTGACGAAAATTTTTGTCATAAAAAAAATTCATAAAAAAATGTTTTCATCAATAACGATACGAGAGACATCTCTTTACTGCGTATTCAACTATATCTGCAGAGCCAGTACATGGGGGTGCCATCTGTGAATAATTTTTGTAACTTATATGAAGCTATGACATTATTGTACCTAACTAATATTCAGCTATGATATTATTTACATTTTATGCCAGTGTTTTTGATCTATCACACAAATTAATAAATATCGACGTAGATAAATAATTCTATAAAGCGTTTACGTTTATTATTTCATTACAATAGTATGCGAAATTTTCACACGGGTCAGCTAGTATATTATATTGTTGATGGTTCAAAAGAAACTTGGTGGATAAATGCTGGTCGATGTTTTGCCGTTGTAACTTACCAAGCAGTTACTTATCTCCCTCTAAAAAAACTAATGCAGACCAGTCGATCCCAGGGAACTCGGAACCTCCGGAATAATTGAAAGCGAGTCCAAACATTCGTCTAATTAACTAGTGTTTCATACTAGTAGAATATATTTTCGATATGTTTTTGATTCTTCAAAGAAACTTAAGATTATTGTGTTTTTATTTCTTTTAATTAAAAAAATGTACTCGCTTTGAGTATATTCAAATTTGAAATAAAATAATGTTGAAGTTTTTCGATGTTTTAATTAGTTCTTCCTGAATATTCCAGGACTTCTTGTGCTTGTGTAATATTGATGTATTTGTCCAAAGTTCCAAAACAATAGCATACATCCATCTTGATATAAAATTTGACTCAATCTCAGTTTTAATGGAGTCAAATTTGCCTGAAAATTGAATGAAAACTGATATAAAACTGTTGAATTAGCTTCCTAAAATTAAAGTAGAACCGTATTATCACCCCTGAGAAAGTTCTGAAAAATATATCAGAGTATAAGGGTGGTTTTACTGCTTCGATAGTTTCTTTTGCATCCTTTCTATCTTCTGAATTTTTGATTTTCTATCATACCTGTGGTTCTAGTTATGAGATTGAGTGTTGGGTAATGTACATTGTTTACAAGCCCATTGGCCGTTCGGAACCGGCGTTAAACTGTAGGTCCCTCGAGTTAAAAAAAAATATTGCAATAAGTTCTTTATGAATATTCCAGGCCTTCCTGTGCTTGTGCACAAGTGTGCGTCATTGTTCCAAGTTCAAATTAATATTTCATCGCTATTCAGATTATATCTCATATGCACGAATCATGACGGTCGACATCAAATTATTTCTATCTCCAAATGCATCTTTACATTCCATTCAACAATTTCAGAAAAATAAATGATTTTTTTTCTGTTATCATTTGTTACCTCGAAGTAAAAAATTTTTCAAATTAATCAGATGTTAAAATATAATATCTGATATACTTGACGATATACGATATGATATATATATATATATATATATATATATATATATATATATATATATATATATATACAGGGTGATTCATTAATATGTGTAAATATTTTAACGAGAAAATGTTTAGCTCAAAATATGAAGATCTAACACAATTTTCTTGTACAAAATATTTCTCCTTACTGATTTACAGGGTGTTTTATTTAGATTATTGAAAATCAATTTTGTTCATTACTTTAATGCTGCTTGACATTTCTTTATGATATTTGGCAGTAAGTTAAAGTAGTCTGGGACACATCAAATTAAAGTAAAGAAGACTTCCTCGCTATTACCAGTGGCGTACGGCAGGGACACTGGAACAGTTCTCGTTTCTGAAATTCTACGCCACTGGTAGAATTGTCATTTTAGTATAATTTTTCGATTCTCCAATATTCTTTCTGTAAATAAGGTACACTTTTTTCGTAACGCTAGAGCCACTATTTTTCGAGATATTTGACGTTGAACATATGGCTGCACAATTCTTTTAATTTTTATGTACTTTTATGTCTTTTTTACTATTATTTGATGTGTCCCAAACTACTTCAACTTACTGCCAAATATCATAAAGAAATATCAAGCAGCATTAAAGTAAAATAATTTTTATAATCTGAATAAAACACCCTGTATATCAGTAAGAAGAAATATTTTGTATGAGCAAATTGAGTTAGATCTTCATATTTTGAGCTCAAAAATTTCCCGTTGAAATATTTACACATATTAATGAATCACCCTGTATATATATGTATATATATATATATATATATATATATATATATATATATATATATATATACAGTGGCGTAGATAGCTTTTTGCGATGGGGGGATATGACTTAGTATAGTAGTAGTAGTCATATTTTTGTTGATAAAAATAATCTTTCATGTAGTACAAAATAAGTAGAAAAATTAAATCAAATTGAAAAAAATTGTAATAAATTGGATTGGAGAAAATTAATCAAAAATCAGTCAAAATTGAATTATATTAAATTGGATATATCCATCTTTGAAAATATTTTTGGGAAAATTAGAGTGGAAAATCGAGGTTCCGGCGTTTCTTTGACTTTTCATTTATGACTTCGTCAGCTGCGATTCCAATGTAATGATAAATTGCCAGAGCAGCCAAACCATTCAATAACAAAAAATGAGACAAACAAGAGTTTTTAATTTGCAATGAATTTCATATAATCAGAAGGGTCATTATAAGCTCACTTCTTCTATCGTGCTCATTTGAATCGTTTTTATTCCCTTCAAACGTCGATACCGGCAACGTAGCTAATATTGATATTCGAAAAAAAAATTTTTAGGCAATCATACATCTTTTAATGAAATTTTAGAACAGCAGGTGTGGCAGTGAGAAATTTTTGATGAAACTCGTCAATTTTGGAGAATGTATCAGCTGCTTTGTCAATTTCGTATAAATCATGCTTGAAAAGTACTTCTAATATATTCTCATGATTAGTAAATCTTCCTTCAAGATTCATTATTTAGAAGTCCAGAAATGGATTGAACACCATCATACGGAACTTTTAATGACTCGATAATTATTTTTGACTTCGTCAGCTGTGATTCCAATGTCATGATAAATTGCCAGAGCAGCCAAACCATTCAATAACAAAAAATGAGACAAACATGAGTTTTTAATTTGCAATTAATTTCATATAGTCAGAAAGGTCATTACAAACTTACTTCTTCTATCGTGCTCCTTTGAATCGTTTTTATTCCCTTCAAACGTCGATACCGGCAACGTAGCTAATATGGATATTCGAAAAAAAAAATCTAGGCAATCATCCAGCTCTTTCAATGAATTTTTAGAAGGCCTCGGTAGACCAGCGGTAAGGAGTACCGCTTGTAAGCCGAGGATGTGGGTTCGAGTCCCATCTTCCTCTTGGGTGTTGTGTATGTCCGGAATTTAGTGGTTCTATTTATAAGATAAATTGTTGGGTAATGTACATCGTTTACAAGCCCATTGGCCGTTCGGAACCGGCGTTAAACTGTAGGTCCCTCGAGATAAAAAAAAAATTTTTTAGAACAGCAGGTGTGGCAGTGAGAAATTTTTGATGAAACTCGTCAGTTTTGAAGAATGTATCAGCTGCTTTGTCAATTTCTTGTAAATCATGCTTGAAAGTTCTTCTAATATATTCTCATGATTAGTCAATCTTCCTTCAAGATCCATGATGTAGAAGTCCATAAATGGATTGAACACCATCACACGAAACTTTTACTGACTCGACAATTATTATTATTAACTTCAAATATTAAAGACTAAATAAATTGACAATCAAAGCCAAGATTTAGTCCTATTTTCTGAGAAGCTCATATTTTGATACTCTACATTAACAAATATTCGTAATATTAAATATTGATTGAAAATATTCTATGATTAGAAGTTACGCTCTTTGAATGCAAACAGGAAGATTTATCCGTGACTAGGACCAAAAAACGTGTTCAAAAGAGTTCAAATGGATGATATGGAAAATTTTATTTACGAACTAAGAAGTCAACCAAAACCTCCTAGCACTTCTTCTCTTTCTAAATTTTATTTGTATAAAATTTAGAAAGAGAAGAAGTGCGAGGAGATTTTGGTTGACTTCTTCCTTTCGAAATAAAAATTGTCCATTAGAGACATTTGAACTTTTTTGAACACGTGTTTTGCTCATAGTGACCGATTAAACTTACTAATTAAACATTGCAAAAAATATACTCAAAACTATTAGTTACTTGATCCAAAATTAGAGAAACGATTCAATTTCTTGATTTATTTTAATGTTTAAATTATGAGTATTTATATATATATTATTTATATATATATATATATAGCCATGTTTTGGAATTACTTCATATATATATATATATATATATATATATATATATATAGCCATGTTTTGGAATTACTTCATATATATATATATATATATATATATATATATATATATATATATATATATATATTATATATATATATATATATATATATATATATATATATATATATATATATATATATATATATATATATATATATATATATATGTATATATATTATATATATATATGTATATATATATTATATATATATATATGTATATATATATATATATATATATATATATATATATATATAGTTTTATATGAAGTTATTCCAAAACATGGCTTCTTGTGGATCTGTAAATTTTATTGTATAGATTTGGGAAGAATTATGACATTGCCTGTATCAAATTTAATATAGCCTTAATAATATTAATACACCGAAAAACTTATATAATATCTGTAATAATAATGGAGTTTCATTTTCTTCATTATTGTTAGTAGCTTCAATTTCAAACATAAAATATCTCTCCTATCGGCAAATCTACATTGAATTCATCAAAATTTTTTCTATGAATATCAGATATAATTTTAGCAATTCCTGGTCCGAAGTCGACAAGAAGAATTCTCCAGTTTTCGTTCAAGAATTTGTTAATTTCATTTCCTGTAATAAAAATAAAGAGTTAACAAAAAATTATATTTGTACTTTTGTTCGTGTCAGATCGTTCACACGCTCGTAGAAAAATATATATTATTCACTTACCCAGTTGTTTGTTTCCCTCGAAAAGATTATCCAGTTGAAAATGTATCGACCCAAAATTGTAGGTTAACTGATTTCCGATTGATTTCCAGTATTTAATGCCATTTTTTTCATATGTTGTAGTGAGTAAGGTTGCTTCATAGACTCCGTGCTCTGGAAAATGACATATTTCTCGTACTTTATTATAAATTTGTTAGTTTAGAAAATATAAAACTATAAAACATTATTCATTTCACTAAAATATTAAAAAAAACATTCAATTAAAAAACTTCCTTAAAGCTGATTCAATATGGCGCTTATAACTTACTCAAGAATAGTGAAAAATGACCATTTCCATTTATTGGTAATACCAGAAGCTGTCCATTCACCGAGTATTGGCCGTCTATGGTTACATTTTCTCCTTTCAATATAACTGTTATTAATCCTTTATCAAAGTTCAATCTGTAGCAAAATGAAAAAATCAATGAGTTGAATTATAAAATCATCTTATAATTCAGAGTTGGTATCAAATACTATCAACAGAACTAAGTTTATTATGATTTTGTCCACAATCAACTTCGCTTTCTGTTTTTCTTCCACTCATTAAAGTAACATGTTAGTAGGTATTCATTGTGATAATGAGATACCTCTTTTATTAGGCATCGTTCCCGAATACTCAGTAGAAGGCATTAGGGCCAACTACAGATCTGTATCAAGAATATTCTTCTCTTCTTCTTCCTCTACTTGGTTGAGATCTAGATAATCTGTTGATTCCGGGCTTGCCTCTGTATTATTTCCTGAGATGTGGACTGACAGCTGTCTCTCCATCTCTTTGGTGGTCTTCCTGGTGGACAGATCCCTGCTGGTTTTCCCTCTAGTACAATGCATGGTAGTCTATTTACCATTCTCTTATCCTCTGCATTCCCTATCTCACCACATCCTGCACGTCGTTTTGTGCTCTAATGTCTGTGTTTCTTACGTGATCTTCTCTTTTTTTCCCGGCATTGTTCTCAGTACTGACATTTCGGCGACTCGTAGCATCCTCTTAGTCTTGTTGGTATCTTCTCTAGCTTCAATACCATATGTCATTATTTGCCTGACGCATGTCTTATAGATTTTGATCTTACTCTCCTTTCGCATATATAAGGATAAGTCCATAAAGCTTCCCTTGGACTACCTAATATTACGGCTCATTTGTTGATTTGGTTTCTCAGGTCTCTTACTGGGTCATGAGAGCTGGACACATCTATGCCCAAGTATCTAAACTGCATGACCTGCTCTATAGGTTTATTGTCTATTACCAGCTTGCATCCCATAGGTTCCCTACCAATGGCCATGGTATTCGTTTAACCTATGGATATGTCCATATTGAGTTGCTGACTGATCAGGTAGAACCTAAATAACTGTCTCTGTAGGTCATTCTCACTTACTGCTAATATTGCAGTTTCTTCGGCGTAGCAGACCATGCTGATAGCCCTGTTGTTCATTCTGTATCCCGAGTTCAGGGATGTTACTTCTTCCATGATTTTGTCCACCAGGAGGTTGAATAAAAATGGGCTAAGGATCAAGAATCATATAAATTAAATAGCGCCAGCTTTTTTCTTCCCTCTGTTACATATTTTCGTTGAATTCATCAAATTTATGCCTCCAATTGCCTGATAGCAATATTTCAGTTGTTACACATCAGGACACAAAATTGGGCCTCTATCGAAGAGAAGATACTTTGAAAATCATGAAAATACATATATATTGAACAATTAATGGGTTAGGGAAAGGATGTTTCAAAAAAGAGGAGTAACACACATATCATAAGTCCCAATTTTACTGATTATTCAGAATTGTGGTGGGATAAGTTGTTATCAAAGATCGATTTACTGTACTCAAATAACCAGTTATTAATAGCTCATGGTACTTACATTGCATCTATGATTTTCAATTTTTCCAAACCGTAAACCTTCAGGTCTGTCAAATTTAATTTAAGTGAAGGAGTTGAAATCAGCTCTACAAAGGGTATTTCCATTGGATTGAATTTCTCAAGTTTGTATTCTGGATCACCTGTGAAATTAAATTGCCTTCTTTCTAACTACTATAATAATCAACAAAATAATTGGTTTTACTCATCTCATCAGATTTATAGATTGAACTAATTGAACCTCACTGAAACATTATTTTTATCATGACCAGAATTCGCAAAATCAATTTTTACGTTCACTGGTCTTTTCAGAATCAAAGTTGAATCATTAATGAAAAACAGTGCTTACCTTTTGCTACAATTGGAAGAGCTATATTGGCGCTCTTGATAAAGCAGGATTTTAGGTTCTTCTTCAGTGAACATCTAAGGCTTTGCAGATAATCGGCTGAAAGTAAGATACTACCTGAATCAGATATACAGAGTTGAATGACCCTGGCATAATCAATAGTTAAAGGAACTACAACCAAAACCCATTTATTGAAATTTCTAATAAATACTTTTTATATGTTAATTCCTACATTTTGAATTTATTATCGTTTTGTTGAAAATAACTTGAGTTAACAATACAATTTTAATAAATGTTTCATACTACGGTATAAAAATTAAAAAATTAAAAAATTAAGAAATGATCTGAACAAAATTATTAGAAGATTTTTTTCAGATTATGCATAAAAGTAGTTTATATAATGTTTTTTAACCAAATTCTTTTCTGCCGATCCAGACATTCAAATATTCTGAAAACAATTTTATTTCGATTTGTTTCCTATCATCAATAAAAATGGGAGATGTATTATTTAAAATAATATGAAATTCTTTGGCAGTGTTTATACACATGAATTCATTTAAGTGTTTTTAATCACTCTCAATTAATTGTTATTGAATGAATAATGCAACAACGAATTGGAGAATTTTTAAACGTGAAAAACTGTTAATATTAATTTATCATGATCAATATGTTTGTACAATAACAGCTCCGATTTAAAATAATTCAAAAAACTACCATTCAAAAATCACTTATTCCATAAACTTACGTAATTTGCGACCTTCCACAATTAAAAACATTGACATTAAAATGCAAAGAAACATTCTTGAAACCATGGCTAAGGAAATCAGTGCTGCAGTATGAATAATAAAGATGAAATTGCTCATTTATAAAATTTTAAAACTATCGTAATTAGATCAATTTGAATATTCAATAATGAAAATATATTATTATCTCTGAATCTTCTGAAAAATCTTATATAAATTTATTAAGTCATTAAATGCTAATTATATTAGCGTACTGAGTTTTCGAGAAAATATCTCCTTTTTCATCATTCAATTCAATTGCGGTTACGAAAAGCGCAATTAAATGTAGAGAAATGCTCTAAGGCTGTCTTTGAGAAGTTAAACGCTTCCAAAAATGAGAAAAATAACTATATGAATTTTTTTCTTTTCTTGAAATTGCTGAATTGTCAAAGGTATGATATTTTGGAGGCATGTTCTATCAATAAAAAGTCTACCTATGAATATTTTTTTCTTTTTGTTGGGATCTTTTGGGGTGAAATATGCAACCCCTATTCCTCTTTTCATTTAGAAACAGATGGTCCAAAAATATGTTTTATTTTATATTAACTTGAAAAACACGACGAATGTTTAATATTTCTATTCACTTATCTCCAAGGTGTACCCTCAAGAAACCTTTCACCCTTCTTTGAAGTTTCAAATAGCTACCCTTATCTTGTGATAAATCGGATTGAAGTACCGAAGAAATTCAATCTAATCATAATTTGTCTACATCATTCAGTTATCCTATTATTTAGATTTGAATATCACCGTAAAACTTTTCAAAATGAGGTCTCACAAAAAAGGGTCAAGTAGAATCAGAACTGGAGATTCTGACGGCCATTTAATGAAACCGCTTCATATTACTGAATCCACATACCCAGCACTGGAGTAGATACTCTATTTTATGGGCTTTTCACTAAGCTTGTTATCTACAAAATTAATTAGCAATATATATTTTTGTTTACATAGTCGGCTTGCATTTTGCTTGGACTTTAATTTGATTCATCATATCATTAACCAGTTGACATTTTCCAGAAATATAAGAAGGGCAGAAACTTGGAAATTCGCTTATAATAATAGCAAACATCCCTCTTGATATGAAATTTGACTTTATTTCAGTTGTTGATATACAACTGTTAAGTAGGCGTTTTACAGATAAACGAATTTTAGATCAATCAAAAAATTTTTTTATTGAACAAACCTAATTTTAGTTTTCGCAGAAAAGTTTTTATCAAGCTTTCGATAAAGGCCTATGTGTTTTGTTTTGTAGTTTGTAGTTCATTAACATGACCAATTTACGGATATTTCTTTCATTCTACCTGATTATGAGAACTTAGTTAACAAACAAACTTGTCATAAACGAAAACCAGGGATATAACAGAATTTTAGATTTATAACGGACACCACAGTTTGCTTATTATTTTTTAATGATAGAGTATATTTTGATATTAGATGTTTTCTGTACATTTTTCATATTGTGAGGAAAATAACATAATTTTTAATTAACTTAATTATCAAAATCTAAATAAACAGTTTTCAAGGGAAAATTCGAAGCAAATTTCTCGAAAACGTCTTCAATAATTGCTGATATGGTTGTAGCGATTCCTGGCCCAAAGTCCTGCAGGAGAAGGTCCCAATTTTCATTCAGGAATTTATTCACTTGATCTCCTGAAAAATTGAATAACCTTGAATAATTATAAATCAATATAAAATAAAAGCCAATTACGTTGTTAATCAAGGATCTTGAATCAATTTGACATTAAATAATAATTATTGATATTTAAAATAAAAACACTTGGCTTTAAGTTTCACAAATATATTGAATAAAAATAAAAATTAACAATTACATTAGTCAACTAGTTTCGGGTTATGGGCCCATTATCAAGACTGAACAGAAAAATACTTAACAAGCTCATTTATAATATTGATTGTAGTAGAGGGGAAATTTGGTATTCAACTTGTTCATTTACGATGGGGTAATTCCTCTTAATGGCACTACTAATTTCTAAAATTTCCAACAGGTCAAGACGTTTGCCCTTTTGGAAATTTTAGAAATTAGTAGTGCCATTAAGAGGAATTACCCCATCGTAAATGAACAAGTTGAATACCAAATTTCCCCTCTACTACAATCAATATTATAAATGAGCTTGTTAAGTATTTTTCTGTTCAGTCTTGATAATGGGCCCATAACCCGAAACTAGTTGACTAATGTAATTGTTAATTTTTATTTTTATTCAATATATTTGTGAAACTTAAAGCCAAGTGTATTTATTTTAAATATCAATATTTAATCATGTTTCACCAAGTGATAAGCGAAACTTCAATATTAGTTATTAAATAATAATTATTTTGAGTACACCAAAAGATGCATGAAATAAAAAAATTTTGAAAAATAGCAGATAACATTTCACTTTCTTCAACAATAACACCTGTTATGATATTAGCAAAAACCTTCGACTATATCAAGTCTATGTATTTTTAAGTAATTAGAAAATAACACATGTTTGATTCTAACGATTATTTATTTTGAAACAGTGTTTCACAACACTGTGGCTTTATCAGATAGAACAGTTCTGTCTGATGTTGGCACCGTGTGGTGAAAAACTGCTTCGTTTCTTCAATACTATGGTAATCTGTGAAAAGAAGAGTCGAGAGGTGCCGTGGAACATCCAGTTGGAAAGAAGTTCTTTTTGCTCTATATTATGTATTGAATAGTAGGCACAATCAAATAAATTAACAACTTTTAAAGACAATTGAATGGAAAAATTATATATGTTATGATTCAAGTATTACTTCGAAAACAAATGAAAACGATTTCAGTACTTCTGTAGATAAATTTATATATATATATATATATATATATATATATATATATATATATATATATATATATATATATATATATATATATATATATATATATATATATATATATATATATATATATATATATATATATATATATATATATATATATATATATATATATGTGTGTGTTTTTATATATATATATATTTTTTTTTATATAGATAAAACAAACAATGTATTTTATTTATAATATTAATTCTATATATATATATATACATATATATATATATATATTTATATATATATATATATTTTATATATATATATATATATATATTTTATATTTGGTGATGGCTTGGTTTTTTGCGGATACCGAGCAGCAAAAATATCACATTTTCTTGTTATCACTTTATTACTCTCTCCATAAATAATAAACAAATTCAGGTAATCCTCGTTTGTATAATTCAAACGACTTGGCATGATTGTGTTACTATATATAATAATTTTTCGAATAATGACATCTCTTTGGAATTTGTTTCCATGGAAACCTGGCCGAGAACAAATAAGGCATCACACGCCTACTATTACAAAATTTCAGGAAATCATTTTTTTTAAACCAAAAACCATTAATTTGCAAATATTTCGAAAACTTTAAGATTTAGCAATAGGCGACCTCATACAAAGTAGCCCTTATTTTTGATACTGAATCGAATAAAATAATAAAATTTGTAGGTATTCATTTGAAAAAATGGACTTTTTGTAGTTTTTCAACATCCATTTTTGTAATACTTTCCTGAGCACCCTGTAAATTAAATGTCAAAATACTATTCATCTTACGCTAAAACAAAACCACCTCTATTAGGAAATTTATCTTTATTGGGCAGTAATACCGTTTTTTTTTAAGAAAAATATGATTATTACTCGATCTGCATACGTAATTCTTGACAAATACATTCAAATATTTCCGAAACAGTTGAAGATAGGTGTAGGACATTATATATAAAATCTATCTAGAATTTTGTGAAGAATCCTAAAATGTAATAATATACAGGGTGTCCTATTTGAAATAAGCAAGCTGATACCTACTTCCGGTATAACCGGAAGTACCATCACCTTGAAAATATTTTAGCCGGATGTCCTCTATGGACATTAGTACACAGCCAAATTTTCAGATATTTCCTATGTTTAGTTTTCCATATATCCATCGATGCAGTTCCTGGTGGGACACCCTGTATATATATATATATATATATATATACATATATATATATATATATATATATATTTATATATATATATATATATTTATATATATATATATATATATATATATATATATATATATATATATATATATATATATATATATATATGTATATATCTATATATACATATATATATATATATATATATATATATATATTTATATATATATATATATACATATATCAAAATCAAATCAAAAATCAAAATTTATTCATAACAAATATTCAAATTACATGAGTAAACCCAAAATACCCTTGTCACAAAAAACAAAGGTACTAGTATTTGAAACAAAATCCATTTCTTAATCTATCTTTAATCTGGGAAAATGATCTTCTGAACAATTTTGCAATCATATATCAATATACAGTTTGTCACCTAAACTAGAAGTTTGTGTGTGAACAAACTTCCCAGATTAAAATAACTCATGTAATATGGCGTTAGCACTAGCTAATACCTGAATATATAATGCTCAACAAAACTAAATACTTTAAAACTATACAATAATTATTATCACCATGATGAACTGAAACATAATCCCAATACAGAAGGGAATCGAGACCAATAGACTACACATATACCCACAAACATTCTCTACTACACATTCAAAAAAATTTCAAAAAATCATCACCCTTTGTATTGATATATTTTTTTGACGTCAATTTTAAATAGTCTTCGAGAAGTCAACTGATATATATATATATATATATATATATATATATATATATATATATATATATATAAGCATATATATTTTTTCATTCTATGATTTATTCCTATAATTGATTAATTAATATTATATGAACATAAGAACGCAGACAATTATTTGTGAAAAATATAAACAATTACCCACTTCAAATCATACGTAATTAATATTGAAGTGAAAATCAATATAAAATTTATAATATTTTTTTACTTGAAAGAAAGACATAGAACATAGTTTTAATTCTCATAATGAATTTATTCACCCCTTGAAGTAAAAGTGTTACGCTTATATTAAGTTTCATCATTTTTGGTATAGCTTCTATTTGCCTAGTGTATGGAGGAAATAATTTCCAAAAATATGTGAAAAAAACTCATATTTTTCAATTAAAATGAAAAATATTCGCTCACCTAATTCCTTATTTCCGTCGAATAAATTATCAAATTGGAATACTACTTTGTCGAATCGATAATTAAGTCTTGTTCCGTATGGTTTATAGTACTTATCTCCTTTCATTTCAATAATCTTTGCTATGCTCGTTGCTTCATATGATCCATTCCCTGAAAATGTTTTAATTCAGAAACTTTTCAAGATTCAATTATTCTTTACTCACTTAATAGTACATTGAATGGACCATTTCCTTTGATTGGCATTACTAAAACCCTACCATCGATGACATAGTCGCCCTCTATGGTGATATTCTCATTCTTAAAAAAAAGAGTGAATATGTTTTGCTTCCAGTTCAATCTGAATATAAAAACATGAAAAGTTAGAACAGAATTATACCAATTTATGTTACTGAATAGAATATAACTTATATAAAGTAAAATACAAACAGATTTGATGAAAGTTTCTTTCAACTTATATAACATTATTGAATGTTTCGAGATATCGGACTATCATCAAGAATAATAGTTACAATATTCAAATGAAAACGTTTTATTGATTCTCGATTTTTGTGTTTCGGGATTTGCTAGACCGTTTTTAGCAGGTTTTTACTTTGAAAACCTGCTTATTAAAATTAGTGCGATTAGCAAAGTTGGACCTAGGACCCAGATAGTTTTTCGTTTCATGACTTTTTATGATGCTTGGCACCAAAAACTCAATTTCATATATCAATATATATATATATATATATATATATATATATATATATATATATATATATATATATATATATATATATATATATATATATATATATATATATATATATATATATTTATATATATATATATATATATATATATATATATATATATATATTTATATATATATATTTATATATTTATATATTTATATATATATATATATATATATATATATATATATATATATATATAATTATATATATATATATATATATATATATATATATATATATATATATATATATATATATATATATATTATGTGCTTATTTATTTAAGCGTTTTTTACAAGATAACGGGCGCAATTTTAAAACAATAGGGTTGAGAGTTTGTAAATAGGTATTTTCTTATGATATCTTGGATGGGATTGTTTTTGGTTCGAATTGGTTGAAGGGTTGACCCCCCTGGGGGGAAATAAATCTTGTTTGCACGACAGAAAGCGCAATTTTGTAGCAGTAGGGTTGAAAGTTTGTATCTAGATAGTTTTGTATGATATTTTGAATAGAATTGGTTTTGGTTCGAATTGGTTGGGGGTTTGACCCCCTTGGGGAAGAAATAAATTTTGTTTACATGATAAAGGACGCAATTTTGGTACTATAGAGTTGAAACTTTGTAGCTAGGTAGTTTCGTATGATATCTTGAACGCTATTCATTTCTATATGAATTGGTTGGAGGGTTAACCCCTCAGAGGAGAAAATAAATTTTGTTTACACGATAAAGGTCGCAATTTTGTAGAAATAGGGTTGAAAGTTTGTAAGTACGTAGTTTTGTATGATACCTAGGATGTGATTGGTTTTGGTACGACTTGGTTGGGGGGTTGATCCCCTGAGGAGGAAATAATTATTGTTTACACATTAGAGGGCGCATTTTTTTTTGAATTTGGAAAAAAATCATAATTTAATAATAAATATATATTCTTTAAACTGGATACGTTATGAAAACCTGCTCATCTAATGCAGCTCACTGCTAGATGTTAGATAGAGTTTTTTTACCTAATTTTAGAGTTCGAGATTAAATGCTGTGAAAATAGTGACCCGCGGGACTGTTTGGGATGGCTGAATGCGGCCTATTAATAATAATACAATTACTATAGAGGTATACTCTCTGACCAAACAACCTCACTAACAGTCGATCATAAAAATTATATAATGAATTATGGTCGGATTTCTATCAATTGGCCATCACTTGTAATTACTATTAGACAAATGTATAGAATTTTATCTATAATAGCTTCAAATAACGTTCGAATTAAACTTACTTCATGTCATACATACGTAATTCGTTAAGACCATGAATTCTCACATTCGTCAGATTCAAGCCTAGAGATGGCGTCGATATCAACTGCACAAATGGAAGTTCCATAGGATTCAATGCTGGTATATGATACTTGGGATCTCCTGTTCATAAATTTTATAGAATCAATATTTATGAACATAGAATATCTTGTAGTAATGAAATAAATAGATGACGTATAGTGAGAAATTTATATATCGAGTACTGAGCATGTTATGTAGGTATCACAACGGTCATAGATTGGCCGTTAAGAAAAATTAAAATTTAAAGAATTACATTCTATTATATCATGATTATAAGCGTACTACGGAGCTTTCATGCTAAAAAACTGAAAATAATTATTTTCTGACATTTATAATTAGAAATACCTTGAAGCATACTTGCTTTTTCAGAAACGATATAACATTTAAAATATTACCTCTAGCAACTATTGGAATAGCGAGGTTGCCATTTTTCATGAAACATGCTCTGAAGTCCTTTTTTATCGAACACTTTTTGTCCTTTAAATAATCGGCTGAAAAATAAAAATTTGCATTTCTATAGTTTGCAGAATACAGCAAATTAGTTGAATAACTCTTAAAGATTTGGTTGATCAATGAATGGAATTGCTGATTGGAGGAACAATAGCAAAATAAGTGTTTTTTTTAATGGCGCATAAGAATGTAAATTTTTAGCCGAGATCGTCATTTCGAGGTTTAAATTTCATTCGAATGCGCCATGAAATACTGATTTCGCTCACGAAATACAAACAATATTTTTTGTACAACTGACTAAAAAGTATTTAAATTATAAGTATTTATCAAAAGTCATTTTATTTTAAAAATTAAAATCCATGCAGTGAAGTATGTTTATCTATATGTTCTATGATCTTATGTCAGAGTAAGTGTAACCAAGGAAACATGTAATTTATTTAACAAGTGTCAAATTAAATATTTTGTAAATTATTTTCATTAAATGCATTATTTCTATATTCTATGGTCTTTTTTTCACGGTGAAAAAATATCTTTTTTCTCCAAATGACATTATATGTAGCTTTTTAATGATACTAAATAGGCCTAAAAGGGGTACTTTTACTGCCTAGGCAGAAAAATTCCAAAATATTGACTTTTGAGTGAAAAAAGACACAAAACTGATTTTATTACAAAACGTCATCAGCGATAAACATAGTAACGAAAACCAGTTCATTTTGATGAAACGCAATAAATATTAAAATAAGTATAAAAAAGACGATTTTTCGTGAAATTGAAGCAAATTTGGAGAAAAAATTATATGTTTCACACGGCACAAAAGCAGATTTAATGCCTTGGCTGGTTTCCTGAAACACGAGCCGCGGCATTAAATCTCGTGCTTTTGTACCTAGTAAAACAAATAACTATTTTTCACTAGTTAGAAAATGGAAAACTTTGAGTATCCATAGCGCTTCGTGAATTTTTTTATTTATTTAACAGTTGTACAAATTTACTTTTTTTGTATTAACTCTGTTTTATTTTCACGACACCAGGTTCTGCTTATTTCTATGTGTTCTATCTAATCATATGAATATTGTTCCTTTTTAACCCACTTCACTTTGAAAACCTGCTTATCAAAATATGTACGATTAGCTAAGTTGGACCTAGGACCAAGATAATTTTTCATTTCATGACATATATATATATATATATATATATATATATATAAATATATATATATATATATATATATATATATATATATATATAAATATATATTATATATATATATAGATATACATATATTATATATATATATAATATATATATATATATATATATATATATATATATATATATATATATATATATATATATATATATATAAATATATATATATATATATATATATATATATATATATATAGGTAGTTTCGTATTATATCTTGGATGAAATCGGTTTGAGTTCGAATTGGTTGGGGGGTTGACCCCCTGGGGAAGAAATAATAAAAAATTATAAGGAAACACTCCTGAGAAGTTGATGCATATCGTTTACTCGATTACTCATAATATTTGATAGAATTTTACAATAAATGGCATTAATGCAGAAAAAAATCGAGGAATATTCGTTACACTTAACCTCTGAATTAGCACCTATTATCTAGACTAGAATATCGAAATTAATCTAATGTTGAAATTTATCAGTAAGAGATGTCAGTATAACTAGTTTCCTAAATCTACTCGATGAATTGACTTACGTAACTCAGATAAAACACAAACAATAAATGAAAGAAAATAGATATTTCTCGTATTCATTTTCTCACTGAGAGCTTACTACACTTCAAATTAAATATAATAATCAGTGGAAAATATGACCTACTCACTGTCTTTATATAGTATATGATCTTAATTACAGTAATCTTGATAATGGAAGTTACCTTATTGATGAATAACTCTTGCAGAACTAAAATAATTACCCAATTATTAATTTGCATATTTATTCAGTGACAAATAAATTAGGCACTCAACAAATTACCTACATACTAATTCGCAAAAACGGAAATGTATTTACATAATAAAATTTATTGAAGATATTCATAACAATTTTATTCGTTATCTATAATGAATCACCCTTCGATTTAGGTAATTTGTGATTACAATTATTACAATAACATAGACTTAACCAACTATGGATTCAAAAAAAAAATGGAATTAAATGAATATCAAGTAAAAAACATATTTTATTATACGAATAAACAAGCTTTCTGACTTGATATCCATAAGAAAAAACATGGTTAATTATCATATAATTGAATATCGGAGGACGTTATTTGATGCTAATCTATTTAAATTATAATTAATTAAATCCTTTGTTTTGGGAGTATTACATAATATTTTATTCCATTGTGACCAAAATTATATAAAACTAACGAAAATTCATTATAAGCGCAACTTCTTTTTGGAGAGCATTATAACAATGGCATGGCAAACAATTTTCAACATCAAATGATAAAAATTACAAATTTTTCAGAATATCCGAAGAAATGGGCACAAAAAGCCTTCTTATATTGAAGGCTGTATATTAAATTTTGTCGTTGAGTTTTTTCAAATCTCACAAGGGAACTACACAGCTTAGCTCCAATTCTGAATTGCCAATTGGCTTGAATCTGTGTCATATCCCAACATACACAAATTTATCAACCACTAAATTTCATAGGACATATGCAACACCGTAGATCAAGATCGGATTCTAACCCACGTCGTCTATACGAATGATAAGTTTTACCGTAGGACTATCGAAGCTTCATATTTTGTTAGGTTTCCACTGAAAAATTTGACCGCCTCATGTATCAGTTATATTGAAGGATTTTTTTTGTTTATTTCTTATGTAATTCCAGAAAATTTCTGATATTTATCATTTAATATTAAAAATTATTTAGTATACTGAAATATGAATCAATATATATTATAAGAGAAAGTGTACAATGTGCGTGTCGCTAAAACTCATAAATGAGTCCAGGTACAATCAAAGGAGTTATATGGTGTGAAAACCCTCTGTTTCCCGTCCACGAAGAAGGTTCTCTATTTTCACCTGGAGAACGTACTTTTGAAGATATAAGGGCTGAAAGTTTCACCGTCTAGAAATTTCTAGAACAGTCCAGAACATTCGAGAGCATTCCACAATATTTCAGAATATTCTGGAATGTTGTGGAATGTTCGGGAACTTCCCGATCATTGTTGAACATTCCAGAACACTCTTGACTGTTGTAGAATATTCTGGAATATTTTGATGCTTCCAGATGGTGTATGTGGCAATCATATATTATACGCCAAACAAGACAGCTGAAGTTTTCTTCTGACTAAGCGGTTACATAAATGGACTAATGTTGAGGAATTCAAGAACAATATTGCATTGCGAATGATTAAACCATATACTCTGATGGAAGATAAAACCAACTAAATAATATGGAGTATGAATTAGAAACTCTGGTCAAATATCAGGCCAAAATCCCTAACCTCTATAAGTCGAGGCAGATTAACGTCCCCAATATTGTAGTCAAATTTCATTCCGATAATCTTTCTAGTAAAACTCACAACGTTACATTTTATAACATTCTAATATAAACAATTGTGACTGAACCACACATTAATTGCGCTCAGGTCACATTGCAGCCTCAAAGAATCATGGGTAGATGAGATGCTCATATAAATTTTAAGATCGTCGGCTTAAGCTTTTTCATGCAGCCCATCTCCTCGGAGATATCATCAACAAGAAACAGTATGCAGTTCAAACATTTTCTTCTTGAATGAGAAAAACTGTTCCGACATAGTTATTTATGTACCCAGTGCGTTATATAGATCCTTACGCCCGGAGGGAAACCTTCGACCCGAGGGCCTTTGGCCCGATGGGCGTAAGGATCTAGTAACGCACGAGGCGCATACAAGATTTTATTTTTCACGAAAAAATTATTTTATTATAATGAAAAAGCGATTTTAAAATCGGTTCATTGCTCCTATTCATTTTCCTTCTCATAGTAGGCATGTCATTTTTTGATATTTTGACGTTTGTGAATATTTTTGTCATCATATTTAGTGAATGCAATTGCTGCTTTCTTTGTGTAGTCTTATAGAAATAATGGAAATGAAAATGAATTTAATCAAGAATATCCTAGAAAATGCAGCCAAAGCTGCGAATAATTCATTGCTGAAGAAATCCAAAGTCGTATACGACAAGGATTATGGAGTACTTAATCATTGAAAGTTGCTTCATTTCTCCTCGTACAATGAGCAAGTGTTATGATCCATAACGCCCGCAAATGCGGGCGTTATTCCTTAGGGCATAATGAGTGTGTTTATAGCAACCGTATCCAAGGTGAAATAAAATAATTTATTTCACGTAAATTTTGATATAAAAAACGCAAAAACTAATGTGGTAAAATATTATTTTCGCTATTAAAGACTTAAACATCAAAAGCTACCCGTCATATGGTACATCGTTAGAAAGGCGAAGAAAATCAGTTCCAACCAAACCACAGCCAACTATGATTCTCTTTTTAAAAAATACATCTTCAGGACTAAACTCGAAATTGCACTTTTTTTCAAATTATCTCGACGCCACTGGATTATTCAGAAAAAAGTACCTCAAGAATGTGAAAGTTATTATCTCGCAACTTCACAAACGACCATGATATTCAAACTTATCGAAAAATCGATTGTGTTTCGTTCATAATTCTAAAACAAAAGACGATAACAAATTTTGGTTTTCGCCAGCGAATTTGTCTAGAAAAAAAAGAAAGAGAATGCGCCCTCCATTTTTTTGTATCTCCTATAGTTACTTAGATAGCTCATACAAACATTGAAATTTATCCACCCTGTACATGTGATTGTAGTGTTTACTATTTATTACACACATACATAACAGAGAGACAATAGTGAAATTACGTACAGCGTTAAAAAGAGTAAAAGAGCGTAAGAAACCTCATTCTTCGTAGAGAAGCCATCAAATGTATGAAAAGATCTCACGAGTTATTACTCAAAAATATTTCAATGAAGACTCAATTTTAAACTTACGCAGTTCTGCAGATAAGACAGCACAAATCGAGACTAAGAAAATATGACCTTTTGTCCACATCTTTGTATATTAGAATGAAATTGTTTGAAACCACTTGAAGCGATATGACAGCTTCACTAAATGCCCACTTATAGATTTTGTTTTTCTTTTATTCTATCACGGTTAAATACGAGTATATAGTTTTTTTTCTATACCCGTCAATTCTCATTTATCATGCTTTGATATGATCAAAACAATTTGCTCCCATTATTATGTCATCATCTCCAAGGCTACGTAATATTGCCAACATTTTCCAATGACTATATGTTTTATGTCAAATGACCTTATTGTCATTCACACAAATAATATATTATAATTAAATTTTTTACTAAATAACCTTTTTATTAATATGTTTAATTCAATATCAACGCATAGAGTTGATAATTTTATGATTTTTCAACCTAAAAACAAAAAGATTGATTTTTTTTTATTTTCATTATTATAAATGAATGAAATGCAATGCTCAAAAAAATTGCAGGATAACCCTGTAACTTTTTGGCTTGCTGTTATTAACAAATGAAAATTATATTATCATAATTGATTTTCATGTTATTTGAGTGATTTTTATAGCTATTAATATAACGAGATTATTATGCGATTTATAATAGTCGAGGACATTGCTAGGTGACGAGGCGATAGCCGAGTCACCTAGCAATGTCCGAGACGGTTTTAAATCGCTAATAATCGAGTTACATTCAAAGCTTTATCGTATCATTGACAACGGCGATGTGAAAATAAAAGCAACAAGATTTTATGTCATTTCATTTCGGCATTTCAAAAAGTCATTAAAACCATGCAAGATTTTTATATTCCTGACGATATATTAGCTGCAGCCAACACTATAAGGTTGGACTTGCTTCCGGATAATTCTAAAATCCATTATAAAAAATAATATCGGCAGTTTAGTGAGTGGCGAAACAAAGAACATATTCAAGGTGCAGAATGTATTATGTTGCTTATGTATTTCGCAAAACTCTCTGAGAAATATTCTGCTTCATTCTTATGGCCGAAATATTCCATGTTAGAACTTAAGGAATGTGTGGAAAACGATAAATACGGCGCTTTAATACGTTTCAGCAAAAAAGTCAAAAGTATTTACAAGAGAACAAGTCAACGAATTTTTGTTTTTTGTCCCAGATGAGGAGTTTTTAATGATGAAAGTTGCTTTTTTAATTGGAATTGGAGGAGCCTAACGAACTAATGAATTAACGAAGATGACCACTACACGGAAGATGACGTTGTAGAGGACAAGCAGACGCTAACGGCAAAGGTGTATCCATCAAGATTGAAAACTGTCAAAATATTGTTTTATATGTTCATCAAAACTAGTTCTAATATTATTTGGTATCTAACGTATTATGATTTCGTAACTAACGTATTATATTATGGTAACTAATCTATTATGAGTAACTAAGGTTTTATGTAGGTTTTGATGCGTTTATGATGTTAATAATTATTAATAAAGATTCAGTATAAAAATGTCTTAATCTTCAATGATACGATAAAAAAAATTAATGTCATTATTTTCATTTATTCGAGATAAGTTCAATATTCCTCAGCAAGTACAAAAAATTGAGTGATTATGAAAATATTCACATTTAGGTTTTATGTTGTGGCAGACTAGAGAACTTCACCGAGCTACAGCCAGGTTATAGCTGTTGAATTAATTATCTTTCAAAATGAGAAATCTTAGCTCATGCTATACTTCAATATGTTAAAATTCGACAAGTAGGTAACAAGAAATTTCAATCGCACTCAATCAGTCATGGAACGTGTATATGATAGCTATCGAGAGACTGGACTATATAAAAGATGAACCAGACAAGGTCGAAAGCGAAAAACTGCACAAATTCAAGACCGATATTTAGTACTTTCTTCTTTGCGAAAACGAATAGCGACAGCAATAGACCTTTAAATTGCACTTGGCTCATCGGGTAACCATTTCTGAGCAAACTGTTAGATACAGGTTACGTGAAGCATATTTAAAACCAAGACGACCGGTACGAAAACCTGTTTTAACTCGACATCATAACACTATACTATTAAACTTTGCTCGTGATCATTTGGGATGGCAACTTCAACAATGGAGTACTTTTTACAAACGAATCAAGATTTCATCTCACTCGTTGTGTCGGCCAGGTGCGTGTGTATAGACGCCCCGCCCTTATGAACGATACTCCGCTACTGATGTACAAGAATTATCCACATTTGTGATGGTTTGGTAATGGTCTATGGTGGAATGAGTTTGGAGGAAAAACCGATCTTGTACTGATACCAAGAAGTCTTATAGCTGCAAGATATATTGATACCATTCTGTCAGATCACGTTATTCCTGCAGAATATGGTATAGGCCCGGATTTTCTTTCCGTGCAGAATAATGCAAGGCCTCATACAGCTGCGATTACTATAGATTTTCTTAACGAGCATGATATTCGTAAAATGGATTGGCCAGCGTCATGTGCTGGCCTTAATCCAATTGAACAATTATGGAATATATTGGACAGACGTATTTGACGTCGTCTAAATCTACCTCAAACTCTTCAGCAACTAACAGAAGCCCTGGTCGAAGAGTCAGACAGTAACCACAAGAGGACTTTCGGAGGCTCGTGAGAAGTATTCCAAGAAGATTCCAAGAAGTAATTCGTACTGTTGGAGGGCACAATCGATACTAAAACACATTGGTTTTTTTTAGATTAGCGGAACATTGACAATTAAAAAACTTTTCTTTTCATTTTATTATTTGCACTTTTTTGAAATTGTTAATCTTAGTTTACGAATAAAGGATTAATTGAAAGTTCTTTTAATCGATTTTTTAGAAGAAAATATGTGTCTTTCAGCATGCGAATGTTCATCTGTATACAACTATCACTCAATAAGTCACAGGGTTATCCAAAAGTGTTCCTTTCATTTTTTTGAGCGGTGTATTTAAAAAGTTTTTGTTTACCTATGTTATTGACATCACACTTCGAGAGTATCAACAAAGGTTAGTTGGTTTTTTTTCATGTTTCATAAGTTGCGCACTCCAAACTAATAACAAATAAATCTGATTCAACCAATTAGTTTTCAAAGAGGTTAAGTTCGTTGAAACAACAAACAGAATAATGATAGTTTTTTTTAATTAATTTGATTCAAATTATATAAATATAAGTTGTATACAGGGTTTTTAGACAGCAATGTTGTGGAATGTTTGTTTCTGATTCTGTTACCGGCAATTTTAAATGAAGTTGAAAGTAAATCTTTTGAAAATATGCCAAAATCGAATAATATAAAATGTTGCCAAGGTTAACCCACAATTAAAAAATTAAAAACATACTTACCTCAAGTTTCACTTTTATATTATTAACTGTACACATATTTGGGTTCCCTGGCTATTTCCAAAAATAGTATAGAGATATGAACAAGATATACTGCCGAAGTTAGAAGAAATTACGAAAAATATTAAGGAGTTTAGAAATAACCCTTTTTAATATAGTCTATTAGACTCTGCCTTGTAGAAGAGTAAAATACAATTAAATGGATTAATATATTCTCAGAAAATACAAGTAATGGCTTACGCTGACGATATTGCAATTCTTGCAAAAAACAAAGCAAAACCTTGAAGATGGTGTAAAAAGATTAGAGGAAGCAGTAAGGAAAAAGTGATTGAGAATAAATGAAGGAAAAATTCATGGTAGTAGACCAAACAGAAAATAACATTTAAAGTCTTAAAATAAATAGCCAAGAAACACAATACGATTTCGAAGAAGTAATCAAGTTTAATTATTTGAATTATTAACAAAGAGGAACATTAAATACGAGAGAGAATAGCAAAAGGTGCAAAAAGTATGGGAGGACTGTTACATATCTTGAAATCTAAAACTATCTCATGGAATGTGAAGAAAATATTAAATAAAACAATGATAAGGTCAGTGGTTATTTACGGCTGTGAAACATGGAAATTAAATCTGAATGAGAGACTTCTGAGGAAGAAGTTATGTACAGAAACATACGGTGAGGTTGAGCCATTACCGTAATTAGTCGTATTTTATCCCATGAAATACATACTATTACAGTGTATCGAAGGAAAGCAATCAGGTGCGGGAATAGTTTTTCTATCCGTTTTAAACCTCCTAGAGCACGATTTTCAGAAAATTCTTCATGTTTGAAAGATATATATATATATATATATATATATAATAATAAAAATAATAATAATTTATTAATCCTTTAAGACATTTGACAAATGTATAGGATAAGTCAATTACAAACAATTGCAAAATACAACAGCACTCAACGATTAAAACACAAACTGTAAATGGAAAATCTATCTGAGAGTTACAAACAAAATAACAAATTAAGATCAAAGTATTAAGTGTAGAGTACAAAATTAAGTCAGTGCATAATCCAGCATAAACTCCTCCACGCCATAATAGCCCTTGGATAGTAGCACTGTCTTGAGACATTTTTTAAGTGGAATTTGGCTTAGATTTCGAAAATTTTCAGGTAGATGATTGTATAATTTAATTCCCTGATATATATGGATCTGTTGAAATTTAGCAGTTTTGTGTTTAGGGATAGTCAGTAAAGAGCTATTTCTCGTCGGATAATTATGAACCGTATTATGCGTTTCAAATGAATTGATATTCTCTTTTATGAACAGAATACAGTTTAAAATATATATACATGGGAAAGTCAAAATTTTATGTCTAATGAAATATTCTCTGCAGGATTCTCTTGGAGGCAGATTCAACATAGTACGGATAATTTTTTTTTGAGATGAAAAAATCCTGAAACTATTAGTTGAGTTTCCCCAGAGAATAATATTGTATGACAAGTGACAATAGACAGTGCTATAATAAACAGTTACCAAGGATTCAAATGGCATAGAAGCCCTTATGCGGGACAAGGCATACCTCGATTTATTGAGTATCTTACTCAGATAATCCACATGATCAGACCACCGTAGATTCTGATCAACAAAAATATCTAAGAACTTCACACGTTTTGTAGAGGTGAAGTTCGTTCCATTATGACTGAACTCGACATTGGTTATGTTATCCTGTAAGGAAAAATACACACACTCCGTTTTGGAAGTATTACAAATCAGGAGGTTTCTATCACACCAGTTATTGAAGCTGTTTATTATCATTTTTGTCTTGGTGTTAAGTTCATCATGAGTGAATGCTGTGACAACTACTGATGTGTCATCAGCAAATAAAGTCAGTAATTCAGCATTAATATGCTGAGGTAAGTCGTTCACAAAAAGAAAAAAAATTAATGGCCCCAGAACGGAGCCCTGAGGCACACCAGAATTCAAGTGATGCTCTGCCGAGCAGGCGCCATTAACGCTGACTGTTATCCGTCTGTCTGCCAGATAATCGCTGATCCAATCTAAAATGATACCCCTAAATCCCAAGTTATACAGTTTGTTCTTTGCAAAGTTGAAGTTAATGGTATCAAACGCACGGGATAAGTCGAAGAAAATACCCATTATATACTTTCTCTCATCAAGATTCGTGTAAACGAACTCGATTAGATTACTAGCGGCTGAATGAGTGGATTTACCTAAGCGAAATCCATGTTGACAATCTGAAAGAATATTAAATCTTGACACAAATATATATAGTTTAATATACACGACTCTTTCAAAGCTTTTATAAAAAACACTCAAAAAAGATATTGGCCTAAAATTGACCATATCTTCCGGATTACCTTTCTTAAGAATAGGTACAACCATCGCTGTTTTCAACGAGGATGGAAATTTCCCAGTACTAATGGAGAGGTTAATCAAATATATATATATATATATATATATATATATATATATATATATATATATATATATATATATATATATATATATATATATATATAAATATATATACATATATAACTTTTTGATAATAATTAGCAATAACAGGCTTGGTAAATCTCAAAAAAACTCGATTTTATAAAAAAGGTTTTATTAAAAAGTTGACGTTTCGCCACGACATTCGTGGCTTTTTCAAACCTTTTGAAATAGTGAAATTTTTTTGACATTTATTGATTTAAAAAAATTTGAATAGTTTGAAAAGACTACTATGTTTCATCAAAAATTTTTCGGCTGTGGCTATTCTCTGTTACTTATTACGTGCTATTCAGTCCAATATTAACATTCAAATCTGTTATTATTAGATGGTAAGGGAAACCACAGAAACCTTTACCCACGTAATGTTTGAAATAGTTTCAAATTATTTTGATTTTGAAAAGTCGAAGAATAGGGTACTATTTATCTATTTCTCAAAAAAAAATTTATTGCGGCTGTGGCCGTCTTCAGTTATCAAGTACGTGCTATTCAGTCCAATATCAACAGTCAGGTTTGAAAAAAGATAAATAGTACCCTATTCTTTGAATTTTCAAAATCAAAATAGTTTGAACCTATTTTGAACATTACGTGGGTAAAGGTTTCTGTGGTTTCCCTTACCATCTAATAATAACAGATTTGAATGTTAATATTGGACTGAATAGCGCGTAATAAATAACAGAGAACGGCCACAGCCGAAAATTTTTTGATGAAACAGTAGTCTTTTTTAACTATTCAATTTTTTTCAAATCAATAAATGTCAATTCAATTCAATGTTATGGAATCCATATAAAACAGATATTTCTTCTATGTTGCTGGATCACATGTTTTTTTTGTGCAATAGAATTTTTCAGATATAAACACTTCAGTTCGTATATGGAGCTAAATGAATCCATTAAATTAATATAATTCTTCTCATCTGTAGCATTGGTATAAATCCAACGCACGGTAAATGGCATAAAGTTCTGCACTGAATATGCTGGTTGTTGTAGGAAACTTATAGGAGAGCGTTTCGGATGTTGTAACTATTGCAGCTCCTACTCCATCATTGGTTTTTGTAGATTTGTTTGTCAAAGTGAGTTGGGCTCGTTTCACAGTTTGACAGTCCAAGGAAAAGGTGGGTTGAATTTGGTGGGAAAAGATTGGGGTAGTGATAGATCGAGGGTAGATAGTTGTTCGCGAATTCTATGGTAGAAAAGTTCACAAATTCTTGTTCGATTCGTGAATAGATTCCTATATTTGTCGCTGAATGTGTTACTGTGAGTATGATTTGAAGGGGTTGAACTAGGTAGGCCAAACTAAGGTAGGTACGTCTGTTCTAGAGAGATGGTTCTCCCGTTGCATAGTAGATGCTTTCGAATGATGTTACATAGTCGGCACCTAATGAAATAACTTACTTGTTGTGTATAGAGTGTCGAGTAACTTGGGTGTTATCTTCTTGCTGAGTTGTGTGCAATTCATTTTGGATCCGACGAGTGTTCTGTAAACGTGCAGCATTGTTTGACCGTCAGACTCCCCCACTCTGTGTGACAGCGTTTTCAACAGATTCTTGTTTCTTATATTTTAGTCTTTCGTTCAAGCATTTGAACAACAAATAACACTAAGAGTTTCCAATGAATACTACTTATTATTGTAATTGATTATTAATATTACAGGTATAATCAAGTTATATATATATATATATATATATATATATATATATTTAATTTGAGTAGAAGTATTTAACCGGCACCTCGGCAGCAAATTGTGCATAGATATTCTTGATCACATTAGATATAGCTGTTGCCAATCCTGGTCCAAAATCTGTTACTATCAAATCCCAATTCTCGTTCAGAAATTTATTGAGCTGATCCCCTGCAATTACAACATAAGGATTATTTCTTCTGAAAAGACAATGAATATGATATACAAAGGCACTGTGCTGCTGGTAGGTCAATTAATTCTGTACGTATGAAGCAGAATTAAATAACCTACCAGTACAGTGCCTTCGTTCGGGATATGTGTAGTAAAAATGTTTTATTATTTTCATTTGAATGTTTTGATTATCTACGTTGAAGGATTTTGAGAAAGAGCCAGAAAAGGATCGAAACATCAACATCAATAATTTGCATGACACCTAAATTGTTTTAATTGATATGACCTAATATCAAGAATACTACATTGTGAAAAAAAAAAGAAAAAAAAAAAAAAATATATATATATATATATATATATATATATATATATATATATATATATATATATATATATATATATATATATATATATATATATATATATATATATATATATATATATATATATATATATATATATATATAGGGTTAAGATTTATTAACGGATAAACTCAATAAAATGGCAGGATTTTTTTTCCAAAAAAATCCGCGGACACGTCGATTTTTATTTTTAATTTAAATTTTTCTTTACTCATATGACAATATACAGGGTGTAACGTTGACGTCACTTTTTTTAAATTGGAAACCCCTGTATATTATGGTAAATTTGAATTCTACAGATAATCCTACATATCTTTTTCATGAGGCAATGTATACTTTAAATGAACCGTTTTCGAAATATTTACGTTCAAATATCACGATAACACTTTATTGCAACATAAATGGATTCCTAAATTATATTTCAAAAGCTCAAAATTATTTTTACAAATACTGGAAATTGACAGCTCTGCAATACCCCAGACGATCAATAAATTCCTGCTGTACATTTTCAATGGTCTCTGGCAAAATATTCCTAATAACTTTACGAATGCGCTCTTTGAGAATATCAAGCGTACTTATATATAGACATGGTCACATATTTGAACATAAATATTTCGGAAACGGTTCCTTTGAAGTATACATTGTCTCATGAAAAAGTTGTGCAGGATTATCTGTAGAATTTTAATTTACCATAATATACAGGGGGTTCCATTTAAAAAAAGTGAATTCAACGTGGTATCTCACTTATGTTACATCCTGTATATTGCCATATGAGTGAAAAAAAATCAGAATTGGAAATAAAAATCGTGTCCGAGGATTTTTCCGAAAAAAAAATTCCTGCCATTTTATTGAATTTATCCGTTATTGAATCACAGCCCTGTATATATATATATATATATATATATATATATATATATATATATATATATATATATATATATATATATATATATATATATATATATATATATATATATATATATATATATATATATATATATATATATATATATATATATATATATATATATATATATATATATATATATATATAAAAATATATATATATATATTCATACATATATATATTTATACTAAGAAGATGAGCATCATCTAATATCAACAGACCTGTCTGTTGATATTGGACTAAATAGCACTTAATTATTAACTGAAGACGGCCACAACCGCAATGAGAAATTTTTGAAAAAAAGATAAATAGTACCCTATTCTTTGATTCTTGAAAATCAAAATAATTTGAACCTATTTCGAACATTACGTGGGTAAAGGTTTCTGTGGTTTCCCTTACCATCTAATAATAACAGATTTGAATGTTAATATTGGACTGAATAGCACGTAATAAATAACAAGGAACGGCCACAGCCGAAAAATTTTAGTGAAACATAGTAGTCTTTTTCTATTCAAATTTTTTCAAGTCAATAAATGTCAAAGAAATTTCCATTTTTTCAAAAGTTTTGATAAAGCCTCGAATGTCGAGGCGAAACGTCAACTTTTTAATAAAATCGAGTTTTTTAAGATTCAACAAGCCTGTTATTGCTAATAATTATCAAGTGATATATATATATATATATATATATATATATATATATATATATATATATATATATATATATATATATATATATATATGATGAATATACAAAACTTACCCAGCTCTTTATTTCCTTCGAATAAATTTTCAAAATTGAGATGTACATTTTTGATATTATAGTCTAGTTTGAAATCTGTCACATCGTAATATTCATCGCCATTTCTCTCAGTAACTCCTGTATATACTGTCGCTTTGAAAGTTGCATTTGCTGAAAAAAAGTGATGAACTTAAATGTATGTAATTGTTTATAAGATGCACTCACTCGTATTCATGAAAAATTTGCCATTTCCTCTTATGGGCATAATCATCACCTGACCATTCGCCACATAATTTCCCTTTATGGTGATAGTTGGAGCGGTGAATATGGTTGTATACATGAATTTATCCCAAAATATTCTTGAAGAAAGAAATTATTCAGTAACAATGTCTATATTTTATACAGGGTTGCGATAAAGTATGGAACCAAGTAAATATCTTTCGAACGAAAAGGAGAATATATATGAAATTTTGCAGGTGAGTCCAATGGCGCAAAATGCATCTGCTGTATGATTTTTTGTTGATAATATACTTCCGGTTTTACCGGAAATAGACCCTAAGTTGCTTATTTTAAATGGGATACCCTATATATTATTACATTTTTGGATTCTACTTAAGATTAAAGGCAGATTTTATGCATTATGTCCTATACCTAAGTCTAAGCGTTTTTGACATATTTAGGTTTTTATGTCAAAAACGACGATTGCAAGCCCTAATATAATTATCAGTTGTTCCTATAAGGAAGCCTTTTTTACTTACTTTGGGTTAGATTCCTTGTTGAAAAGGACCTACTTTAATAGATTTTTTATAATATTTGGATAACTAGTCATACAGGGTGTGCAAAAAATAAGATCTAAAATGAGATTGAGAAAATTGACAAAAATCAATTCAACTTCTTTTGAGTTTTTTACATTACCGTAGAAAAACGTTCAGATAAACAAATTGATGTTGTGTGTATGCATATGTAGTAAGTAATAAACGAGTACGATCTCAAATACGATCGTGGCTATCCAAGATCTAATTGTTTAACGATTGAATGCAAAATCGCCATATAAAAATATTAAATTGGCAATATTTCGAAAACTTCAAATTTTAGCTGAAGATAACCTCATACAAAGTTACCTTCTTTTTAAATGCTTAATAATAAAGCTACAGAATGAAGAAAATGGGGGGTTTCCATTTGATTTTTGTCAGTTTTCTCAATCTCATTTTAGATCTTATGTTTTGCACACCCTGTATAACTAGTTATCCAAATATTATTTAAAATCTATTAAAGTGGGTCCTTTTCAACAAGGAATCACCCAAAGTAAGTAAAAAAGGCTTCCTTATAAGAACAATTAATAATTATATTAGGGCTTGCAATCGTCGTTTTTTACATAAAAACCTAAATATGTCAAAAACGCTTAGACTTAGGTATAGGACATGATGCATAGAATCTACCTAGAATCTTAAGAAGAATCCAAAAATTTAATAATATATAGGGTATCCCATTTAAAATAAGCGACCTAAAGTCTATTTCCGGTAAAACCGGAAGTATATTATCAATAAAAAATCATACATCCGATGCATTTTGCGCCATTGGACTTACCTGCAAAACTTCATAAATATTCTCTTTTTCGTTCGAAAGATATTTACTTGGTTCCATACTTTATCGCAACCCTGTATATATATATATATATATATATATATATATATATATATATATATATATATATATATATACATTTCAAAAGAATTTTATAAACTTCTTCGTTATGTGGTTACCAGTTAAATATTTTTTTTCGAAGAGAAATATCAATATTAAAATATATCTATATCAACTGATTTCCTGTATGCATAAAATATGCCACTCATTTAATGAGTAAATACTTCAAAGCGAGGGTCAATGAGGGTTGAAATTACTCACCTTATGTCCATCATTTGAAGTTTTTCTAGTCCATAAACCTTTACATCTGTCAAATTCAAACTCAAACTTGGAGTCGCAATCATCTGAAAAAATGGCAACTCCAATGGCATTACACTTGGAATATGGTACTCTGGATCTCCTGAAAAGGACATTTATTTATTTATTTATCGTATGGCAATTTAGACACAGTAAACTTAAAAACTAATTTACACATATACGTTAATAAAACAATTTTTAAGATTTTACAAACAAACATCAAGTTGATTAATATAATCTATCGAGCGAGCGGTTGCCAGCAGACAGAAGGTCTTCAGATCTTCCGTTGTAGGATCATATGGGACATTCCTCCGTGATGAGTTTAATCGTTTGATATTCTACGCAGTCGCAGTGTGGTGATGGTTGTTTACCCCATTTGTGCAGGAGGTATGCGCATCTGCCATGATAGGGTATCCGCACAACGAGCCTGGATGGTTGCCTCGCTAGCCAGCTGGTAGCCTAGATGGTAGAGTTAAAAACCGCTAGATACTCGCACGTCGCGCCGGTAGATGGTAGCTGGTCATGCGGAAATCAACCCGCGAAGTGTGCAGATTACTGCAGATGTGTGGTTGAAATGGATGATTCGAGTAGTGACAGTGATGATTTTTATTTATTAGAAAACAATGCTACAAAGTGGTTTTTACAACAGAAAGTTGAAAAAAGGTTCACGGTACATTCTATTAATCAAAAATTACAAGAATTTGGAGAATATTATCATTTATTCATAATCGTTTCTTCTCGTATTTGAGAATGAAGCGGAAAACATTTTAGGACAAACAGTCTGAACTTTTGCCACCCGATATAAAGAACATTCTTTCGAATTAAATAACGAAATTTCAAATTTTGCGAAACACTTTCTAGATTCAAGTCTCTTTTCCAGGCATATATAATATAAACATTTCACATACAGCTCCGAAAAGTAAGAAACTAAATATTTTAAAGTACATAGAAATATATAAATATAATAAATCCGTCAATTTGTTAAATGATCAAACAGATGTACGGAATTCTCCAATATTCGACCCCTTCTAGAATAAATTTATGTTGTTAGTAAGCTCTTCATTTACATAGGTTAAAATTCGATAATACCAGTAATTATAATCTTTCAACTACTTGCTTTCTATGCCTACTATGACCGACACTGTACAATGCAAAAATATTCATTCGCAAAATGTAGTAGTAATACGAACCTGCTATCGCAAACAATTTAATAAAAATAGTGATACAAAAAACAGAGTAAAGTGTTTCTCATTTATACTTAAAAAATGTTTTATCACAAAGTAACGGACAGTATTTCAGTTCTGAATATGAAAATGATCTTAAATTTCTAATTAAGATCAACATTCATTTCTGCGGCAACACCATCCCATTTCCATTTCGCACGCTGGTCGCTGGTAGCTGGTAGAATGTAAATAGGCCAAGCTACAGAAATTTTTTCATGTAAAAAGTGTTAGAAGAAAACCAGCTGCGCCATTGTTTGTAAAATAGTTCTACATGATAGAGTGATATGTTTTTCACTCGACTTTATTATTTATGTTTTTGTTATTAACAATTTTATGCAAAAAAGTTTTTTGCTTATAAAATTGAAACTATCAGAGTAATCGTGATGGTGTCAATAGACTTATTGTAGAAAATGAAAGTATGAAAAAAATGAGAGGTCGAACGACTCGATCAGACCCTCAGTCTAAGGGAAAATTGGAAAAAACCGTCCAAAATGCAGTTTTTTCAAAAGTTCATAACTCGGTTATTTTTTGAGTTGTAACGTAGATCCTCCGGTTAGTATTATTTATCAATATAAACTTTATTTGTGCGAAGAGCAGGAACTGTCCGATGCATAGTTTTTGATCTGTGGCCATTTGATTATGTTACTATGCAATTTTCCAGCAGACCTGAATGCGACAGATATAGTCTGATTTCAATTTACTAAAAAGATTTTGAAAGTAGAATTCTCATAGTTCAAAACGTTCATCTTGGTTTTCCATAAAAACGCTGAGAAATATGTTAAAAATAAAGCTGAACATGACGAAAAACGGCCGAGCGCGTAAGAGTAGTTGAAGAGTGGGGGTAGAGCAGCAGGCAAGGAGAAGTATGACATTCGAAAGCGTCGGCATTTTGAACGTGACAGTAATTTCTAAACGTTGTCAGATAATAATTGTAAACCCCCACTCTTCAACTACTCTCACGCGCTCGGCCGTTTTTTGTCATGTTCAGCTTTATTTTTAACATATTTCTCAGCGTTTTTATGAAAATCCAAGATGAACGTTTTGAACTACGAGAATTCTACTTTTAAAATCTTTTTAGTAAATTGAAATCGGACCATACCTGTCGCATTCAGGTCTGCTGGAAAATTGCATAGTAACATAATCAAATGGCCACAGATCAAAAACTATGCATCGGACAGTTCCTGATCTTCGCACAATTGAAGTTCATATCAATAGCTAATACTGGCCGGAGGATCTACGCTACAACTCAAAAAATAACCGAGTTATGAACTTTTGAATAAACTGCATTTTGGCCGTTTTTTTCCAATTTTCTCTTAGACTGAGGGTCTGATTAAGTCGTCCGACCTCTCATTTTTTTCGTCTTTTCATTTTCTACAATAAGTCTATTGACCCCATCACGATTACTCTGATAGTTTCAATTTTATAAGCAAAAAACTAAAAAAAACGATTTTTTGCATAAAATTGTTAATAACAAAGATATAAATAATAAAGTCGAGTGAAAAACATATCACTGTATCATGTGGAACTATTTGACAAACAATGGCGGAGCTGGTTTTCTTCTAACACTTTTTGCACAAAATGCTCACTCTAAATCTCTGTAGCTTGGCCTAAAAATGTTGTTCTTCCAGCGACCAGCGAGATAGCCCGCTAGCATACAATCGACCGAACTTTCGCGCACGTACGGTACCCCGTAAGTGTACATACACAGTGGAGCCGAGATGTACGCTGGTAGCCGGGATGGTAGCTCACACACAATAACAATCCTTCCACAGTTGGCAACCTAACCGTTCACAGCGGAGCCTGGCTGGTTACCTCGATAGGCGCAGGGATCCTGTATGGATAGAAATATAATTGCTACCCCGATTGTTTAAATAGCTCAAAGCTAGGTAACGCAATGTTAGAACAAGTCGTTCTTTCTGTGTAATGGGATTGGTGTGAAAATTACACCAATTCTTCTCTGGTTTGGAGGATACTAAATCATTGATATAATCAAAGGTGTTCTTCTCATACGTAGATGTTCAAAAAAACTATCAGGATGGTTTCTCAACTTCTTGTACAAATGATGAAACTCGCCATAATCTTCCCTTTGAATGTTCACAGAATGAACATTAAAGTCACGATCATTATCATATAACACAAACACTTAGTTAGCACATATTAGTCCTTTCGGGCAACAACGTTTCATCAAGTCCTTCCAGAATATTGAATGACAACAAGCAACTGAATCAAGAAGGTGCAGAGCGTCAACGTGTGCCACCTCTCATTCTGCCAGGTACTCATCTAGTAAGCGAGTGAGCTACCATCCCGGCTACTATCGTATATCCCGGCCTCACTGTGTATGTACCCTTAGAAACTACGAAAATACTGCTTGCAGCCAGGCGACCAGCTAGGCTACCATCTACCATCCAGGCTCGTTGTGCGGATACCCTTACGTTCTAATTCTGTTGAGTGTGGACCAGGTTCTGCGTGGTAGGTCAAACCCTGGGGGCTTTTGGGTAATGCAGGGCATATTGTTGCCCTGATATTTATTCAAAACAAACATATTCTTTTTTTTCATTTCAGGTATGCTGATTTATTGAAATTTATTTCAATAGAACTATTTTCTATCAAATTGCAATTTTCTATATATAGAGGCGTATAGAACGTCTCAGTATGGAAACAAATCTCACGATTTTTACACGATTCGAATTGTTAGGGTTTGTGATATGGCCGAATCTGCTGTGGTATTAACATTGTTGTCATATCTTCCGTTTTTCTATGAAAATACTGAACTTTATCAGTATTTTCATAGAAATGGCCTAGAACCTGCATTGCTATACTACTGACATTTATCTGCTTCGTGTTCAGTCTATGAATGAAGAAAAACCTGTTGTCTGAGACAAAACGTTGATCTACGTCGCAAGAAAAAATAAATTAAACAGAAACAGTTATAAATATTGTCTTGGCATTTTTTACATTGATACTTCTGAATAAATGTAACGTTGTTGCTCGCGCATCAACGTTAGTTGTGCGCAAGCTGGTTATTCCACTGGAGGGGCAAGACACTGCCTATATAACCCGAGCACCGATAATGCAGTTCTTGGGAGGCACTGACTCCTAGGAGCTCTCTCCTAGACTGGGTATTGACCAGTCTAACTCCCGTCCGTCGGCAAGTATTGATTGCCGACAAATCGCTGAGACTGGGTATTGACCAGTCTCTTTCCGTTCCGTCCGACAAGTATTGATTGTCGGAAATCCTCGTAGGTTGGGTATTGACCAATCTATTCCTTTCCGTCCGACAAGTACTGATTGTCGGAAACCCTCGTAGGTTGGGTATTGACCAATCTATTCCCGTTCCGTCCGACAAGTATTGATTGTCGGTAATATTCTTAGATTGGGTATTGACCAATCTATTTCCGTTCCGTCCGATAAGTATTGATTGTCGGAGAAATCATATAGACCGGGAGCTGACTAGCTCTCAGTGGTCAACGAGGTTGACCAGCTGGCGGCGATGAAACCGACCCCGGTCCCCGGAATCACGTCAAGCAGAATTGCGGACCTAAGAACGCAGAGATCCAGCACATCCCTACACTTCGCTCCATCCTCGACTGACAAAGGACTGCCTGCGCACTGGAGGTGCGGTCGACGCAGCGAAACGAGACCAGAGCAGAAGCCGATGCGCGCTGGGTCATACTGTACAAATATTTGATTTCTGTTAATAATTTACTGTAAATAAACTTGTATATAACTAAAAGATACCTTCTTTATAATTCAGGAGAAACCGACACGAAAAGTCCGTTACCATATATATATATATATATATATATATATATATATATATATATATATATATATATATATATATATATATATATATATATATATATATATATATATATATATATATATATATATATATATATATATATATATATATATATATATATATATATATATATATATATATATATATATATATATATATATATGTGAATTATTTTTATCTATCTATTTTTCTATCTATTCATCTATCTGTCGATGTATCTCTATCTATCTAACTATATATCTAACTATCTATCTATCTAGATAGTTATCTATATTAAAACAATGGTTGATAATAATAATTTACACATTTATTAAATGAAATAATGCATGACGCACGTTTCGTTGAAACTTCAGCTTCTTCAGATGCTAAAGGCAAAATGTTTGCCTTTAGCATCTGAAGAAGGTGAAGCTTATATAAGTAAATGAAGTAATATAAATTTTTCAATCTAAGTCATGACAAAATGAAAATAAAAATCTTGCCAAAAAAATTGTTCAAGTTTTTAATTAACAAATAAAAATAGGGGTTGAGCAACATTCAGGGGGATGAAAAATAGATTTGTCCGATTCTCAGACCTAACCGATATGCACACAAAATTTCATGAGAATCGGTCGAGCCATTTCGGAGGAATTTAACAAATAAAAAATAGGGGTTGATCGTAAATGGGTGCAAATTTAGGGTTGTATGTATTTTTGAATGCTGTATCATAAAAAAAATAGAAAAAAAAATTTTGTCTGAAAAATAAAAATAAAAACTCAAGGGGTTAAATACCCTTATCATAAAAAAATAGAACAGAAAATTTTGTCTGAAAAAGAAAAAGAAAATCAAGGTGTGGAACGGACCACCCTCGATATCTAGAGGGATGAAAAATAGATTTTCTCTGATTCTCAGACCTAACCGATATGCCCACAAAATTTCATGAGAATCGGTTGAGACATTTCGGAGGAGTTTAACAAATAAAAAATTGGGGTTGATCGTAAAGGGTGCAAATTTAGGTTTGTATGTATTTTTGAATGCTGTATCATAAAAAAAATAGAACAAAAAATTTTGTCTGAAAAATAAAAATAAAAACTCAAGGGGTTAAATACCCTTAACATTTAGGGGAATTAAAAATAGAGGTTGGCCGATTCTCAGACCTACCCGATATGCACACAAAATTTCATGAGAATCGGTCGAGCCATTCCAAGGGAGTTTAACTTGTAACACCGTGACACGAGAATTTTATATATTAGAGATAATATTATATATATATATATATATATATATATATATATATATATATATATATATATATATATATATATATATATATATATATATATATATATATATATATATACAACTTAAGTCAATATATAAAAACTATCGAACTGACAGCGGAAGGGTATTCATTTTATACTATGTAGAAGATATTTACTGCTCCAACTTGCAACATGTTAATAAGTTACCAGATTTTTTATACGCTCTTTCTTTTTTAACTACATTTCTTTGTACACATTTATGTTTTTCATTAGTTCAAACTTATCTTCGTACCATTATAGTGTTCTGTTTGAGATTTAAATATTGCTTACCTTTTGCTATCAGTGGAATTCCCTTACTAGCACTTTTGACAAAGCATTCTCTGTAATTTTTGTCTTTTGGGCATTTTAAAGGTATAAGATATTTTGCTAAAAAAAACAATCAGATTAAAGTGGTCATTATTTAAATGATAGCTGAAATTCAAACTTCATATCGTACAATATTGATGAAAGCTTCAAAACAACGATTATATAGAATGTAGATATAAGCATCACTGTATTAAAAATTTCATTTCACAGGCATAACAAAAAAAAACTATCCACTTTTCAATCATGGGTGAAATAATAGTATATTGTATACCTAGGCGGTAAAGTGGCATTTTTCAGGCCGAAAGAAGATATGGACAGGCGAGGCGCAGCCGAGTCTGGCCACTTCTTGAGGCCTGAAAAATCACTTTACTGCCATGGTTTACACATGATTTTTTATCCTACAAAATAATTGTTGGTAAGATTTTTTCTATAAAAATTTTATTTTATAATATGAAATTCATAACTATGAGTCATTATTTTTTAAAGTGACATTAAAAATCGGATTATGTATAGTACAGTTAACAAAAGAGATTCCTTGCTTGGATAAATTTGATAACAGTACTTGTTCAGAGAAGGAAGCAGTTGAAGCTGTTGCCCTCACGTCTGCTATATTTTCTATTAAAGGAGTCGTCATTTCAGCAGTTTCAGTATATGTAGATTCATTCATAGTCATAGTAGAAGACCCGGCCATATCGTTAGTGTTGAAAAGTTTTCTAGCGACACTTATTTTATTATTTAAACAATCTTCAACGTAGCCTTCCGCTACGCTGGTGGATTTCCATCCGGCGTGCCTTTTTAATGCTAAAATATCTGCTCCTGAATTGGCAAGGAGAGTGGCGGATGATCTTCTAAACGCATGTCCTGTATATTCTTTAGCGTTACTTAATTTTAGGTAACTGGCTATTTTAAATGGCATTGTCCCAATAGTGTGGTGTCCCACATTTTGTGCTGCACACTTTCCACCTTGATATCTCACAAAAAGTCGCCTGGAAGTGATATTAGGGGGACGAAGGTTGAAGTAGTGTTTGCAAATTGCAACAACATCAATGAAATTTTCCTTCTCGACGTTACAAACAGTAAAAGTTCGCCGTTTGTTTGTTTTTGTATCCGGTACATGTATATATCAGTCTTATCCACAACATCATCTATCGTCATGTTTGTAAGTTCGTCCGTTCTGCATGCACCGGAAATACCAATGATTAATATTACCTAAAAAATATTAGTGATATTATCAAATAATAATATTAATAATAAATCGTTTTACCTTCATCAACAAATATATTTCATCAGGAGCTAAACGAAGAAATTTCTCAATTTCTTGCTGTTCAAATATTCTTGATTTTTTGGGAATGTGCCCGACAGACTGCTTTTTTAAAAAAGCTATTACTTTTGTATACTTTCCAATATCAACATTATCTTTCACTAGTAATGTAGATTTTAGCATTGAATTTATTGACCAGAGAGTTGACGATTTGTATTTTTTTGATAATTCGGACAAATATGTTAAAATTACATTTTCACTATATTTTTTCACCTGCTTGGAGGCACACCATTCCATAAATAATTTGTATTGGAGGTTATATTTCGCTTTAGATTTATTCGGTAATAAGTCTAGCGTGACCTGGTTAGCTACTTATATCAGTTATTTCAGGTGGAGTGAGATACATTATTTCTTCTGATTCAGACTCCATAACTTAGAACAAATATCAAAATACGACAACTTATGATTGAATTGACAACTGCTAAATATTTATTTTTATAGTGACGTTTAATTGTCAACTGGAGCGCCAGCTAGCTTGAAAACTTAAAAATTATTTTACCGCCTAGCCGAGAAAAGGTCTACTTTCTCGCCTCCGTAAAGCTGGTAAAATTCAACTTTCTTATAGTGTAGGATAAAAAAATACTTTTCTACAATAAATAACGCAGATTGAGTGTCTTAATATTCTCTTATAATTGAAGAATTTAAGACGTTCATAACACTATTCACAAAAATTAAATTTTTCACAACTTATTGCTTTGTGAGAATTTTTACCTATTCAATAGCAAATTTCGGAGATACAAAATTTTTGGATATTGCTAAACATAACACAGGCCATATATTATATTTTGTGAATTAATTTTGCTACTTTTCAAATCAGTATACTTTAGAAAATTGATAAATTTTCCAGAATTCATTTTTTTAATTAAAAATGAAAAAAAAACTAATTGTTTGTACGTTTCGTCCTTATGGTAGAGGGAGAACGTACAACACAATGAGATAAATTTTAGGCAGATCTCAATTTTCTTACGCATTTATTAGCTTGACATGTATAGGCCAAGCTACAGAGATTTTTTCATGTAAAAAATGTTAGAAGAAAACCAGCTCCGCCATTGTGTGTAAAATAGTTCCACATGATATAGTTATATGTTTTTCACTCGACTTTATTCTTTATGTCTTTGTTATTAACAATTTTATGCAAAAAATCGCCTAGTTTTTTGCCTATAAAATTGAAACTATCAGAGTAATCGTGATGATGTCAATAGACTTATTGTAGAAAATGAAAAGACGAAAAAAATGAGAGGTCGGACGACTCGATCAGACCCTTAGTCTAAGGGAAAATTGGAACCGTCCAAAATGCAGTTTTTTCAAAAGTTGATAACTCGGTTATTTTTTGAGTTATAGCGTAGATCCTTCGGTTGGTATTATTTATCAATATAAACTTTATTTGTGCGAAGAGCAGGAACTGTCCGATGCATAGTTTTTGATCTGTGTCCATTTGATTATGTTACTATGCAATTTTCCAGCAGACCTGAATGCGACAGATATGGTCTGATTTCAATTTACTAAAAATATTTTGAAAGTAGAATTCTCATAGTTCAAAACGTACATCTTGGTTTTCCATAAAAACGCTGAGAAATATGTTAAAAATAAAGCTGAACATGACGAAAAACGGCCGAGCGCGTAAGAGTAGTTGAAGAGTGGGGGTAGAGCAGCAGGCAAGGAGAAGATTGACATTCGAAAGCGTCGGCATTTTGAACGTGACAGTAATTTCTAAACGTTGTCAGATAATAATTGTAAACCCCCACTCTTCTACTACTCTTACGCGCTCGGCCGTTTTTTGTCATGTTCAGCTTTATTTTTAACATATTTCTCAGCGTTTTTATGAAAAACCAAGATGAACGTTTTGAACTATGAGAATTCTACTTTCAAAATCTTTTTAGTAAATTGAAATCGGACCACACCTGTTGCATTCAGGTCTGCTAGAATATTGCATAGTAACATAATCAAATGGCCACAGATCAAAAATTATGCATCGGACAGTTCATGATCTTCGCAAAAATGAAGTTCATATCAATAGCTAATACTGGCCGGAGGATCTACGCTACAACTCAAAAAATAACCGAGTTATGAACTTTTGAAAAAACTGCATTTTGGCCGGTTTTTTCCAATTTTTCCTTAGACTGAGGGTCTGATTGAGTCGTCCGACCTCTCATTTTTTTCGTCTTTTCATTTTCTACAATAAGTCTATTGACCCAATCACGATTACTCTGATAGTTTCAATTTTATAAGCAAAAAACTAAAAAAAACGCGATTTTTTGCATAAAATTGTTAATAACAAAGATATAAATAATAAAGTCGAGTGAAAAACATATCACTATATCATGTGGAACTATTTTACAAACAATGGCGCAGCTGGTTTTCTTCTAACACTTTTTGCACAAAATGCTCACTCTAAATCTCTGTAGCTTGGCCTAGTATGTAACTTAACGTTTCAGAGTCATTTTTAGGGTTTCGTACCCACAGAACAGTTGAAATTTTCACAAATTATGTATTCCTGTTGCCACTATATTAACAAATACTAAAAAAAAATATATATTTGAAGGGGGCTCCCAAACAACAAACGCGATTGAAAATATCATAATTTCAATACTTTATCCTAATGTTCTGATCAGGATCACCAGGACAAAAATAAGATGATTATAGGTCTATTGTCATACAATTAAATGAATTTTTTGTAGACCAGCCATTAAATGACGTTTTTAATACCTTATATAAAGGTGTTGAAAATATTTTTCACTCTTGTTAATAGTTATTTAATAAACTAGTTTATTAATGACAGCGATTAATGGTTGAGATATTTTAACGCGTTAATAGTTCGAGACCATTAATCGCTACATTAATAAACGAGTTTATTACAAAATTTTTCCGTCGACCTCATCATGAATAGAGTATAAAATCTTGATTGAAATAAATTTTTATTTTGCATGACAGATACACTTGACACAATATAAATTTCTATGTTCATTTCGATATATTTATATTTATGCTCCCGATGGAACAATTTGAGAAATTCATAGATGGAATATTAGACATGTGACATTCTGAATAGTTAACATTACCTACAATATCCGATAAGGAATATGTGGAACTGGTGGAAGCTGAAGTGTTTTTTACTTTCGAACGATTATTGCATAAAAATTTTTCCGCAGTTTCTACTTTATTTTGTATAGAGTTAAATTTTTCGATTTGAATTATGAAGTCTTTTTCTCTGTGGAATAACAGTACAGACACAGAATAATTCAACTATTCCGTGCTGAATACTTATGTGTTTGGTTGCCCATAACAATCATACATTAAAATAGGAGAAATTGCACATTAAAATGGGTCATTAATGATCAATTTCGCATACGTTAAAGTAAGCTTTTATTTAGAGGTCGACGGAAAAAATATTTTTAACACGTAGTGTTAAAAGAAAAATCCTTATAAACGAACATTTTTTAAGAGAGTTTCACTGAAGTTTCCTTCTATGTTCTTCAATCTACACCAGGCGAGAAAATTTGTAGGTATATGCAATTTCGTACTGCTGGCGCGACTTTTTTGGCAGCACTTCTAGTGTGGCTCTTTTTGCAGCTTTTTCAATGGTAAAAAATCATCACTTTTATTTGAATAAGTATTCTCAGCGACTGACATTTTTTGAACTGTTTATGAACTGTTTTTGTCACTTACTAATTACACTGGTTACCACAACCCAGAACATACGCGATGCTTGTTAAAAAATCAAAAATAATTAGTTGTCAAGAGATGTCAAAAGTATGCGATTTAGACTTTTATTTTGTTACCAAAATAGGAAAGGTGTACAAAAAATGAAGGACACCCTACTGCATAGCACTAGGAATGATGCGAGAAAATTTGTAGGTGTATGCAATTTCGTACTGCTGGCGCGACTTTTTTGGCAGCATTTCTAGTGTGGCTTTTTTTGCAGCTTCTTCAATGTCCATTGGTAACAAATTATCACTTTTATTCGAATAAGTTTTTTCAGCGACTGACATTTTTTGAACTGTTTATGAACTGTTTTTGTCACTTACTAATTACACTGGTTACCACAACCCAGAACATACGCGATGCTTGTTAAAAAATCAAAAATAATTAGTTGTCAAGAGATGTCAAAAGTATGCGATTTAGACTTTTATTTTGTTACCAAAATAGGAAAGGTGTACAAAAAATGAAGGACGCCCTACTGCATAGCACTAGGAATGATGCGAGAAAATTTGTAGGTGTATGCAATTTCGTACTGCTGGCGCGACTTTTTTGGCAGCATTTCTAGTATGGCTCTTTTTGCAGCTTCTTCAATATCCATTGGTAACAAATTATCACTTTTATTTGAATAAGTATTTTCAGCGACTGACATTTTTTGAACTGTTTATGAACTGTTTTTGTCACTTACTAATTACACTGGTTACCACAACCCAGAACATACGCGATGCTTGTTAAAAAATCAAAAATAATTAGTTGTCAAGAGATGTCAAAAGTATGCGATTTAGACTTTTATTTTGTTACCAAAATAGGAAAGGTGTACAAAAATGAAGGACGCCCTACTGCATAGCACTAGGAATGATGCGAGAAAATTTGTAGGTGTATGCAATTTCGTACTGCTGGCGCGACTTTTTTGGCAGCATTTCTAGTGTGGCTCTTTTTGCAGCTTCTTCAATGTCCATTGGTAACAAATTATCACTTTTATTCGAATAAGTATTTTCAGCGACTGACATTTTTTGAACTGTTTATGAACTGTTTTTGTCACTTACTAATTACACTGGTTACCACAACCCAGAACATACGCGATGCTTGTTAAAAAATCAAAAATAATTAGTTGTCAAAAGATGTCAAAAGTATGCGATTTAGACTTTTATTTTGTTACCAAAATAGGAAAGGTGTACAAAACATGAAGGACACCCTACTGCATAGCACTAGGAATGATAAAACCCCTCGGCGCATGAGCATGTCGTCAATATTTTTTGAATGTATTATATAAATTGAATAACTATGAAAGTCGATTTTACGACTGAAATGAAGGAAAATTGCAATAAATCTATTATTAATTCGATATTACGAATAAACTCCGTGAAAATTTAGCAAAATTATCCTATCCCGGTTCATTTGCTGCAAATTATGAATCAAATTGATAAGATGGGAAGCAGACACAGACGCAGAATCAAGCTGAAGCTATCAACGTCGCTTGGTTACCGTGGCACACAGAGCACTTCGACGCATGTTTTGTAGGACTTCCTAAATATCGACCTTGGCGCATGCGCATGTCGTAATGCCATCTAAAAAACGCTATAATTTTTTATTCTTCGTTGGGAAAAAATTGGGAACAAAACTTCTCTGATGAAATCATATGTATTTTATCGATATCCGTTGGAATTTTTAAAATCGAACCAGATCCCAACTTTTTGTAGTGAGACTTTAGCTTCGCCTTGGGGTAAAAACGCTATATTTTTTTATTCTTCGTTGGAAAAAAGTGGGAATTCAAATTCCCTAATGAAGTCATATATGTTTTATCGATATCCGTTGGAATTTTTAAAATCGGGCCAGATACCAACTTTTTGTCGTGAGACTATAACCCCTTTAGCTTCGCCTCGGGGTAAAAATAGTATATGATATTTGTGTTAAAAGTGACTTTATTTTGTTCTCCACTTACAAAAGAAAGTATCACCTATAACACTCATATCATAAATAGCTATTATATCAGGGTAATCATTTTTTTTATATTTTAATGAATCTAATCAGGTATGTAATGGACATTGAATATCTCGTCTTGTTGACATAGATATAGCAATTGGTGTTTACAAGCTTATTTTATAGTTCATATGATTCATAATTCTAAAAATGGTGGTTGTGAATTGAGGGGAATTTGAAAGTAAGCCGAGGAAGCTGAATCAAAATTGATACCAGAAAAATCCATAACTTCTTAGTATAGAGAATATAAAAGCAATCAATAGGGAACAAACACTCAAATTATTAATGGATCGGTGATTAGCGTCATTAAATTCTGAAGATTTAATGAGGTTCTTGATATCAAATATTACAAATATTTAATTGGCAACTATACATGAAATAAGAGTTATTAGAATAATATTAAAAAACCGCTCCAAGTTTTTTCACAATATTAAAAATATTTTTTAATTTTCAGTTCGGTATATTACTAAAGTTTTTTTTTTATTTTTTACCTCCTTTTTATAATATACTTATTATTCAATTTCTCATATTTCTTTCTATAAAATAATAAAAAATATATAAAATATTACAATTAAAGAAACATCGCCTAGGCGACTGAGCTTCGACTGAGCGAAGCTCTAATTCAAATAAAAATATCGAACATTTTGATACATCACATAGCGCCGTCTCACGAAATTTTAACGTAACTGTTGATTATGATCCGTCGGCAACGATATGATTACCAAAAAAATTTAGTAGATGGCGTTTTATGAAATTATCATCATGAGAACGGACAGGAAAATATCATAAATAATTTTAAAGAGAAAGTTTAGTTTTGTATGAAATTGCATTTCAAAAAAAATTCTTTTAGAGGTAAACATCAAATTCAAAACCCTATCTAAAAGCAAAGTTTCATCCAAATCTTCAGAGCCGTGAAAATATATATATATATATATATATATATATATATATATATATATATATATATATATATATATATATATAAATATATATATAAAATAAAGTATAAACTTTAAAATAAAGCACACTTGGCTTATGTTTCACTATATGAAAATATTTAGATGTGACTGTATTTAGCAGTGACGAATAGTCGACATGTTTCGAGTTATGAACTCATTATCAAGACTGACTACAGGAGAGTATTACATCTTATTTTATAAAACAGACAAAAGCAAAGGTGATACCTAAAAATCAATTTGTTCATTTACAAGGGGTAATTGACTATTATGGGCGGAACATATTTCGAGAATTTCAAGGAGGTCAAGGCGCTTTCTTTTGTTACCTGAATGTAACAATTGGGTTTTGTTGAAATTCAGGAAACGATTGAATTTTATACAATGTTCAGAGAAGCCAGTGGTATTTTTATTTTGAAAAATTGACTTTTTATGTTCTTCAACACGAATGTTTATATTCCTTCCTATTTGTCTAATATAGAAAGCAGGACATTCGTCGCAAAATATTTTGTAAACACCACTGTTTTCTCCGATGTTAGATTTTTCTTTATTTTTGATCAAGAATGACTTCAAGTTTCTTTTATTTGTACAAATTGTTTTAATGTTATTTTTCGATAGTCTGTTACAAATTTTGCTACTCCTTTACTGCTAAATACAGTCTCTAAATATTTTTATATAGTAAAACATAAGCCAAGTGTGTTTTATTTTGAAGTTTATACTTTATTCTTTATGATGTTTCACCAAGTGATGTGCGATAATTCAATCTCAGTTGTATATGTATATATATATATATATATATATATATAAATATATATATATATATATCAGTGGCGGCTCGTGAGGTTTTGGTTTGAGGAGGCTACAAGAGGTGTTAAAAATACACCATAGGCGAAAATTTTTAGGATTTCAAGGTCAATATAATTTAAAGAAAATCAAAGTAAAACAAGCACCCTAAGCTATTAATTTGTTTTCACTTTCAAGTGTCTACCTTGAGACCTACAACTCCTATTTACAATATTCACAAAAATTCTTCTCAGCCAATTAATCAATTCATCTATTCATCAAATTTTTTCTTTCACATAATATGTACCTACCTACCTACTTAACGAATTTTTTAACAGCTGGTGAGAGCAAATAAAAAGTTATTATATATTTTTGAAGATAAGCGGGATTCTGCGATCTTTAACGTTAGCAAAATGATCTATAATATCCTCATAAAATTTTTTTTCTTTCGCCAGAAGTTTTACCAATTCCTTTTCAATAGACAACAAACTAATTTTTCAAACGATCCTGGCTCATTGAATTTCGTAAATAAGTTTTAATTCTCTTAAGAGTGGAAAACGAGCGCTCTACGGAAGCCGATGTCACCGGGATAGAAACAATTAGACATAAGAGTTTATAAACTTGGGGTAATTCTTGATTCAAATCATTATCAAAAAGATATTTAATAGTCCTCACATGATTTTCATTTTGCCCCAAAATTTCATTGTCATTATAAACAACACACAGTTCACTTTTTTATGGCCACCTTATCAAAAAAAGCGTATTTTTGACATAAATTTTCCAAAAGGTTATCTGGAAAATTAGCCGAAAATCCGGTAAACAAATTTTTATTGAGTAAGTCGAAGAAATGCAGTTCCTTCAAATCAGAGAACCTTATTTCTATTTGACCCCTAATAGTATCCAAAATTTCATAAAATATTTGCTTATAGTGAAGCTCCATATCTGCGTAACTGAATTTCTTTCGTTTTGGGCTAAATTGAGTCGTATCATCAGTAGTTTGAAATACAGAAAATAGTTTTTTAAAATAAATTTCTGCACGAAATTCTGAAATTTTTTCCAAAAGAAACGATTTCGTGAGTAAATTACATCTGAAAACTTGTGCTGTATGATTTGAAAAACTATTTCTGTTTGTTCAAAAATTAATTTAAAGATGTTTAAAAAATATATAAATTCCTTATCTTGTAAGTAAGATATTAATCCGCGTGCTGTATTTAAAGTTACTTTATCGGTGAAAAATTCCTCACTTTCAACTAGGTATAGAATTGAATCCTCAAATCCTAAGCGGTCCCAAACAGAGACATTTTCACTAGTGAAAAGTAAACACAGCCAACAAAATAATTTATTTTTTACCTGTGATCCGGTTAGGTAATGATGTCTCTCATAATGTATTAAAACCGCGGTTTTGTTTTCTGTTACGCTGCACCAAATTGTTTAATTCAGGGGTAGTTTTTTTTTGTTTTTATCAAAACTTTATCCTCATAACTTAGGGCACTAAAGCTATGGGATAACAAATATTCCACTAAGTCACCATTGAAATTTTTGAAATTAATTTCAGTAATCAAACTGATTTTAAAACAATACGCGTAACGCGAGCTGATTCCGGCGGCCATTATTCAGACAGTACGAATAAGGATCATACTACGATTCAATCAACGACTTTACTCGATGTCAGGGAGATTCTATAGTTGTGATCGGTCGACATTTTATAAGACTGGACTTTATCGGTGTTGCCATGTACATGTGTTTTGGTTTTCTATTTCAATGAAGTATTCATTCGGAGTATTTGTTTTTGAGTGGTGTGAGTTCGCTTTTCTGTGGCAGGCATAATGAACGTTGAGAATATACCTTTCTAAGCTTTCAGCAGCGTTGCCACAAATCTTGAAATGAATGAAATGCAGTAAATGTAAATACCTTCTATCTTAATTAATAAATTATATTATATAATGTAGGTTGAAAGGAAGGTAGGTGCATAAAATAATATGATTTTGATTAATATGAATATGCTGAATGCTGACTATTCAATATAATATATATTATATATATATATATATATATATATATATATATATATATATATATATATATATATATATATATATTAGTGATACACGGAATATTATTGAGGAGGCTTAGCCTCCTTTGACTAGCCGCCCCTGATATATATATATATATATATATATATATATATATATATATATATATATATATATATATATATATATATATATATATATATATATCTATATATATATATATATATGTATATATATATATATATATATCTATATATAAATATATATATATATATATATATATATATTTTAATTTGAATCTAAACTGAATCAGCTAGATCTTAAAAAAAAGATAACTAAATACTCACGTAGATCTTTGGCGTGAACGAATAAAGTTAATAGACAAATAGAAGCAAGTATTTTCAGCATCTTGTATTGAGTAATTCAACAGTAAACGATGTTTGTTCAACAATTAATTAACAAATGAGTAAATATAGGAAAGTTCTGTTGTTAAATCAGTATTTCTTTCTCATATGGAATTAAATATAATGATGCAGTACAATTAGAATTATGTATGAATCCAGTTTTTCAAAGGGAAATTATATCACTTCATAAGATATATTACACATGTCATTGGCAATACAAATTAATTGGAAAATTCTTAAATAATTGAGGTAACTTACATATTAAAAAAGATATGAACAACTTCATACTCTATTGAATCTAATTAGTAGATTGCAAAGCAATCATTGAAAATGTGAACAAATTTGATGAAATAATATCATGAAATACATGCACTAATTAAAATCATGAAATAGTTATCTGAAAAATAAATTTATTCATTTCCTAGTGTTCTTTTATCTAGTGAACGAAGGTAAACTGGATTGACTCCTAAGTATTAAAAAAAAAATTCTTTCGTGAAATTTCTTACGTTTGAACTCAAATAGGAAAAAAATTCAACTTCTGAATCCTAAGTTCTCTAAACAATAGTATTTATGTACCGGGTGTCTGATTAAGAGAGGCACGCGGCTGTATCTCACAAACTATTCGTCGTAGAGACTTACGGTAAAAAATTTTATAACCAAAGTGGCCAACAGAAAATCCTGGAAATTATTTTCAGGCTTCTAAGATGGACGCCAGGGGGCGTAACCGCCATCTGAAACTTTTAAAGTGATTTTTTTCTGAAATTCATCAAGCGAATATACCAAAAAAATATTTTCTCTTTGAAGCTTCATTCGAGTCAATTTTATTTGACACTTTTTGACGTATCTATTTAAATGAAGTAGTGGGGGTAATTCAATATTTTTTTGAATAAACAGCTGTAACTCCTGAGCGACTGAACGGATTTCAACAAAGTTGATCTCGTTGGGAAAAGCATTTATTGCTTCATCGAAAACATTTTATCTGTATTCTGTCAAATTTTTAGTTTTGCCGGTAGAGAGCGTTTTTTGATATAATAACAGAAAATTGCTAATTTTTCTAAAAAATTAAATGCAATAACATAACTTTGTTTCCTTAAAAATGTATTGTGATGATGCCAAAATAGGCTAGTGAAAACTGTATATCGATACCTTATTCCTAGCCTAAAATATCGAAGAAAGAAAATTTAGTTATATATATTCAAAAGGACGCCATTTCACGGGTATTTATTTTCATTTATCTGTATTCTTTTCAAGAATCAATGATGAAATTTAATAATTTTATGGTTTTCAAAAAAAAACATTCTTATTTCAAAAACTTCAAAAAAAATCGAGTGGGAGCATAATAACCAATGTGATAATATGCAAGTGCAATGTAGTCAGTATATGAAGAGCAGGCCATGAAGGAAAATCGTATGCCTAAAATCAACTTGTCAACAAATACTAAAATTATACATATAGTGGCAGTTTAATGAGTTTTTGTGGCACACAGAAGTAATGATTGAAAAAGATTGAAATACATTTTACAAACAATGAAGCTGTTGATATCACTGACGGTATATTTTGAAATTCTTCAAAATGTGACATGTGGAAATATAAATTTCGGATGAAAATTCTCTATTTTCTTCAAATATGCCGAACAAATTCTCTCATGGCGTGAACGCCAATTTGGAAATCGAGTTCTATATAATCTTTGTGCCATTTCCGCATTTTGAAAACTTTCAAAATATACCGCAAACATATCAACATCTTCATTGTTCGTAAATGCATTTCAATAGTTTTCAGTCCTTACTTGTGTGTGCCATAAAAACTCATTACACTGCCATTATAAGTTCACTTTTAATATTTGTTGACAAGTTGGTTTTAGGCATTTATTTTTCCTTCTTATTCTGACTACCTTCTTGCACTTTCACAAATTATATTTATTGATTATTATGCCCCTAAACGATTTTATAAAACTTTTTTGAACTAAGAATACTATTACCTATATGATAATCATTGAGTGATGAAATTTCATCATTGATTCTTGGAAAAATATAGATAAATGAAAATAAATACCGGTGTGATGGCGTCTTTTTGAATCATATGATAACTAAATTTTCTTTCTTCGATATTTTAGGCTAGGAATAAGATATCGAGATACGGTTTTCACTAGCCTATTTTGGCTTCATTATAATACAATTTTATAGAAAAAAAGTTATGTTATTGCATTTAATTTTTAACAGAAATTAGCAATTTTCTGTTATTATATCAAAAAACGCTCTCTACCGGCATAACTAAAAATTTGACGCACCACAGATGAAATGTTTTCGATGAAGCAATAAATTATTTTCCCAACGAGATTAACTTTGTTGAAATCCGTTCAGTCGTTCAGAAGTTACAGCTGTTCATTCAAAAAACATTGAATCACCCCCCACCACTTCATTTCAATGGATACGTCAAAAAGTGTCGAATGAAAATAACTCGAATAAAGCTCAGCTTTAACCAACAAATTTTTTTTGATATATTCACTAGTTGAATTTCAGAAAAAAATCACTTTAAAAGTTTCAGATGGCGGTTACCCCCCTGGCGTCCATCTTAGAAACTTGAAAATAATTTCCAGGATTTTCTGTTGGCCACTTTGGTTATAAAATTTTCTACCGTAAGTCTCTACGACGAATAGTTTGTGAGATACAGCCGCGTGCCTCTCTTAATCAGACACCCGGTACTTAAAACGTGAGATTAGCTTATTTGGAAAAATCACAAGATTTAGTTTCATTTATTCTATCTGAATTTTTTGAGTTTTATCAGAGAAAACTACATAATGAAATTTGTTCTACTACCTATATGAAATCAATGGTTTCTAAACTCATTATTTTGATACTTTCTCAGTGGAATATTATTTACGACTTATTTTTTTTTATTGATGAGGCAGTTACTCGATGAAAATCAATTTTTAACATGTTTCAGAAATGAAACTCTTGAGTTTAACGATTTTCACATATGATAAAACAACAACTGTTGCACAACGCGTTTCGCTGACGCTACAGCATCTTCAGGTGTGAATTTCAAACTGTTTGAAATTCGCACCTAAACTAAGATTTCATTTCTCAAACATGTTGATTATTTTTATTTTCAACTCTACTCCTGTAAAATGATTATACAAAGTTAAATCAATATTATGGAGTGAACGATTTGTTGAAATTTATTGTTTTTTATAAATTTCAACCAGAAATTTTCATAACGTAAGCGAGCGTCAATGAAGATACTGAAACTGATCTATCATTACAACTAATAACAACAGGAGCAAGTTTATATCAAATTAACATCAGTAATGAATCTATGAAAAAAGACTACTATCAAAATAGTAGAGCACATAACCTCCTTGTAGCCTTCCTACCAACTTGAGATCATTAGTACTCTGGAAGTAGAAGGCGAGCTGTTGATGGCGTTGTACAGAAACTCTCTGATAGAGTACAATTATAGAATAGATCATTTCCAATAAAAAATAATATATTATATATATATATATATATATATATATATATATATATATATATATATATATATATATATATATATATATATATATATGTCACCGGAAGATAACGAGATCCGCAAGTTTATAAATTTCCTAGGAAATTTATAAACTTCCGTAGGATTCTAAAGGAGAGATAAATTGTATTATTTTACGCCAACATTTTCGCAAATTTATCAATTTGCGACGTCTCGTCGTAAATTTATAAACTAACGGATATCCATTCGTAAGATTCTAAACGGTTCGACCAATCACAGAAGAGCTTTTAATTTTACGCTTCTTTAAAATACGGCAAATAACACACTGCTCTCTGATTGGTCGATGTTGACAGTGGCAAAGCTTGTGTCCATAGACTTAGGTACAATCAGACTTGCCAAACTATAAATTAATCAGTTTCGATTACCTACCTAACCCTATTTTTACTTTAAAACTAGGTAGGTACCTATAATACAGGGTTCCTTTTTTACATAATATGCTAATGACCCCTACTTCACTCTACCAAAATTCAAGAACAGGTATGAGTCGCTGTGGAGGGCGTTTACAATAAAACTGACAGCTGGCTTGTCAGGCAACCTTCACTTCCAGATATGTGAGGGTCCTACAGGGATATTACAGTCGAAAAAAAACGGTCAATTGTTTTTTTGCATTCTACACCACTTTTTTTCCACAGCTACGGCGATGGAATCGAAAACTCCTTTTATAGGGCCGAAAAAAAAAACTGGACCATAATTCCGTCCGGCAACCTCCACAATATCATTTATTAAGTATTTCTTTACTCAAATCATCAATCAGAATGAGGTCATCGGTTTTTGCAAACGGAATGTTTCTCAGCGCCTGCACTAATAGAATTATGTGCGTAAATGTGAATCGATCCAAAAATGGATATTCAGATTTTTATGAATTTCAAAACGTTTGAAAATAAAATAACATATTTCATTCGGAGTAGAAGTGACTTTTCATGGCTCGCTTTCAATTACCCACCTCACTGCGTTCGGCGGGTAAGCTCAAGCTCCCCATGAAAAGTGACACTTCTCCTCCTTATAAAATAATATACTATTATTTATAAATGGGCGAATCATAACATTTCGCTCATACTGTCATACTCACACTTAATGTGTGTCTGGCGGGATGTTTGGCCCATACGATCGGTCTGGCAGCTTGCATAAGGTATGTAAATGGTTCCCTGGGTATCATATATAAAAATCAAGCGTGAGAAAATAAGAGAAGTAGGTCGAGTTTTTTTCCCTCTTTAGCACCTGATACTTGGAAATTGGCCGTCGGCGCAAGATAGCGAGTATCCATACATTGAAAGTACCAACGAGCACTACTTCATCCCACAAATTTTATTACTGAGAAAATAAGGGACGTCTGGCGGCTCTGGGATCTTGGACTATACATTTACTTATAATGCGTACGCCATTCCTGAGATTTCTATTTTGTTCACCTTGTAACCAACCTCCCTTTTGAAAAGATATTTATGCCCAAGCTAGCAGGGAGATTGGTTAAACATATTAAGGTTCTAGGTTTGTTCACAGTAATAATAAAAAGTTTAAATGAAAGGTTTTTACTATCCTCCTTTTACATAGAGTGAGACTTATCTTGTTATTTTTACAAGTATTGACGTTTGAGATTCCTCTTTAGACTCTTGACTTCTGCCCTGGTTCAGCTGTGGTTTCCAGTGTGAATATCAGCCCCAGATAACGTGGATATTAGCTCCAGGTAAGGTAAGGTGGTTTTTAGATCCAACCAAAGTTTATTTTCAACTCCAAACAAGGTTTATTTTCAACTCCAAACAAGGTTTATTTTCAACTCCAAACAAGGTGGCTAAAATAATTCGGGGCAAATCAACATACAATCTCAAACTTAATATGTTCCAAGAATATCTGTACAGAAATAATGTTCTACGATATTAAAGAGGTTTATTCATAAAACATTTTAATGACATTTTTAATTTTTTCCTCTATACATTCCGATTTCTAACTATTTTGGTCATGACCATACTTTCGCAACTCTGTGGTAAATTTCACTTCGTCAACAAATTTTCTATCATCTACCGCTCTATCTTCACCATTTTGGCTGTCCGTAGCTTCTAGGTTGTTCAATATGGATATAGTTTAGTAGCCTCAGCAAAATAAAACTATTTTCACAGTCCCAACACAGTTATAATATTAAAAACTTTACAAAAACACACGAGCAAACGGTTTGTTTATGTTCCTTGGAGGAGGTGGAGAGGAAGGAAAAGGAACACGTGACTTATTCAACCAATCAGAGCGCACATGGCGTTTGTTTGTTAGTTACTTATTATGTTACGCGTGAGATCGGTAAGTTTATCAATTTGCGAAAATGATGGCGTAAAATAATACAATTTATCTCTCGTTTAGAATCCTACGAAGGTTTATAAATTTCCTAGGAAATTTATAAACTTGCGGTTCTTGTTATTTTCCGGTGATATATATATATATATATATATATATATATATATATATATATATATATATATATATATATATATATATACAGTGCAGAAAAAAGTATGGACTTACCCTAATAATTTGGTAGCCTTCAGGTTTTATGGAAAACGCTCGAACAGGTCGATTTAATTTTTCTGTTTCCAACATTTTAACCAAATTATTTTGTTCTTCTAATGACATCTGTCAAAAATATGACGTCATCGACATTTATCTCAAATGACAGTATATAGCATGCGATACATCGTTTCAAAGCCCTTGCTTCCCTTAGTATGTTCTTAAATTTTTATGCGATTCTGTAGCTTCGTTTCAAAATGGCGGCGATAAAATTGTGAAAATTATTTTAATAACTCTTTCTCGATTTATCAGAAAAAAACAATCAATCATCATACTCAGACAGTACTGAGGCTTTATCATTCAATTCCTGTCCTTCGATTAAGTTTTTTGGCCTGAGCTTGTTTTTTAATTCCATGGAGAAAAACGAAATTCGATATCTCAATGGCATTACAATAGAAGTTTTGGACGGCCGCCATTTTGAAACGGAGCTAGAGAATCGCATAAAAGTTTAGGAACATACTAAAGGAAGCCAGAGCTTTCAAACGATGTATCGCATGCTATATACTGTCATTTGAAAAAAATGTCGATGACGTCATATTTTTGACAGATGTCATTAGAAGAACTAAATAATTAGGTCAAAATGTAGGAAGCAGAAAAACTAAATCGACCTATTCGAGCGTTTTCCATAAAACCTGAAGGCTATCAAATTATTAGGGTAAGTCCATACTATTTTTCCGCACTGTATATATATATAGTATATATATATATATATATATATATATATATATATATATATATATATATATATATATATATATATATAAATCATCCAATTGTGGATGATTTAATAGTTGTTACCGTTTTTGTTTTTTCCAAGAATCGCTAAATGCACTAAGTAGAAAATTAACAGCAAGGATATCAGGATTGAGTTGTTTATTATTTGTTGCTAGTACGACCTTGAAGAGTGTATCATTTTATATGTATGAAAAACAATCTGTAGTAACTTTATCCAGATTCTAAAAATTTTATGTTTTAAAAAATTATATAGCAAGCTTCCAAGGGAGCTGGTTATACGTATTCTGCAATACGAATTCAACGATCAATTATGAAAAAATATTCTGCATTTTCGTTCTAATCGGTGAATTGTTGGTTTCCCATATCTTTGGTGGGGGGTGCTCTGGGTTATTACCCAAATAATAGCTCGGTCACGATTTATATTGGGGAACAATTAGAAATTTGTTAATTCACTCTGAATCAAATAATCCACACTGATGAGATAGAATAACATCGAAACAGCAGCAGACCCGTATCCAGAAATTCCTCCCCTGGGTACGTGCCTGAACAGCAGTTAGATTTTGAGTCTAGGTGACTAGACGATGTTCATAATTCACTGTTGGATTGTGAATATAGAATTCGCGTTGCAGAATACGTAAAACCAGCTTCCTTGAAAAGTTTCATAATTTTTTAAATTATTGATAAATTTTTCTTGTTCACTATGTGTAATTTTATGTTTTTCCTGCACACTTAATTACTATCCCATAAAATCATCTGATACATTCATTATTGAATAATGTTCAATAATGCAAGATTAACATCATCCAAATTCATTAGCTTCACTTTTCATTGACCATAGTATTACAGTGGACCCTCACCTATTATCTACTATCAATTTCATAAGGGCTTTTCTCATTTTTATTATATTGGCTATATATATATATGTCACATAATTTACACTATATACTTGGATGATTTCTCCCTATAGTTGTCGTTTCTGAAAATATTTAACCTGAAGCTAATGTATTAGTGACAACATTATCATATACTCTTAGAATAATGATTTATATTTCTCAAATGGCATTTGCCATCAATATGACATAATCAGTAATGGAACCGGATGAAAAATTAGGCAATAATATAGCACATGTTTTTACCAATTTTGTACGGTACAAATGGAAATGCTATTAGGAACAGTAAAATCAATGAACTCACACATATTTTCATACAAATACAACAATATGCATTATATACTCTTCATGGTTATCATTGTTTTTACAACAAATGCGAACATCTATGTTAGAGAAGAAAAAAAGACATATCTTGAGATCGAGAATTTCATAATCAAGAGCCAACTGTGGATATCTTCCACGTTCTCTCAAACAACACTTCTTACTATGGATAGTTCTGAAGAAGCCAATGATGTTGTTAAAACAATTATGCAAACTGTACATTTTCCAACTGTTATTTTCAATGAAGAATATTTTTCGGTAAACCAGGAACGCATTACGGCCACTTTAGCTATAATTCTAACAAGTAATAGAAAAAACATCGATTTTGTCCTACGAAATATACTAAACTCATCATCCTACGAAGTGAAAGTACCTACAGTGTTGATAATCTGCAAGAATGTAACTGATGATGAACTGAACGTTGATGAACTCTTACCACATCTCTGGAAGTTTGGATTAACCCGATTTATTCTCGTATATGTAACACATGAAGTTCACGCGAAAGCATACAATCCATTCACCAGAAAGATTCTGGAAGTACCGCAAACTGCAGACACCGAAATACCTAATTTCTTAAGAAACTTCAATGGTCATAAATTGAAAGTCGGCATGTTCGAAGAATGGCCTTTAATTAAAAAGAAAACTAAATTATTTTCGAAAAAATGGATCGGGCGAGATTATGAGCTTTTAAGAGTTGTTGTGAAAATATTAAACGCTTCTTTTAAAATAATAGAACCACCGAAAAACACGAGGTACGAAGGAGCAATTCAAGATTTAATCAAGGGAAGAACAGACGTTTGTTTTGTAAGACAGTTCCAAGCAGGAAAATACAAAAATGTTGAACCTAATGAATACAATGAGATCGCCAGTTTAGACATACTAGTACCCAAGCCGAAGGTACTGACACCAAATGAAGCATTCCTCCACATTTTTCATAGTGGAATCTGGTTCGGAATTGCTTTTTGTTTGATTTTCCTTTTGGTTGCGCTCAAATTTCTCACAAACTACTCTAGTATCTTCTCTTACTGGTCTAAGACTGAGATATTATTAGACCTATGGGGTATACTTCTAAATATCCCAGTTAAAAATCTGAGAAAATACAAACGTATTTTGAAAATTCCCATCATTACTTGGACTTGGGCATGTCTAATAATTTACGTCTCATTCCAATGCCGTCTGATAAATTTAATGCAATCGCCATACTATGACGAAGGTATACGAACAATTGAAGATTTGGAAAAATCAAAGTTACCAATTTATTCATCTTTTAACTTCACTGATATCATGGGTAACGCTACTTTATTCCATTCGCAGTACAGAGGTATGAACCATACTGATCTTCGTCATTTTGTATGGAATAACGAAGGCAACGTAGCTTTTGCGATGCCTTTTGCTGTTATTCGAGGACACATAAATCCTCAAATGTTTCCTATTAATCATACGCCGTCTCATGTAATTTTGAAGGATGCTCTGTCACATAGTTTTGCTGTTTATTTGTTTCGAGAAGATTCTCCTTATACGCACGCTATTTCGAAGGCGCTCTTGCATCAAAGGCAGTATGGATTTGCGAAAAAAATAACAAGGAAGAGTAAGGAGTTCGACAACCACAGAATAAGTGAAGTTGAAAGATTATCTATGCAGCAATTACAGATTTCTTTTATATTATTATCGGCTGGATATATTTTTTGCTTTTTTGCATTAATTGCGGAATTAGGCTCACGTTCTTCCGAAGCGCATTCGGAAAATATAATTTGAAGAAAAGATAATTAAAGTTAAACGAGTTTAGTTTACTATAGAAAAATATTCATATTTAATAAGAATGGGACTAGCATACCTTGATTGATGTTTGAGCATATATTGGATAGATTTGTCTGTTACTGCGTGTTTTTTTTCTTTGAAAATGTAGTCATTCTAGGAAACAACAGTCGCAAATATTCAAATAAAAATATTGATAAAAACAAAGTAGGTATATTTTTTCTCAGTTTTTGTTAAATTTGAGCAATTTAGTTATTAAATATAACTGAAATTCTGCATATATCATGGATTTCAGTAATACATGTTTGGTAAATATAAATCTTTATATATAATTTCAGATGACGATCAGCACATCGGGCTTTTTATTCGTATTTTTCACCAAAATTACAATAAGGTGCTGGAGAAATATATATATATATATATATATATATATATATATATATATATATATATATATATATATATATATATATATATATATATATATATATATATATATATATATATATATTTATATATATATATATATATATATATATATATATATATATATATATATATATATATATTTATATATATATATGGGTCATTCTTAGCTATTTGTTTTGCATAAGGAACATGAAATACCTAAAATACCACAAGGATTAAAACACTTCTATTGATTCACCCATACGGAGGAAGATATTTGTCAGATATTACACAATAATTTGATCTGAAATATGTTGACAGTTTCCAGAAAAAAAAATACAAAGTCACTAAATGTCACTTTTCTGGCTTGTCCGTTCCACGGTTTTTTGGAATAGAGTTGTGATTTATCTTACATTTTCACTTTTTTGTATCGGTTCATCACTGTTCAGAATGCTCGGTATATAGTTTTATTGATTACTGAAAAAATTAGGAACAAATAAAAAAAAACTTTTCAGTTTTATATATTTTTCGATATGTCCTCTGTTTTTGAGTCCCTTCCTCTGGCATTCTTCAGAATTCAAAAACTCGCGGGATAATGCATGGAATAGCTCCTTCCGGTAGTCTATGTAACCGTCTTGAGGCGAATTCATCTTATTGGTGACAATATTCGAATTATTTCATAGGGAATATAACAGTTCAGTGCATGGTGGTGAGAAAGGAGGTTGTGTCTCTGTGAATATTGTCTTTTTTATGGTAAGTATAAATTGAATATTTTGAATCTTCTGCTCATTTATTGATCATATTCCAAGATATATATTTGCAATAATTACATGGACACGTCTATACTAAAATTCTTGTTTCGGATTAGTTTCCATTTTATACTATGTGTAGATATGTCTATTCTCTGGCGTCTTTCCCCTGGCTATATTTGTGCCAGAGGAGAGACCGAAGCGACAAAGGAGTAATTACTTCTTAATGTAATTCGTGTTATAAGTTAGTAGGTAGTGAAATCATTACATATTTGGGAGAATTAAATTTCTGTTATTCCAATTTTTTCCTTTATCAACATCCCTACAAGAGACTTCATTGTGAATAAATAATTTTTCTTTCGTTGAAGGTGTGGATCAGTTGTTGCAGAAAATGGTCAAGAAAAAGCAAACTCGTGAAGAAGGGCTAGAAAAGAAAGGGATAGCAGCACGTTTACATTATTAAAAAATCAAAAACGACCCTATTGAATTAGCTCAATTGGAAGAAAAAGAAAAAAAACTATTTAAATATGAAAGGGAAAGGAAAGAAAATTAGGCCCAAGAAATACATGACCCCTAGAGAGCAAAGAGCGTTAAGAAACACTTGTGCTGAAAAACTAGATAACGAAGGGCACGCCCGGCTCTTCAAATTAATTCAACTGCTTCTATTACACCACCTTGCTCTGGTGATTAAATGGTGCCACAGTTATAACCAATAGACAACAGAGCCGAGGCGGCCAGGAAACGATTCCAAAAGCTTCGGAAGCGCAAAAATCGTTTGATCATAGAACAACAACAAGAAATAGCAGGATTGACGAAAGAAGTGAAGTGTCTTAAAAACAAATATACAGATTAAATAGAAGCAGAGAGAACGTAACACTGAATACAAAAATAAAGGAAATTGTATATATAATATCAAAAACGTAATTACAGAAGATGTGAAAAAAACATTTCTTTTTGGAGAAGTCACAAAAACAATTGAAGAAAATGCATTATTGGTAATACTTTTTCCTGATACTTTAAAAGTTCACCAGGTCCAATTTTTTGCACTATTACCAAATAAGATCACCATGAAAAGTTTGAGCTGTTTATGTAGTAATAACTGTTCTCATTTTATTAATGGACAGAAAGATTATTCAAAACCTAATGATGTTTGTCTAAATGTGAACGATGTATGTTCATGACATTCCGGCTCTTTCTGAAGCTATTAATAAAAATGGAGACTACGTCTTAGTCAAATTCATATCGCAGGTATGTGCTCTGGAAGTGCGGAGAACGCAGAAATTCTAGTGTAGTTTCTAAAAGCATGTAACAGTACCTCAACTATGTATAAAGCAGAGGAAGATAAGGGATTTATACAGGTAGAAGATATCATTAAAAAACTACCTCCACCTACTCTTGTGATTAGTGGTTATAGTTTATTCCTCAAGTTTGATGAAGCAATAAATACTTATGAGCAATAATTATTATTATATGTGTTGTTAATATTTTTCATTTATCCGTTATTTTTTAAGTTTTTTTCATTGACAATATCTTTTGCTCTCAGATTTTTTTTTCACACACTATAAAAAGAAATGACTCTATATTTAGTTATTCAATATCTTCATTCAATATATGAACTGTTTGAAAAATATATCTATTTTGTGACATTAGTACTATTTTTGTTGAAGGAATTAAAGCAGAAAAGTCACTTCTGTGGTCGAAATGGCTCTATTATGTGTCATGTGTCACTCCTCTGGAATCTTTTTTCCTCTGACTTCTAGAAAAAGTGTAAAATACACTAAAGTATCTGGCCCTTTTGTTTATGAGAGGTGTAAGTGGTGAATAACTTAATAAATAAGTATCAGCGTTCTTCTATGGAAAATAATTTCGTGAAAATATGTCTCTCTAAAATTCAAATACCGAAGAATGACCCATATATATATATATTTAATTATCAAGTTCTGCAACTTCAATCTTAAATATATTCAATGGTAGTACCTACATATTGAACAAAAACAAAACTTGAATTTACTACGTTTATTATCACAAAAATACTTTGAAGAATATAAAACTGCGATTGCAATTCCGGTCGCTAGACCATCATCGGGCAGATTGAGTTAAGAACTGAATACAGAATTATAGATTTGCGCTTACGGGTGGAAAAGAATTATTGCAGGTACCTAAATAGACAAGAGGAACATATTTCAAGGACTAATCGAGTGGATTTCCTAAATTGGTACAATAAAATGTTCTTAGAAAAATTATTATTGTTTGAATACCTTAAATATATCGAGTCAATGTGATCGTTCAGCAAGATATCTTTTGCATGATTGAGTTTAAAAATTTCTAACGATTCTAAGTAAGTAAGTTTGGTTCCTTTCGGTAATTTGTGCATAATTTGAAAGTTATCTATTTGTGGAAACGGGTGGTGGTTTTCACGGCAATGATTTGAAAACGTTGAATTCGTTTCATTTTTCAAAAAAGATTGTTGGTGTTCTTTAAATCTCGTCTTGAACGATCGACCAGTCTGACCTATATACACTCCTTTACATACAGGACAAATCAACATATAAACTCCTCAACTTTAAAATTTTGAAGTGATATCTTTGGCATTGAAGTACATATTGTTGATTCCGTTCTTCAAAAATTTCAGGTTGCTGAAAATATAGTATATATTTCATCGAATCAATATTTTGATTCTGTAATATCGTTCTGATCATTGAAAACTTTCGTGACACCTTGCATCTAGAGAATTGATTATCTATTTTTCGTTATATATCATATTATTCGTTTCTGACGTATGGAAACCTGAATACTCTTTCGTGGAAAACTTCAGACATAAGATAGTCGAATGAAGAATATATAACTTCTGAATTGTTTCTATCAAAACATTACGAAGGAACTCATATGGAGTTTTCACGGAACCAGGAGTCTTGATATCGTAAGTTGATGTAGTTACTACTTTTGTCTTTGCATTTCACGTAAAGTTTGACCTGTATGCAGAGTTTTGCTCGATTTCACTAGATTCAAACCAGAAACTCATGAAAGTTTTATTGATACGGTTGGTCTTCAACAAATTTTACGGTCAGTTTTCCAATTTTATTATTCAATATTTAAAGTTTCATTTTAGAATATTGATCAAAAATGTGTACTCAAATAATTTGAGTTTCTGTTTTTTATATATACTAACACGATAGTAACTTATGATGTAGGTACGTCATAAAAAAATTCACTAAGAAGCAAAATTTGAAAATTTTAAGATTAATTTATTTTAAGCAGGTTTTCACTTTGAAAACCTGCTTATTAAAATGGATGTGATTAGCAAAATTGAACCTAGGACCAAGATAGTTTTTCGTTTCATGACTTTTTATTATGCTTGGCACCAAAAACTCAGTTATTTCTGAAATTCAGAAATAACGCCGTTGACTGTGATAATATGTGTAATAAAAATGTTTATTCTTTATTGTTTTTATTTTAATTTGTTGATTATCTACGTTAAGGTTTATAAATTTTGAAAAAGGCCATAAAATGGCCGAAACGTCAATACACAATCATTTGCACGACAACTAAACTGCATCATTTAATGTGACCTAACACCAAGAATATATTACGAAAAAATATATATAAGGTCAAAGAAAAACCAAAAAAAAAAATATATATATATATATATATATATAAGTTGTTTACACGATAAAGGTCGCAATTTTGGAACAATGGGGTTAAATGTTTGTGAATAGGTAGTTTCGTATGATATCTTGGATGGGATTGGTTTTGGTTCGAATTGGTTGGGGGGTTGACCCCCCTGGGGAGTAAATAAATCTAGTTTACACGATAAACCGCGCATTTTTATAGCAATAGGGTTTTATGTCTCGAAACTAGTGTTCTTCACTTATTTAATACGACAACTTAGTAGCATGCTTGTTTTGCTGCTTTTACTGTTTATATTTTTATTGATAGATTTCTGTCATAGGGTTAATACTTTTTTACTCCCATTGTGTCGCTGTCATAATTTTACATGTTATCAATGTTTATTTCTGTCTATTTTTCTTGTTGATGTAATTTTACTTATTGTTGATGTAATTGTATTCTGCGAAACAAGTGCAACAACACTTATCGCCAAAACAACTTTATTCACATTGTATACTGTTTGTAAACTCATTTAATCTTGTAAACTCATTTGATCTTCTGAATAAAGTTATTATTATTATTATTATTATTATTATTATTATATATATATTTTTATATATATATATATATATATATATATATATGTGTTCGTATGTATGTATGTGCTTATGTATTTTAGCGTTGTTTACACGATAACGGACGCAATTTTGGAGCAATACGATTGAAAGTTTGTAAAAAGGTAGTTTCGTATGATATCTTGGATGGAATTGCTTTTGGTTCGTATTGGTTGAGGGGTGACCCCCCTGGCGGGGAAATAAATCTTGTTTACAGGGGGGGACAGAAGGCGCAATTTTGTAAATAATAAATAAATAAAATAGGGTTAAAAGTTTGTATCTAGGTAGTTTTGTATGATATTTTGAATGAGGTTGGTTTTAGTTCGAATTGGTTGGGGGGTTGACCCCCCTGAGAGAAAAAAATGTTGTTTACACGATGAAGGGCGCAATTTATTAGGGTTGAAAAATTTTAAATAGCTAGTTTCTTATGATATCTTGGATGGAATTGGTTTTGGTTCGAATTGGTTAGGGGGTTGACCCCCCCAGGGGAAAAATAAATCTTGTTTACAACACAGAAGGCGCAATTAATTTTAAAGCAATTAGGTTGAAAGTTTGTATCTAGGTAGTTTTGTATAATATCTTGAATGGGATTGGTTTTGGTTCGAATTGGTTGGGGGGTTGACCCCTCGGGGGAGAAAATAAACCTTCTTTACACGATAAAGGGCGTAATTTTGGAGCAATAAGATTGAAAGTTTGTGAGTAGGTAGTTTCGTATGATATATTGGATAGGATTGGTTTTGGTACGAGTTTCTTGGGGGGGGGTTTACCCCCTAGGACTCTAGAAATACTGTAAACAGTTCATTAATAAATATATACAATAAAATTATTAGCCACCAATAACGGTTACGATGAAAGTTTTATCGATAAGCTCATTAGAAAAAAACGACTAAAGAATCTGTTGCATTCAATATACCACACGTCAACGTCATCTATTGGTGAAAAACAAAAATACTTCTCAATAAATTATGTGCCGATTTGAATAACAAAACTTGTAACTTCTTCTTCCTACTACGCCGTCTCCTAACGAAGGTTGGCGATCCATCTGGCAATCAAAATTCTAGATGTAGCTGCCATAAAAATATCGGTGGAGGTATAGATCCTCTATATTATCTGCAGAACTACAGTATCATTGGAGTATCTTATGCTGTTCACTACACCATTTACCTTAATACCTTCTGATGTTTTCTCTAAAGCTTCCCTAAAAATAACCTCGGAGTAAATATCGAACAGCAACGGAGACAGGATGCAGCCCTGCCTTACCCCCCTTCTAATCATTGCAGCATCAGGTGTTTGGTTCTGGATTCTTACTACTGCTGACTTCAATACAGCTGTGAGATGATGTTGATATCCTTCCTGTCTTGCAACAGATTATCGAAAAATAACTTAACAACTATTTATGCAAATAAAAGAAACTTGAAGTCATTCTTGGTCAATAATAAAGAAAAATCTAACATCAGAGAAAACAGTGATGTTTACAAAATATTTTGTGACGAATGTCCTGCTTTCTATATTGGACAAACAGGAAGGAATATAAACATTAGTGTTGATGAACACAAAAAATCAATTTTACAAAACAAAAACACCACTGGCTTCTTCGAACTTTGTATCTAGTTTAATCATTTCGTGGATTTCACTAAAACCCAATTATTGTATTCAGGTAATAAAGGAAAGCGTGTTGACGCTCGAAATTTTCGAAATAAGTTCTGCTCATAACAGTAAATAACCCCTTGTAAACGAACAAATTGTTTTTCAGGTATCACCTCTACTATTGTTTTATAAAATAATATTGTAATACTCTTCTGTAGTTAGTCTTGATAATGAGTTCATAACTCGAAACATGTCCACTGTCAGTTTCTGTTAAATACAGTAATTATTTTAATATTGTAAAACTATAAGCGTTATTTTATTTCGAAGTTTAAACTTTATTCTTCATGATGTTTCATCAAGTGATATGCTTGAATTCAATTCATAGATGTTTGTGTATAACAAAAAATCCGATTTTTGAAATTTCGAAATTCCATATCTATCAAACGAATATATCTCGAGGTATGAAACGTAAGCTATTGCTATATGTTAAACTAATTGGTAGGATTCTCAAATTAGTACAAATTCAAATTCATTTCACATTTATTCTACAAATACTGTTTCAAATGAAGCTAATTATGATTTTGTTTTGAGACGTTTCAATCAGATATGAAGACCTTTTCTGCTGGAACTTCTCTCGCAATACCATTGAATATTCTCTCAACAGTTTTTATTACAACGCTAGATATTCCAGGACCGAATTCCTTCAGAAGTAAAGCCCAGTTTTCATTCAGAAGTTTATTGAGTTGCTCTCCTGAAACAAAAATATCATTTTATATGTATATATATATATATATATATATATATATATATATATATATATATATATATATATATATATATATATATATATATAAATATATATATATATATATATATATATATATATATATATATATATATATATATATACTATAGAGATTTGGTTTGATTTTGATTATTCCAGGTTCATAAAAATACTTCAAATCACTAGACTAACTCATTTAATAAACGTTTCAAGAGTAGTACTCCCTTCCTCAGTATCTAAAATATAAATATAAAAATCTCAATAGACAACATAGACTACACAAATATTACACGTTTAACAGCTCACCTTAGTATAGACAATAAATTAAAATAAAAATAAAAACATCTAGAGTGTGAAACAATATCGTCAAACAATTATATATTTTGAAAATGATTTTCTTCATTTATCTGGCATGTCAATGTCAAACTTGGTATATTCTTATTCTTTTCAGTTTGACTTGTTTTTAAGAAATGGCAAGTAGAAATGACTAAGTTGTTTGAAACAAGTCAAACTGAAAAGATTAAGAATAGAACGAATATATCACTAAGTTTGACATTGACATGCCAGATAAATAAAGAAAATCATTTTCAAAATATATATTATAATTGTTTGACTATTGTTTCATACTCCTTGTATTTTTATTTTTATTTCAATTTATTGTCTACACTAAGGTGAGCAGTTAAACGTGTAATATTTGTGTATTGAGATTTTTATATTTATATTTATATTTTAGATACTGAAGAAGGAAGTACTACTCTTGAAACGTTTATTAAACGAGTTAATCTAATAATTTGAAGTTTTTTCACGAACCTGGGACTACCAAAATCAAACCAAATTTCTATAATATGAATGACCAAGTAATAAGGTGAAGTGAAAATGTTTTTATATATATATATATATATATATATATATATATATATATATATATATATATATATATATATATATATACAGGGTGTTCCTAAATTGAACGTACAAACGAAAAGGGGAGATTCCTTAAGTAAGTTTGAGAAAAAAAAGTCCCCTTAACATGGGGTCGCAAACGTTTCGTTTTCGAGATACAGTGTTGAAGTTTGAATTTTTTTCAAGTTTTTTTCTCATAGTATCTACACTATATAAGATATTCAACTGAAATTTGGCATAAATATTACATTTGAGAGTTGTCACCACTTGGCAATTTTGATAGCAGATCTACAGGGTGATATTTTTTCTGGAACACTGTCACCTGTTTTCCTCAAGAACTTTTTTTTGGTGAGCAACTGTTAATTTGAAAAAATGTAAAAAGAAGATTTATTGTTATACTAAATTTTTCGGTCTCTTGTAGTTTTGTCGTATCTGCTACCAATTTCGAGAAAAAAAATTTTGTACGATTCTCTCGAAATCCTCGGAAAAATCCAAAGGACATTTTCAACATTTGCTGTAGTTCAGTCCTTTGCGGTTACTTAGTTTTCTTGTTATGATTTTTTTTTTGAGTTTCACGTTTCTTGTAGTAATACATTTTTTCTAATGATTATACGAGTTTATCAAATCTTTATGAATCATCGCAACAGATCAGGAAAATTTCCATAAAAATAATAATGAATTCATTCACCACAGCTTACAAACTGGCCCCCTTATCATAATTTGGATTTTTCCGAGGATTTCGAGAGAATCGTTCAAAATTTTTTTTCTCGAAATCAGTAGCAGATACGACAAAACTACAAGAAAACGAAAAGTTTAGTATAACAGCAAAGCTTCTTTTTACGTTTTTTTCAAATTAACAGTTGCACACCAAAAAAAAGTTCTTGAGGAAAACAGGTGACAGTGTTCCAGAAAAAATATCACCCTGTAGATCTGCTATCGAAATTGCCATGTCACGTGGTGGGAACTCTCAAATGTAATATCTATGCCAAATTTCAGTTGAATATCTTGTAAAGTGTAGAGTACTATGTACTATGAGAAAAAAACTTGAAAAAAATTCAAACTTCAACACTCTGTGTCTCGAAAATGAAACGTTTGCGACCCCATGTTAATGGGACTTTTTTTTCTTAAACTAACTTAAGGAATCTCCCCTTTTCGTTTGTACGTTCAATTTTGGAACATCCTGTATATATATATATATATATATATATATATATATATATATATATATATATATATATATTTATACATATATATATATATATATATATATATATATATATATATATATATATATATATATATATATACATATATATTAGTCTTGAGGTTTTTACGAATGGTGGGAAATGAATGAAACTAATTACGGGCTTCGATCCGTTTAGTTAGTGTATTATACAATGTATTTTCACGACGTTTCGTCAGAATCACATGTGACGTTATTAAATATTGTCTTATCTCCGACATGTTTATGATTCGAGCTTTCGCAGATTGTGACTCATCCTGATGGTGCTCAGTTGCTAGATTGTGCCTTTTTTATGAAATATCTGGTACTTTCAGGCTACGGCAATCAGTTGTTTGCAGTAATGATTTCGAGAGCTTCTCGGATTATGTGTTGTTTGTAAATTTCAATTATAAGCTACTTGTTCTGTGTTTTTGAAATTGACATCATGACACTCTATCAACGTTACCTGATGATGATATGATGGATATCAATTTGAAAAAAACAAAGCAAATAGCGACAAATGAAATTTACAAACAAAGTATAATCCAATAAGTCTTGAAATAGAAACACAGGGATAACTGAATTCACGCGATGATGTCATTCCAGTACTAATAATATTTAAATCATTATTATAAACAATATCTTTATATTATATATTCAGCCTTAGCGGGGAAGTACCAGGGATTTCAGAAAATGGGCATAATCTGGCAACAGAGCACCGTCAGGACGACCCAACAGCGACATTTTCGTTAGTTGAATTCAAGATGTCGGAGAGAAGACACCACTTTTTAATGACAGATATGATTACGTCAAAACGTTGTAAAAAGACATTGAATAATTCACTTAATAAACGCAACGTGTTACGTGACACGCAGGGTGTCCCGTAAATAACACGCCAGAGTGACACTGGAGGTAGATTGGCTTCAGGTCAATCAGATAACATCAACATGACCTCAGTAAAAGTTTTCTGGTTTTCGAGATATTGTCACTCTTATGTTTTTTTCAAAAATCTATACTTTTTGGTAATTTTCTCGCCTCATAAACATAAATAAGTTCTAACTCCTGTTTTTTTTTCTTCTTATGCTATCATCAATATATGGTTGAGACAATCGACCTATCATTTCATTAAAAACTAGCTCGCTAACCTAAAAGAAGAATCAAGTTGTTTCAATTTATTTTAAATCCGAAAACGTTGAGTATAGTTTGACTATTTACTGTGAAAAAATATTGTACCAGACAGAATCAGCAAATCATCTTAAAAACTAGCCTTTTTAATGCTCTTTTGAAAACGGTATAACATTTGTGGTTTTTTTCTTCCAAAAGTATTAATATTCCAATTTTAGTCATTGAAGTCGTGCTACTTATGAAATACACTGCGCCGCAAATTTAACGCATAGCTTAAATATTTCCTAAGTTTTGACTGAATATTTTCTCAGGCGGTGATCCGATATGAATAAATTTTTCACCAAATTGTAGCTCCGTTCTTTGAGAAAAAGCAGTAGTTATAAGATGATCAAAAAAAAATGAATAAACTTATTGTACAGGGTGTTTGAATGGCGATCTGTTTTCTTCGTCCAATTTTACATCCTTCTGCGGGCAATATCGGGTAGCTCAGGCAGAAAAAAAATAGATGGTATTATAATCGCATGACTTCTGAGTAATTTGTTTTTTTAATCGTCTGTTTATCTTGAGCCACTCGAAAGATATTCATGTTTTTATAATTCTCACACTTTTCAAACGAAATTTTCTAAAATTTTTTTGTTAATTTGCGAAGAAGGCTGTGTATTCAAAATTTCTTTACAAGTAGAAAGTGTGTTTATTTGGTTTTGTATATCTCTGCATACTACAAGTCTGAGCTACCCGATATTGCCTGCAGAAGGATGACTTGGACGAAGAAAACATGTCGCTATTCAAACACCCTGCACAATAACTTTATTCATTTTTTTTGATCACCTTATAACTATTACATTTTTTCAAAGAACGGAGCTACTATTTGGTGAAAAATTCATTCAAATCGGATCACCGCCTGAGAAAATATTCAGTCAAAACTTAGGAAATATATAAGCTATACGTTAAATTTGCGGCGCAGTGTATTTCGCAAGTAGCACGACTTCAATGACAAAAATTGGAGTTTTTAGACTTTTTCAAGAAAAAAACCACAAATGTTATACCGCTTTCGAAAGAGCATTAAATAGGCTAGTTTTTAAGATCATTTGCTGATTCTGTCTGGTACAATATTGTTTCACAGTAAATAGTCAAACTTTACTTAAGGTTTTCGGATTTAAATTAAATTAAAACAACTTAATTTTTTTTTGAGGTAAGCGAGCTAGTTTTTAGTGAAATGATAGGTCGATTGTCTCAACCATATATTGATGATAGCACAAGAAAAAAAAACCATGAGTTGGAACTCATTTATATTCAAAACAGGCGAGAAATTGACCTAAAAGTATGGATTTTTGAAAAAAACATAAGAGTGGCAATATCTCGAAAACCAGAAAACTTTTACTGAGGTCATGTTGATGTTATCTGATTGACCTGAAGCCAATCTACCTCCAGTGTCACTCTGGCTTGTTATTTACGGGACACCCTGTATATATATATATATATATATATATATATATATATATATATATATATATATATATATATATATATATATATATATATATATATATATTATATATATGTATATATATATTTAAATATATATATATATATAATATATATATATATATATATATTATATATATATATATATATATATATATATATATATATATATATATATATATATATATATATATATTCATATACATATTATACAGAGAATAGAAGGTATATTACAGAGAATAGTACCTAAAGCTTTGTCACCATCGAATAAATTTCCTAGATTTATTGAAACCTTCTCCAAACTGAACGTCAGATCCTCTCCTTGTGACTGATAAACATTTTTTCCCTTAATGGAAATAATTTTGAGTTCGTGGGAATATTGATAAACTCCGTTAGCTGAAACGAAAGAAAATGATGTATAATCAAAAATCCAAAAATCTTTTTACCAAGTCTTCAAAGACATAGTCTTGCTCGACACTTGGTGAAATATTGAATGATCTATATTATATACGTGAAGAGAAAACTTTGTACTCCTCATATTATATGCATACTGCTCGTACTGTAATATTTGAATTAGTTGAAATTCATACAGAGAAACTAGGGACTAGCAGAAATAAATGATTATGTGAAATAATTAGTAGCTGGATACAACTTGTACCAGAGGATATTTTAAAAAAGTTTCAGTTGGTGACATTGTCTGTGAATAGTAAACCACCCCTAAATATTTAAAATCACCGTTTTTTGAAAAAACAATTTTTTCGTCTTCTTCTTCTTGCGGAAGCATAAAGGCTTGTTTTACCCAGCATCTTGAGATGCTGACGATCAGCTGCCCTTCCACCTCTTCAGAGGTCGTCCAAGTGGCCTGCCGGATGCTGGTTTTCCCTTTCTGGCGATCCTTACTAGTCTATGGTTCTCCATCTTGGATATGTGCTAGTTCCAGAATCATCTCCTAGCACTTCTCCGTCTTACCACGTCCTCTATCTTGCATTCTTTCCTAATTTCGTTACTCCTTCCTTGATCTCAGAGTGTGTTCCCTATAATCACTCTCAGTATTCTCATTTCATTGGTTCTTGCCATTCTTTTTATCTCCGCTGTATCCTCTCGTGTTTCTGCCATGTATATCATCACGGGCCTGTCACATGCTTTATATATTCTAACTTTAGTAGGGATTGATATGCATGTATTTTTCCATATGGTTGTTCGTAAGGCTCCTGCTATCCAGGCTGCCTTGTTAACCTGGTTCTGTTTGCCTTTTTTGAGTTCGCCATATTGTTATTCCCATTAGATTCAAGAACCTGTTCTATTGTTTCGTAGTTTAGTTCTAGTTTGCATCTGCGTGGTTCCCTGGCGATCACCATGCATTTGTTTTGCTGTTTGATATTTTCATATTAACTTTTTCGTCCTCTTTGTTAAAAGCCTGCGAGAGCTATTACAGTCTGTCTTCCATATCCGCAAATAATGTCGCGTCGTCTGGCTAACATATTATCTTAATTTGTTGGTTTCCCATCTTGTATCCTTGGTTTACTCTGCTCACTTGCTCTATTATTCTATCCATTATGATATTGAACAGCAGTGAACAGAGGCTGTCTCCTTGATGTATCCCTGTGCTTTGCTGATTTTTTTTTCGGAATCTGTTACATATTATGTATGGGTGCGTTTTTTTTTTCAACTGAACGATATATCGTTCTCTGTCCATTTAATTTAATGGTGAGAATAGATAGAACGATAGGTATCGTACTGAGAGGGCGCTTAGGTGCTTTTGTTAATTTATATAGGAGAACGATAGATCGTTCTGTTAAAAAAAACGCACCCTATACTTCTATAGTATCAAAAGTCATTGTGAAGCCTGGAAGTGAAGCCTATAATCATTCATATTGGGAGCGGGTGGGGCGCTACCAACGATTTTAACACGTAGCCTTATGGGAATGGTTTTCCTATAAAAAATTTTCATCCGAGCAGTACCCTATAACCTGTTATGTATATCTATATCTGTCAAACCGCTATAAATATACGCATGGGTTATAGGGTGCTGCCTCTAACGATAGTCATGAAACATCCTCATATCATGCAGTCCAACAGAATTTTTTGGCCTAGCCTCGAGAGTCAATACTCATGCCATTTTGAGCATTCTTTAGATTTTTTCCTTAGGTTAATAATCCACTATGCCTGCTCCAAGTTTTACATTTTTTTTCCAAATTTTCAATGTCGACACCGTCTTTTTTCACTTGGCGACAAACCCTTGGCACACAAATGTCACCCACTTTGTATGTTAAAATATGCTCTGCCTTGTATCATAATACGAGAGCCAATCCTTACTTATACCCTACCATATTTTGTACTTCAAATATCAATTATCATTTATATATATATATATATATATATATATATATATATATATATATATATATATATATATATAGAAATATATATATATATATTTAATTTTTTATAAACATTTAAGAGCAAAGATCGAAAAACTAAAAAAACATATTTTTTTGCTCTCAAATGTTTATGAAAATTTAATAGATAATAGTAAACATAAAATCGTATTCTTTCGCGTAATGGCACAAGCGGTATCTAGCTACTGTTCTTGTCAAGCAGAATTCTCTATTATTTGTTCTATAAAATGGACAACACAGGATTACAATTCGTTGGGTAATTAATTATAATTTACTTTCATAGCTTTATTTTATTTCAGTATATACAAAAGTCACACATATATATATATATATATATATATATATATATATATATATATATATATATATATATATATATATATATTATATGTAAAACTTGGTTCTCGGGATGAACAGCGAGAAAGATTTAAAAAATCTCGACGTTTCGGCTCCTTTTGCTAAGCCATCTTCAGTGAAAGATCCCTTCTAATTCTCCTGAAGATGGCTTAACAAAAGGAGCCGAAACGTCGAGATTTTTCAAATCTTTTACGCGATTCATTCCGTGAATCACGTTTTAAAAATACTTCCGACCGCGCGGAAATCTTTCTGAACATATATATATATATATATATATATATATATATATATATATATATATATATATATATATATATATATATATATATATATAATACTTAATAATTTCGACCAATCTGTACAATATAGAAACGCTTTGTATTATCGGGAATGTGGTCTGTAGACTCAATAAACTCTTTGTCTTTTTTTTCAACTCAATATTTCCCATTTATTTTAAAGCTTCATCGGGAGTACTTTTAAAAATTAAAAACTTTAAAAATTTTTTTACATTTTCGCTTTCTCTTATATAACTTTACACAATTAAAATGACATATACAATTTTAAAGCACATAACATTTGACACTTACAAGAATAGAGTTAGTCCTTAGTTGTAATATATCGGATGCATATATATATATATATATATATATATATATATATATATATATATATATATATATATATACCATCTCAACACAAATCTAAACTCACAATGAATTCCCTCTCACTGAAGACAACGGGACGAACACATGGCAACAATGCCTACATTGAAAGACGATTAGATTTAATTCAAAATATTTATATAGATTTCACTCAGTTGGTCTGTGTGTGATTTAAAATTCACTGCATTCACATCTTGACTTATGTGTACCATTTCCAAAAATAGCCTACTCTTATAATTATATTCTGTTTCTAGTATTATGACATTGTCTAAATTAAAACGATGTCCCATTTCACACGAATTCTTTCCTATTTTATAGTCACTCTTATGTTGCGTCAACCTTTGTTTTAACCACTGCTGCGTTTGTCCAATGTAACTACTGTCACATTCCATACATGGTATTCTATAGATGACATTATTTCTATATTGGAATGGTGTTTTATCCTTCATTCCAGTAAATAGTTTCGAGCTATTATGGGTATTATACTTTGCTATTTTTACTTCTGGAGTTTATTGAGTCTACAGACCACATTCCCGATAATACAAAGCGTTTCTATATTATATATATATATATATATATATATATATATATATATACTAATATATATATATATATATATTTATATATATAAATATATATATATATATATATATATATATATATATATGTATATATATATATATATATATATATATATATATATATATTATATATTCCTCATTCCATCAAAAAAATTACATGTCTTCCCCACAAATCTCTTAAAGTTATAGGGATATAGATATGAATACAGTTCATTTACTCACTTAAAATCATAGAGAAATTTCCTACTCCCTTAATTGGTAGTACCATAACTTGTCCACTTACACTGTAATGTCCATTAATTATTGCTTCCGGACAAGCTAACACTATATTGTAGTGCTGATTATGTTTGTCATCTACTCTGAAATTTAATATGAAATAGAAACGTGAAACGAAGAAACGTGAGATGTAAGGATCTTTTTATCAGGTTTTCACTTTGAAAACCTGCTTATTAAAATGGGTGCGATTAACAAATTTGGACCTAGGACCAAGATAGTTTTTGTTTCATGACTTTTTATGATGCTTGGCACCAAAAACTCAATTATATATATATATATATATATATATATATATATATATATATATATATATATATATATATATATATATATACAGGGTGTTCTACAAGCTCTATGACAAACTTTCACAGCTGGTAGGTCACTTGATTTTAAACATTTTTTTTTTAATAAACATGGGTCCGATTCGTTTTTGTTTAGAAGTTACAAGCATTTGAAGAATCGTAATTTTTTCAACCAGGAAGTAACAGAAAGTCACTAAGCATGTTAAACAATGCACACTTATAAAATATACACCTGCTCCAATAAAAAACGTAGGTTGATAATTAGAAATATCGGTTGTTATGACAATAATTATTGTTAGTGTCATTTTAATTTTTTTATTAGATATTTCATGTGAAAGTGTGAAAAATGCATTTATTCTCCATTGAGGAATATGCAGATATGATTGTATATGGGCATGCCAATGGTAACGCCAGACAAGCTGCTCAAGAATACCGACGCAGGTATCCTAATAGATATCAAGCTGCCCACACGGTGTTGGGTGCATCATTTCGTTGACTTCGGAAAGCAGGTAATCGTGTTCCAAAACAGACCATTCGCCTCACTGAAGTAAATGTACAAGATGAAGAAAATGTGATAGATTCGGCGTATATCTAGTGACTTTCATGTATAACCGAATTTTGTATGGCGTGTATTGAACAGAGAAATGTTACATCCGTTTCATCGCCAAAATGTACAGGCGTTGCATGCTGGAGATTCCCCACAACGATTAGGATTTTGTCGATGATTACTTCAGCAACAAGCACAAAATGATAGATTCATTTTGCTTGTCATGTGGTCTGATGAACGTGCTTTATTAGGGATGGCATAAATAATAATCATAATGAACATGTATGGGCGTTGAAAAATCCACATGCAATTAGACCAAGACGATTTCAGCAACGATTCAGTGTCCACTTTTGGGGTGGCATTTTCAACAATAATTTATTACCTTTGTATGTTCTAAATGATCGTTTAAATGCAGATCTTTATAGACATTTCTTAGGACAAGACCTTTTAAAGCTAATTGATGACGTACAACTTAATATTTATCAAAATATATGGTATCAGCACGACGGTGCGCCACCACAAAGAGGAAGACAAGTATCTGCTTGGTTAAATGAACATTTTCCGAATAAATGGATAGGTCAAGGAGGTCCAATATCATGGCCACCTCGTTCACCCGATCTGAATCCTCTGGATTTTTATTCATGGGGACACATGAAGCAGCTGGTCTACCATGTGGAAATCGCTACCCAGCAGCAGTTACTTGAAAGAATTCAAGATGCAGCTAACCAAATAAGAAATGATCCAAATCTCATTCTTCTAGTGACCGAATCTTTAGTTCGTCGATGTGAGGCTTGCATTCAATCTGAGGGTGGACATTTCAAACAATTTTTATAGTCTTTAGTTTTGTGAATATCATTTAATTTCAATTTTTATTATTAATTGTTCATAAAGGTTAAATGATTGTAACTTCTAAACAAAAACGAATCGGACCCATGTTTATTAAAAAAAATATGTTCAAAATCAAGCAACCTACCTTCTGTCAAAGTTTGTCATAGAGCTTGTAGAACACCCTGTATATATGTGTATATATATATATATATATATATATATATATATATATATATATATATATATATATATGGTGAGATATATGAAATTGATTTGGTAGGGGGGTTGCCCCCAACATAAATCTTGTTTACACGATAAAGGGCGCAATTTTGAAGCAATAGGTTTGAAAAGTTGTTAACAGGTAGTTTTGTATGATATCTTGGATGGGATTGGTTTTGGTTCGAATTTGTTAAGGGGTTGACCTCATAGGTGAAAATAAATCTTGTTTACACCACAGAAGGCGCAATTTTGTAGCAATAGAGTTGAAAGTTTGTATCTAGGTACAATATCTTGAATGGTATTAGTGTTGGTTCGAATTGGTTGAGGGGTTGACCCCTCGGGGAGGACATAAATTTTGTTAACACGATAAAGGTCGAAATTTTGGAGTAATAGGGTTGAAAGTTTGTAAGTAAGCATTTTCGAAAGATATCTTGGATAGGATTGGTTTTGGTTCGCATTGGTTGGGGGTTGACCCCCTGGGAGAAGAAATAAATCATGTTTACATGATAAAGGGTGTAATTTTGGAGCAATAGGATTGAAAGTTTGTGCGTAGGTAGTTTCGTATGATATATTGGATAGTATTGGTTTTGGACGAATTGCTTGGGGGGTTGACCCCTAGAAGAGGAAATAAATCTTGCTTACACGATAGAAGGCGCAATTTTGGGACCATAGGGTTGAAACTTTGTATGTAGGTAGTTTCGTATGATATCTTGGATGGTATTTATTTCGATATAAATTGATGAGGGTGGCAGAAATAAATATTGTTTACACGATAGAGGGCGCAATTTTTGTTTTTTGGATTTGGAAAAAAATCATAAATGAATTAATAGATATCAAACTGGATACGTTTTAAACACCTGCTTTTCTGATGCAGCTCGCTGCGATAGAGTTCTTTTAATTATTTCACCTCCATCATTTTCCGGAAAATATTCGTATCAATGATGAAATGCGCTTCCTGGAATATCAGAGCCTATAACATAATATGAAGGTGAATCTATAAAAAAATATCTGTCATAGAATTCCATGTTATCTAAATGGACACTGAAAAAAAAAGTGGATCGGAAGATGAGAAAACGAATGAAATCCTGTGAAGGAAATTGCAGGTACCTAGGAAATCATAATTTGAATAATGACTTAATCTTAAAATACCAGAAGTTTGTTGTTGATCGATATGAATATAAATCAAAAATTAACAATCTCGATCATAGATGCAACCAGTTTTTTATAGCATGAATCATAATTTGTTGATTTCACCTTCACATATTCAAAAAAATTTTACATCATTGTAGATAATAATATTTTCAATACGTCAATTATACGAGGTGTTCATGAAATATGAAAAACAAAATCATTAGTTTTTTTATTATAAAAATTTTGTGTTGACGCACTTCTACAATTATTTCGTGTTATCAAATACTTAAAAAAATTTGACTTTGCTTGGAAATTTTCTAAAAATAAACCAATAGGAAAAAATTTGGCAGATTAAATGAGATGTGTTTAAATAGCATTTTCCGTCGACCTCTAAATAGAAGCTTACTTTAACGTGCACGAAATTGATCATTAATGACCCATTTTAATGTGCAATTTCTCCTATTTTAATGTATGATTGTCATGGGCAACCAAACACAGAAGTATTCATTACGGAATAATTGAATTATTCTGTGTCTGTACTGTCATTTCACAGAGAAAAGGAATTCATAATTCAAATCGAAATTTAACTATACAAAATAAAGTAGAAACTGCGGAAAAAATTTTATGCAATAATCATTCGAAAGTAAATAACACTTCAGCTTCCACCAGTTCCACATATTCCTTATCGGATATTGTAGGTAATGTTAACTATTCAGAATGTCACATGTCTAATATTCCATCTATGAATTTCTCAAATTGTTCCATCGGGAGCATAAATATAAATATATCGAAATGAACATAGAAATTTATATTGTGTCAAGTGTATCTGTCATGCAAAATAAAAATTTATTTGAATCAAGAATTTATACTCAATTCATGATGAGGTCAACGGAAAAATCTTGTAATAAACTCGTTTATTAATGTAGCGATTAATGGTCTCGAACGCGCTCGCTTCGCTCACGCGTTAAAAAATCTCAACCATTAATCGCTGTCATTAATAAACTAGTTTATTAAATAACTATAAACGACTCATTTTGAATCCTTCTGAAACAAAAGTATCAATTGTTATTAATTTCATTCAACCTCTATCACTTGAGAAGTTGAGGAAGAGGAATTCTAACCTCAATATGATTTATCACAGATAAAACTAGTTCATATTCAATACAGTAATAGATCTTTATTTTTCAATATATTTGTGAAAGGTGATGGCCAAATTATAACCTTAAATTTCACCAAATTATATTTCACATGAAATGTAACGGTACATAAATATTTAATAAAATTTAATAAAAATACTTGACATATAGCTCTCAACAGAAAATCGTCATGAGCATCCAAGAAAGCCTAAAGAAAATCTTTTAAAGATAATTCTAAAAAATGAATAGATCCAAAATTAAATTGATTGCATTCACTGGTAACACATTTCTGGACAGAACAGCTTGAAGAGCACCATATCAACTGAAACCCATTTTCTCAAAATTATAACTTATATTATCATGAGTATATTAGGTAGTCAACTTAAAAGTAAGAATCATTCAAATATTTTGAAACTTACATAAAATCAATCAATTTAGCCTTTTCCAATCCAGATATTTCAAGATCTGTTAAATTGAGCATTAGTTGAGGTCCGTTGATCAAGGATATAAACGGAATATGAAATGGCTGCATGTTTGGCACGTTGTATTTCGGGTCACCTGTGAATAAATTTCTGATTTTATACTCAAACTTAAAAAGAAAAAAAAATTATATTTAATTGTTACTTGTTATTATTACTTTTCATGAAGAAAAAATGGACGAGGAGAAAAGAAGTTTCTTCACTTAGGTCGTATTTTTCGTAATCCTTGTTCTTTTTTACATGAAAATTTTTGGTGCGGCTGTAGAGGGGTAGGCAAAATCAATTCAATTTTAACGGATTGAATTATATTTTGAAAAATCACGCTTATAGCAAACCGAATTGATTTTGATAGTGTCATGTATGAATTTCCATATCACTATGTGATGGCGTTCGCAGATGATGCAAACGTTACCACATCTTATAGTGATCTTGATTTGTTGTCTAAAATGTCAACTGGTGCCTTGAATAGAATGATTAATTTTTATCAAAATAATGGTCTCCTCTTAAATCAATCAGAAACCGAAATGATGTTATTTTCACTTGCAGATCTAAATAAAAGCTTACTTGTTAAGATGCATAATAGTTCAATTAAACAGAATACAGTCACAAAATATCTGGGCATTATTCTTGACGAGCATCTTACATGGTCAAGTCAAGTTGATGCAGTTTTAAAAAAAACTTTCCTTATCCACTTATGTATTATGGCAATTAAGAGAAAGAGTTGACATTTCTCTATTACTGATCTATTATTATGGCTACGTACAGTCATGCCCAACATATGGTATTATATGTTGGGGAAACTGCGCCAGGGCTGGCGAGGTCTTTAGAGCCCAAAATCGGGCAGTAAGAACAATTACATTTAAGCCGTATACATATTCGTGTAAACAATTATTTCCAAAATTAGGAATACTAACATTTCCTTCATTATTAATTTTTACATCAATAATGCATGTTAAAAAAAATATAACCAATTATCCAATTTCCAGAAACACTAGTCAGTATGAGTTAAGAACAAATTTAAACTTGGAGATTCCTAAACACAAGCTCTCAAAAGTAGCCAATAGCCCTTTATTTTTACCAATTAAATTTTATAACAAATTACCAACAGAAATAAAAAAGATTCAGAAATACATCTCTTTTAAAACTATGCTGAAAGATAACTTTATTAAGAACACGTTTTACTCTGTTAACCAATTTATTAATTGCAACGTCTCTGACCTTTTACCAAAGTTAAAGAAGAAATAAAAAATATATATGTATACATATTTAATAGTTTTAATAATCTGTACTGTATGTGATAATTTTGTGATTTTATTTTTTTACTTTTTGTAAAGATAGGTTCTTTTTATTACACTATATATTTTGTACATTTTGACATTATGCTATACTTGTAAAAGTCCATGGAAATAAATGATTTGTATTGTAAAGGAAGAAAATAGTTTATTTTATTAAAATAAAAATTCGCGAAGTGCATCGTGTTTGAGGGAAAAAGTTGAAATCCACAGAGGATCTTATTTAAACTTAAACTCGATGTACGTACTAAACTTTAACCTTCTAACTCAATCTGCAGAATCTATGGAATTTGGCAATTTTTCAAAAACCACGAAAAACCAAGAAATATATACGTAAAACTGGCAGTGGTTTTAAAAATTTAACCAAAGTTTGATAGTTACAGCTCATTTTATGTGATACGAACCGCTGGAGATGTCAATATGTACCGAGAAGGATACATGAAAATTAGAAATATCTACTCAGTCCCGGTCTGGCCCCATTGGGAGCCCTTGGCTAAAGGTTGAATTGGGCTCACCGCACCGGGGCATCTGGGGGTATGATAAACCTCCCAAGAGATAGGGGTACGGGGGACATTTCCCGAAAAGTTTTGAAAACTATAAGCCCGAAAGCAGCATTTTGCTCTATTTTGACACTTAAAAGGTAGTTAAAAATAAGCAACATCTTGATAAAAATAATTTCATTTTACCAAGGATAATTAAACATGCAACTAACATTACAGATTTCTGCCCAGTTCTCCACTAGTCTTCGATACTTCGTCTATAACTTCATTAGTTTTCAACTTATGCGATCAGTCACCTGCATCTTGACAAGACAAAACGACGATACATACTACTAAAGACCATATATATAAATATTCTACACTCCGGCGCGCAGCATGAATACACCATGTTTGATGTATTATGGTGTCCATCAAAGAAAAATTGCTAACTTTTGTATTGTCAACATATGAAGGTGTTGGGTATAATTACCCTGTTTTAGCTGCAAAAATTGTGAACAACTGTTGGTAACTTTTTGGCGGTAAACATCAAAAGAATACGCTTGCAGATATGTTTTCACTGTGTGGGTACGCTTTCAGTTGGGAATATTTGCTGACTCCCTGGATTGGGGGCCCTCGGCGATAGCCGACCAGCCGACCTCGCCAGGCCATACCTGTATCTACTTAAAAATGGCGGCGGTTGCCGAAATGTTGATACTTTCGTTGTGCAACGAAAGCAATTCCAGTTACCAAATTTCATCTCCTTATTCGACTTGATGGAAGCCGTTGGAGATACCAATATGAACTGGGAAAATAATAAATATATATAAATATATATATATATATATATATATATATATATATATATATATATATATATATATATATATATTTATATATATTTATATATATATATATATATATATATATATATATATATATATATATATATATATATATTTATATATATATATATATATATATATATATATATATATATATATATATATATATATATTTATATATATTTATTTATATTTTTATATATTTATATATATATATATATATGTTATATCGTATGTTTTCTCGGATGGTAGAATGAATCTGAGAAAGATTCCGGGGTTCAATCAGATTTTATCGAAAGTACTGTTGGCGCTGAGAAGCACCGTTTGATTCACGACGTTTCGCCAAAATCCCATTTGGCATTTTCAAGTGCTGCTGTACGTCTGGTGACTCGATGGCTCCCGGAATCTTTCTCAGATTCATATTTATATATATATATATATATATATATATATATATATATATATATATATATATATATATATATATATATATATATATATATATATATATATATATATATATATATATATATATATTTATATATATATATATATAATGAACAGAAACAAAATATGAATTTACTACGTTTGTTATCACAAAAATACTTTGAAGAATATAACACTACGATTGCAATTTCGGTCACTAGACCATCATCGGGCAGATTGAGTTAAGGACTGAATACATAATTATAGATTTGCGCTTACGGGTGGGAAAGAATTATTGCTGGTATCTAAATAGACAAGAGGAACACATTTCAAGAAGGGCTAATAAGTGGATTTCCCAAATTGGTACAATTCCCAAATTGGTACAAACATTTTTGTTTGAATACACTAAATATAGGAGAATATATCAAGTCAATCTGGTCGTTCAGCAAGATATCTTTTGCATTATGATTGAGTTTAAAAATTTCCAATGATCATAAGTAAGTTAGTTTGGTTCCGTTCGGTAATTTGTGCATAATTTGGAATCTATTTGTGGAAACGGGTGGTGGTTTTCACGGCAATGATTTGAAAACATTCAATCCGTTTTATTTTTCGAAAAAGATTGTTGGTGTTCTTTAAATTTTGTCTTGAACGATCGACTATATATATATATATATATATATATATATATATATATATATATATATATATATATATATATATATATATATATATATATATATATATAAGACATAAAATTTTTTTTGAAAATTGTGGTCTAGGAAGTCCGCACCTGACTGCTTTCCTTCGATACACTGCAATAGTATGCATTTTCAAGGCAAATACTACGAATAACGTAGTAACATAGACACCATCAACTATATAAGTCATTCAGTTGGTATTTATATCTTCAATTAAATTTTGGCGTAAATTACTCATGTCTTAGTTCAATGGAAGCGAATTATGAAACTCTAAATTCGAAATTAAATTTCAGCACAGAAACGAATACAAGAAGAGCAAAGAAAATCAACATAGGAACCCAATTCACATTTGAATTCGATTTCAGAAGATGAACTTTGATAAAATAATGGATATCAACAATTCAAATGTCTGACACTGATTATAATTGAACGACTGGTCCACGCCCTTGGAAATTTCCAATTATTTGTTTAACACTGAGCACAGTACTATAGAATCTAATTGAAATTAACAAATAACACGGTTACTTCTCATAATCAGAACCTAAACATTATAGACTAAATTATACAGAATGAAACAAACCTTTAATTATGAATGGTATAGCATAATTTGCACTTTCAATTACACATTCCCTCAGATTATGTTTCAGGGAACATTTCTTGATATATTTTGCTGAAATAAACGTTGAAAATTAACCACTGTCAAAAAGCAAAGATAATTTTAAAAATTACGTAATTCTTTTTCCATGGTTGCTGAAGGTCTTATCAGAAAAACAATTGGCAATAGGGTCACTAATAACAACATTTTAACTTGAGGTATTTCAGAGGATAACGTTACACTTTTAAATTTGTAGGCCACTAGATGAATTTATCAAACCAAACGTCACGTTGTGAATTTATAAATACAAAAATTGTTGCTTACAATCGATTACGATTAATGATTTAAAAATAGTGGATAAAAAACAGATACCTATAATGAAGTGTAATAAGTGGTGTGTACTTTTTTTTCATTGCATAATAACTGAAGGATGTCCAGCTTATGCAATGACAAAGACGTAAGCAATTGTAATTATCCCTCGAAATTGACTCATCTAATTTGAAATGATGAAATTAATGAGTGAGAGTGTCGCGATTTAGCTACTTTTTTATGGATTTGAGAAGCTGAACAAAAACTTATGACTAATCAACCGACTTATCAACAACTAAGAAGTCAAATTAACTGTTTGAAATTTTTCAGTACAATAATTCTCAGCCATAATGAATGCTCTTTTTTTAGGAAATAAATTTTAAATCAACTGAAGGAGTCAGGTAGATATATATATATATATATATATATATATATATATATATATATATATATATATATATATATATATATATATATATATATATATATATATATACCTATGTATATATATATATATATATATTATTTTATTTTGAAATCATTCGAAACGTTGCGAACTCATCAATATTGACCACCAGAGGCAGCAAATCTATGATACTCATGTAAGAGTGTACATCATTTGAAAAAAAATTTTTTAGCAAAAAACACTCTGTGTTATAATCAAACTATAAAGTTTTAACTCAAACGAAATATATTCACTCAACTACGTAACTCTGAATGTATGTAAATATGTAAATTTTGCATAACAGAGACAAATAATCTAAACTTCACATATAAATGAGCGCTATCAAAGAAACTTCCTCTAAACGTCACAATATTTATATAATAATAATAATAAAATAATATATATATATATATATATATATATATATATATATATATATATATATATATATATATATATATATATATATATATATATATATATATATATATATATATATATATATATATATATCTATATGGGCTCAGAGCCCATTGCACTGATGAGGAACAAGGAGACATAAATGATTGTAAGAATATTTAAGGAGTTTAAATTTTTTTTCTGATTTTAAGTATTGTGAAAGGGGCGCATGGAAGATCAGTACAACTGAATACGCCACCTCTAATTGTGAACAGAATAGTTTTTTATGAAGTGTTTTTTTCTGAAATGTCTCAATTTGTTATAGTTTTCTGTCACAATAAAATTTAGTAATATTATTATTATTTATATATATATATATATATATATATATATATATATATATATATATATATATATATATATATATATATATATATATATATATATATATATATATATATATATATATATTTATATATATATATTATAATATATATATATATATATATATAGATATATATATATATATATATATATTATATATATATAAATATATATATATATATATATATAAATATATAAATATATATATATATATATATATATATATATATATATATATATATATATATATATATATATATATATATATATATATATATATATATATATATATATATATATATATATATAATATATATACAGGGCTATTCAAATTCGAGTCTATGCATGGGGATTTCGATAACGGTAAGAAATATAGGGTTGGTTAAATGGGGACAAACTAGAGTATTTCATAGGTTAATTATATGAATGAAAACAATCTGACCTAGCTTCTTTAGTTCTGGAGTTAAACAGGAAAATCGAAAATTTCCATATTCTTCTTTTACCTATATATTTTTATTTTACGAAGATTTTTTTTTAAATTGGCCACTTTTCCATATCAACTTTTTGTAACCTTTTCAAATACCTGAATAAAATGTATATACAGGGTATCGTACACATTGGGCCACCCCCAAATTTTCATTTTCAAATACGGACCTGTATTTTTTATTGCATTTTTTTAAATGCCAAGAGTCATGTTTCATATTGGCCTTTTATTTTTATCTAAATCTTAAAGTATTTTGGAAATATTGATCTATTATCACTATTCTATACCTTGTTCTATAATATTTTTTAAAATATCACAGCTGAAATAAAAAAAAAATTTTTTGTGGTAATAGTTGTAGTAGAAAATACTACTACAATATAAAATATGACTGTTGGCATACAAAAAAATGGAATAAAACATACAGATCCATATTCAAAAATTGATAGTTGAGGGTGGCCCAATTTATACGATACCCTGTATATAATTTTTATTTAGATATTTGGAAAGGCTACAAAATGTTGCTATGTCAAATTTAAAAAAAAATCTTCGTCAGATGAAAAGATATATGCAAAAGAAGAATTTCGAAATTTTCGATTATTCCTGTATAACTCCAGAACTAAGGAAGCTAGATCAGATTATTTTTATCCATATAATTGACTTCTGAAATATGCTACTTTGCCCCCATTTAACCATCTCCCTATCTCTCACAGTATATTATATATATATATATATATATATATATATATATATATATATATATATATATATATATATATATATGTATATATATATATATATATATATATATATATATATATATATATATATATATATATATATATATATATATATATATATATATATTTATATATATATATATATATATATTTTTATATATTATATATATATATATTTATATATATATATATTTATTTATATATATTTATATATATATATATATCTATATAAATATGTAGATATTTATATATAATTATACTACTAGCTGTCTGGCCTCAAGGCTCGAATTTTTCTTGTGATACAAAATGGTGAATGCACTTCCCGCTCACACGTTCTACAAAATTCGTTTTTACAAGAGCCACTGTGATGATATTCATGATTTTTTTCATTAAAAACTGTAACGATTGTGAAAATTCTATATAGGACGTACAATTAAAAATTTCAAAACTGGAATACATGAACACCAACGTAGCTATATTAAGCAGAAGACTGACTCTTATTATGCTTACCATCTTATTAAAAAAACCATACTTTTAATCACATTTATGCTATATCATCGTTTGAAAATAGCCTCCACAAAACCATTTGCTGGGAATCCCTTTACATCAATAAATACAAAAATTACGGAGACTTAGTTAACGACCAGATTGAGGTAAACCCTTCTCCTCTTCTTAATCTGTTCAATATACCTACCAATAACTCTGAATGAATTGCTTATTCTCAATTAGTTTCTCTAAGAACCCTCTTTGTTATGTCCAATTCTTCGTAGAAATAGATTGTTTTATAATACCATTATTTAGTACGAGATGAAGGCAATGTAATGACGAAACGCGTTTACTCAATATATATTTCTTAAATTTTTTTGAAAGGGGATGGGACACATGCGACTATTCGCGTGTGTTCCATCATTTACCCTCACGGGTTCATAATCTAGTACATTACCCAGCAGATCATAGTTCACGTAGATATATTTCAACCTGTGAAAATTCAGTTTTTATTTCTTCATAAAGTCATATCGATATTTGTTCAATTGTGCAAAAAAAATAATTGAAATTATGAACTACATTACATGATTTGTATATAAGAGATACTATATATGTTCATTGTGGCGTCAAATTTGAAACATCACTCAATATCTATATATATATAATACAAGCCGAAAAATTGAATCCAGTCTACAGCAAAAACCATATTTTTTAAATTTCTGAAATTTGGTGGAAAGTTAAGTCTGATCATTTAAAATCCCACTAAGACGGGGTTTTTTAAAATTCCGCCGTTAAGGGGTTGAAAAAGGGTAAAACGTGTTTTTTGATGTTTCTCGCAAAATAATGGACTTAGCGATCCCGTTCTTCCACTAAAATGTTAAGTAAAATGAACTCTAGAAAGTAGTTTCTCAGTTTTTTGAAATTCCATTATTTAAGGGTGCAAAAGGGGTAAGTCTGTTTTTTTTTATATTGGCTATTTCCGGCAAAATAATCGACTTAGCGATTCCGTTCTTCCACTACAATGTTCCTTATAATTTTATTAAAAAACCATTTTCTGCATTTTTTGATGTTGTATCATTTAGGGGTTGATAGACGGTGAAATGTGTTTTTCGTATATTGGCTATTTTTGGCTGATTCTCGCAAAATAATGGACTTAGCGATCCCGCTCTTTCACGAAAATGTTAAGTAAAATGAACTCTAGAAAGTAGTTTCTCAGTTTTTTGAAATTCCATTATTTAGGGGTGCAAAAGGGGTAAGTCTGTTTTTTTTTATATTGGCTATTTCCGGCAAAATAATCGACTTAGCGATTCCGTTCTTCCACTACAATGTTCCTTATAATTTTATTAAAAAACCATTTTCTGCATTTTTTGATGTTGTATCATTTAGGGGTTGAAAGAGGGTGAAATGTGTTTTTCGTATATTGGCTATTTTTGGTTGATTCTCGCAAAATAATGGACTTAGCGATCCCGCTCTTTCACGAAAATGTTAAGTAAAATTAACTCTAGAAAGTAGTTTCTCAGTTTTTTGAAATTCCATCATTTAGGGGTGCAAAAGGGGTAAGTCTGTTTTTTTTATATTGGCTATTTCCGGCAAAATAATCGACTTAGCGATTCCGTTCTTCCACTACAATGTTCCTTATAATTTTATTAAAAAACCATTTTCTGCATTTTTTGATGTTTTTTCATTTAGGGGTTGAAAGAGGGTGAAATGTGTTTTTCGTATATTGGCTATTTTTGGCTGAATCTCGCAAAATAATGGACTTAGTGATCCCGCTCTTTCTCGAAAATATTAAGTAAAATTAACTTTAGAAAGTAGTTTCTCAGTTTTTTGAAATCCCATCATTTAGGGGTGAAAAAGGAGTGAGTCTGTTTTTTTTATTGGCTATTATTTATATTGAAAATTTTAATTTAATACATGTTAACAAATTGGATTTTTATACAAATAAACAAATGATTTGATAAATTTTATCCTTTTTTTAATTGTCACCATGCTCGAAAACCATAAAGCGCCACGAGTACGTGTTTAAAAAAAAATTATTAAAATATGAATTTTCCCAATTACGAATATGAACTATATCTTAATAAATTCATACGTATACATATATGGATACGCGGGCGAAGCCGCGACGGGTCCCGCTAGTTCTGTATATAGAAATTTGTATATCAATGCTACATATTATCTTTCTTGAATTATTACTCTATTCCATATATGTTGGAAAATAATGGTCCAATAAATATTATTATGTCAACAGATAAACACGTTACGCGTTAAGTATAATTAGGTGATGCTAATAGAAATTTGTTAATTTAGATAGTTCACAACAGCAATGCTAATTAACAGAATAAATGGCCGAAATTGATCGTAAATTTCTGTTCAACTTTTGCCATTGATTTATCTTGTGATTCAACATCAGAAACATAATACAGGGTGGAGTGTGTATGTTTATTCACCATCATAACTTCCTCTGTTAAGAAGAAGCGTCGATATGAAAACATTCACATTTTGACACGAGGCGAAACACCAATAGTTATTTAATAAACTAGTTTATTAATGACAGCGATTAATGGTTGAGATATTTTAATAATTAATTAATAGTTCGAGACCATTAATCGCTACATTAATAAACGAGTTTATTACAAGATTTTTCCGTCGACCTCATCATGAATTGAGTATAAATTCTTGATTGAAATAAATTTTTATTTTGCATGACAGATACACTTGACACAATATAAATTTCTATGTTCATTTCGATATATTTATATTTATGCTCCCGATGGAACAATTTGAGAAATTCATAGATGGAATATCAGACATGTGACATTCTGAATAGTTAACATTACCTACAATATCCGATAAGGAATATGTGGAACTGGTGGAAGCTGAAGTGTTATTTACTTTCGAACGATTATTGCATAACATTTTTTCCGCAGTTTCTACTTTATTTTGTATAGAGTTAAATTTTTCGATTTGAATTATGAATTCCTTTTCTCTGTGGAATAACAGTACGACACAGAATAATTCAACTATTCCGTGCCGAATACTTCTGTGTTTGGTTGCCCATGACAATCATACATAAAAATAGGAGAAATTGCACATTAAAATGGGTCATTAATGATCAATTTCGTGTACAATTGCGAGCATAAAATTTTGGCCACTTCTAGACATTTAATTAATGTAAGATGTGAATCTGGCTTAAGGATATTGTAACCTTACTTTAAACTTTTGTCATATTTATTGTCACTTTGACAGTAACCTGGATTGTAATTTCAGTCTTTCAAAAGTCAATTTGACAGAAATTAAATTATAATTTCAAATTGTAAACGTCATAATGACAATAAAGCATGCCATACGCCTCATTTTTTGTGATTGACAGAAATTTGGGTGGCCAAAATTTTATGCCCGCAACCGTACGTTAAAATGAGCTTTTATTTAGAGGTCGACGGAAATAGTTATTTATGTACCAAGTGCGTTGTATACCTAACGCCCGATGGGCGTTAGGATCTAGTAACGCACGTGCTGCATACAAGACTTTATTTTTCACGAAAAAATTATTTTATTATAATGAAAAATCGATTTTAAAATCGGTTCATTGCTCCTATACTTTCCATTTTCCTTCTCATAGTAAGCATGTCAATTGTTGATATTTTGACGTTTGTGAATATTTCTGTCATCATATTTAGTGAATGCCATTGCTGCTTCCTTTGTGTAGTCTCATAGAAATAATGGAAATGAAAATGAATTTACCCAAGAATATCATAGAAAATGCAGCCAAAGCTGCGAATAATTCATTGCCGGAGAAATCCGAGAGAGAGTCGTATACGACAAGGATTATAAAGTATTTGATCAATGGAAGTTGCTTCTGTTGTCCTCGTAGAATGAGCGGGCGTTATGATTCATAATGCACGCTCATAACGCCCTATGGCATAATTAGGGTATTTATAGCAACCGTATCCAAGGTAAAATCAACTAATAATATACAAGTGAAAAATAAACGATTATACAACGTCGTCAAGAGTATATTCACTTTTCAGATTCTATTGGCTTATTCACAAATAAGTTATATAACGTATCCTATGAAAATCTGAGAACAAAAACAAACAGGAGATGTTAATGATACATAACATATAATATACCTACTACTTACACAGTCGAGAAAGAATTGAAAAATAAAATTTCATAATAATTTCGAATGATGAATATAAAATTTTATATCAAAAGAAGCAGAAATAGAATCAAAAATATCATAGTATTAACTGAAACAATTTCTAATATATGCATCTGGAGACTTTATATTTTCACTGCTGTACACTGTTGGTACATTTTACTACCCTCATCTGCTTAACAATAAATCCATCTTTTAATAATGTTTATCGTACTCGTATAGTTATCTCATCCATGTTCATATCTGAAAAATCATAATTTTTGCACGACGCCAGGAGCCAAACTGAACATCGGCGAAGTTTCAGTTTTTCTAAAGGTTAATTTACACCAGCTGACGTGCAGCTGACGTTGCAGTCAACTCAGACAAGTAATTTAGGTGGACTCTTGTGAAACTTCGCATCGGATATTGCCTCCGTGTGACATGTTTAAAGGGCGAATAAAAAATTGAATCCACGTTCTTCCCATTGCTTCGGCAGACTTTCGAATATGAGAACGAATAAAACGCAGGCTGCAGTTGCGAGTTGCATCCCTGGATTTTAATCATCTTCATTGTTTTTAGTTGCTATTAAGAGAGACAAAATTGGACCAACGATGATCTAACTCAGCGTTTCTCAACCTTGTTATATTTATTCATTATATTATATAATCATATAACTAAAATTAAAAAAAGCTTTATCTCAGCGAGCTGCATTAGAAAAGCAATTCTTCATAACGTATTCAGTTCAAATTATCTATTTTTTCAATTATGATTTTTGTTCCCAACCCAAAAAAATTACGCCTACTAATATGTGAAGAATATTGATTTCTTCCCCGGGGGGTCAACCCCCCAAACAAATTCGTACCAAAACCAATCCCATCGAAGATATCATACGAAACTACGTAATTACAAAACTGAAGCTACAAAATTGTGCCTTTCATCGTTAAACCCTCCGAGGGGTCAACCCCCCAACCAATTAATATCAAAATAAATACCATGCAAGATATCATACGAAACTATCTACCTACAAAGTTTCAACCCTATGGTCCCAAAATTGAGCCTACTATCGTGTAAACAAGATTAATTTCCTCCTCTGGAGGGTCAATCCCCAACCAATTCGTACTAAAACCAAATCCATCCAAAATATCATACGAAACTACCTACTTACAAACTTTCAATCATATTGCTCCAAAATTGCGCCCTTTATCGTGTAATAAAAATTTATTTCTTCGCCCAGGGGGTCAACCAATTTGAACCAAAAAAAAACTTATCCAAGATATTATATATCTACTCACAAATTTTTAACTCTATTACTCCATAATTTCGCCCTTTATCGTGTAAACAAAATTTATTTCTTCGCCCTGGGGGTCAACCAATTTGAACCAAAAAAAAACTTATCCAAGATATTATTCGAAAATATCTACTCACAAATTTTTAACTCTATTACTCCATAATTGTGACCTTTATCGTGTAAACAAGATTTTTTCTTCCTCGGGTGGTCAACCCCTCTGACCAATTGGAACCAAAACAAATCTCATTCAAGATATCATACAAACCTACCTAGATAAAAATGTTCAACCCCATTTCTACAAAATTGCGCTTTCTGTCGTTTAAACAAGATTTATTTTCCCCCAGGGGGGGGTCAACCCCCCAACCAATGCGAACCAAAACCAATCCCATTCAAGATATCATACGAAGCTAACTATTTACAAACTTTCAAAAATATTGTTTCGAAATTGCGCCCTTTATCGTGTAAAAAACGCTAAAATATATAAGCATATATATATATATATATATATATATATATATATATATATATATATATATATATATATATATATATATATATATATATATATATATATATATATATATATATATATATATATATATATATATATATATATAGAGAGAGAGAGAGAGAGAGAGAGAGAGAGATATATATGAAATTGAGTTTTTGGTGCCAAGCATCATAAAAAGTTATGAAACGAAAAACTATCTTCGTCCTAGGTCCAACTTTGCTAATCGCATCCATTTTAATAAGCAGGTTTTCAAAGTGAAAACCTGCTAAAAAGTATTATGATGGTAAGTGTTCCGAACAAAGTACGATAACAACAATTTGCTATGCTACTTCACTACCAATATATAACGCCCATTCTTTTAGTGGATGTGAACAATGTCCCAAAGTACTAAATTTTTGTTGTCAAAGCATTGAAATGTTGGAGTTACAAGGAGTAACAAACAGTGATAATTCTGGAACCAGCCTTTTTAGTATCCCAGAAATTAATTCCAATTGAATTTCACCTCCAATTCCATTTTCCAATAACTCCTGTCGAATTCGATTTGAAAACCATTAAAATAATTAGAACATCAATATTCAAGGTTATTGTTTCAGAACACACTTTGATACAATAATATTTTGATTACTCTATCTTAAAATGTAAAAACGAAATTACAGAAAGATGAGATATTTCATCACTCAAAACGTAAAAACGAAAAATTTCTTTCAACTACTTCAACAAACAAATATCCGTTCTAAATAAAAAGCAAACAAAATAAAATTCTTGAACGAACTTTGAGTCTTGAAATATAAAAATCTCATCAAAACAACCCCTTTAATATACGCTCAGCTTCCTGAAGAACTTCCTAACTCACCCTATATAAGTTACAACGTTGGACACTGCATTTAATTCTGAACCTACTTTCCAGCCATTAAAGTCTTTCGAAAGAGTTAAAGAAAATAAAGTTTATAAGATTTTACGATGAAAGTTATGATGAGAGATGCTAGTTACTTTTATCCTATATTCACTTATAAGTGCTATGTTTACCCCTGGAAAATTCCTTTATTCAACACTTCGCGAATGTGAAAATTTTTGATACCATTCGGTAAATATCTCATGAAACTTTCATTAAAAACAGTGATTAAGGGGATGCGGAAAACAATCTTGCGTTGATTTAAAACTACCATAGCAATTACTGTTCATTTTTGAAAGCATAAACAATACAAAATATTAATTATTTGTAATTATTAAAAAAGATTGTATAAATTGGCGAAGGTACCGGAGTAGTATCTCTACGAAAATAATTTTTCAGAAATTTAATTTAATTCATTTATAAAAGATATTATACAGAGTGTCCGGAAAACACGTGTACTAAGTTTGACACATACTCCTGGCATCAAAATAAGTCGATCCAAGCCGACTCAGTTATGTATATCCAAAATTTTCTCGTTTAGCCGGTAGAGGACAAAAATATTGGTTTTTCCTAAATAACTTGAAAATTTAATTGATTTTAAAGATTTTTTGTGTATAGGCTTGTACTTTGGAATTACGTTTCCTGGTAGTTTAGTCAACTGCTGTAAATAAGTGGAACTGTTGTATAATTAACATGATACGTCAATATTTATTCTTATTTTTTATATCAATGGTTTTTTGACCACCCAGATATTTTTTTCTAGGAACTGGATGTATTTGGAAGCTGTTTCACCTCCTGAGTATTTTTCACTGGATGAGCAGTTTTGCCAAAAATAGTATATTGTTTTATTAGGAGTATTTTAGTCGAGCCACAAAAAGTGCTTTTCTCCGAATAAAACATGCGATTTTTTCCGCAAACGTTGTTCAAACGATAGAATTAAAATGATATTTTTAAAAAGGATTAGATGTGAAGAAACGTAAAACTAGATTGCTTTACTCACTGGTTTTGTAGATGTCAAGGCAACACAAATTTGACAATTCAACAAAATTACTGTCAGAAACATTTAAAGTCACTTATCTACGCATTATAGGACTGTACATTTTTGGTAAGTACCTGAGTATTAAGAAATGCCTTGTTGTATTAAAATATATAAAAATTTTCTTACAGATTACATTATGTCCAATTCGGAACGCAACTGTACGTCGCCCGACGTTCTTGATATTGACGTCAGAGTACAAAAAAGTGTACTTTTTTGTACGCGCACGGCCGGACAAAAAAGTAAAAACAAAAGGACGTCTGTGAAATCAAACTTCAACATTGGGAACTGTGGTTGAAAAAGTCGTCATTTTTTGACGTTTGCGGGAAAAAAAATATTCATAATTACCTGCACATATCAATTTTATTATTAATAATACTTAGTGATAAAACAAAGTTGGAAGTATGTATGAAAATTATAGTAAGTAACTAAATATAACGAAAACATTACTCAAGCAGGTTTTCACGTAATTAAGGAAAAACCAATATTGTTCAAAATTTTTACGCTCTCTACCGGCTAATCGAGACAATTTTGGATATAACTAAGTAGGCTTAGCTTAGATTGACCTATTTGGAAATCAGGAGTCTGTCGTCAAATGTTGTAGACGTATATTCCGGACACCCTGTATATTAGGTTCAGCTTTCTGCACTCCTCTATATGAGCTTCAACTGTGTTAAATCTCACATTCCAATGTGAGCTCAATGACATCAAAAAGGTGTTCAAAGTTTCCTCTTCACGTATTAATATATAGATTCATTCAAATTTAAAATTGTTCATACATATCAATTTATAAAAAAACAGACAATTAAGCATATAAAAATATGAAGATGCAAATCAAATCAAAATATGCTTTATTGTCTTAAAATTATACACTTTATTGACAAAGCGAAAAATATAGAAAATAAACAATGTAAAACATAAGAATAAACACACGTCAATAAAAAAATATACAGACTAAATAATGTTATACCTAGAAATAAAAATCACACCACATTTCTATACGAAAATATATACAAACTTCAACAATAGAACCGCGAGTGTCACATCCTCCTCAATCGAAGCTGATGTCTGTGTTATTCAATTTGGTCATATCGATCAATCAAGGCTAAGAATATTAGTCCTCTATAGAGTAATAAGGTCTATCAAGAAAATAAGATTTTGTTCGTTTCCGAAAATTGGCCAAGGAATTATAGATTTTGTAATTGTAATTGTCACTTTTCTTAGCATTGTAAATGATAGACTTTTTTGTTAATTCAGAGGAAGGAATAGAGATGTGAACATGATGTACCGAAGATCTTGTGGAATACCCGTGTTATGACAAGAAGGGTAAGGCATGAAAAAACTTATGAATCAAGCACACAGATTCAAGTAAATATAAAGAAGGAAGCGTCCTAATTCCATTTTTCTTGAAGTAATAATAATAATAATAATAATAATAATAATAATAATAATAATAATAATAATAATAATAATAATAATAATAATAATAATAATAATAATAATAATAATAATAATAATAATAATAATAAGTTTATTGTAATTGCCTTACATCTAGGCTTACAAATGGAAGGAGTTTAGCCAAGCTAATCTTCCACTTCTCCGGTATGAACAACTTAACACTGTAATAAACAATCAAAAAACAATCAAAAATTTAACAAATCTTTCCCTAGTAAGAAATAAGAAGCCTTAAGTTACGCATAAACACAACTCAACAATATTCAAAGAATATACTTATTTGAATATACTTATTCTAATCTAACAAAAACTTAACTTAAACTTAAAACTTAACCAAAACCAAAACTATCCTCTCTCAACCGATTATACAATTTTTTCTTAAAAAAACTTATTGAGATATCAGCCTCAAACAGAGCCTTATACTTATTTAACGTATGAGGGGCCATATAATCAAAACAACCCTCAAATTTGGATGTTCTATGCCGAGGAACGCTTTAATTACCAGCCTGGCGTATATTCACCTGATGAGCTGACCCACGCAATTCCAATCTATTGAAAAGATAGTCAGGAGTTTCACTGGCAATCAATCTGGCAAGAAAACCAGCCAGTAAATACTCTGCCCTCTGTGCGAATGTCATCTCTTCAAGTTTACTACGGTAGGGCGAGATATGACTTTTGTAGGGAATACAACTTACAAATCGAAGACATGAATTCTGAACTTTGGCCAGATTATATTTTTCTTTCTTTGTCAGCAAACCAAAGTACAGTTTGCAGTGAGCCCCATTTTTCAATACAAACATGTAACAAATTGCTCTCTTTTGCAATATGAGAATGGTGTCAAGTTGTGAAGAATTACATGAACCTCAGAAGGACATACCATAACGAAGATGAAATTCGAACAATGCAAAATAGGCAATTCTTGTAGATGCCGTATCTAATTCACTTGAGATGGATTTCATGGCGAAACAGTCCGATGATAATTTTTTAGCTAAGACATGCACATGCTGTGAAAATTTGAGATTATTGTCGATAAAGAGGCCTAAAAATCTGACAGAATCTACTATTTTAATGGCATGGTTTTGCAGGAATTAATCCTGGGAGTTATTCCTATGAAACAAGGCAACGGTTTTATTTACGTTGAAGCAAATAAAAAACATAATACAAATTATATAAATCAACATTAAAAAAAAAGGTACTCTATGTCGAAAATACGCATACAAATAAGAATGATTTATATTATTATACTACATCGTATACTATGACAGAATAAGCACAGTGAAACCAAGAATATTAGAATTTTTCTGAAAGTAACTTCAAACCAATTAATTTGAACCAATTTTTGCCCAACGCATTGTACTATTTTATTATCTGCAAGTGACTATCCTGTTGGTGTGCAAAGAATTCGTTCCATAAAAATTCCCTGACCTTCCAGAATTCCTTTTGCCAAGGATAATAGAAAGATTGATCTAGTTTGTATGGAAATCTCTCAGAGATCATCGTTCTAGTAAAACCTCCGCTTTTTTAACCATCATCCCTTCCGGTTGTTGTTGGTGAAAGCTTTTCAATCAATCAGTTTTAACTATTATGAACAGGGCTCGATAAAATATTCTGCACATAATGTTTTCGGCATCCATTATCGAAATCGCTGGCCCTCGTCTCTTTTTCGGGGGCTGTTTTTGCCGGATCCACCTCAAGTTATTTCTATATAGGGCTGCTGTCACAAAACATTCACAACAAGTTTAATGAAACACGTTCTTTCATATCCGAACGATATCGAGTAAATGTAGCAGAAAATTAATTTTACACGATTTTGTCAGATGATGGATGGGGGTATCCAAAAAGTACGTCGTAATACTTAACTGATCATCTATTTTGACGTCAGGCTACCTACTAGATAATTTATCATTAAATTCATAATTTTACTGTTCCGGAAAAAAATTGAGAAATTTTTAATTGGTACACCCCTGTCAGCGATTCAAGATTTCTAAGGAATCCTCTGATAACCAGAAGTTTATATATAAATATATTAATTTACAAATTTGTTTATATATATATATATATATATATATATATATATATATATATATATATATTTATATATATATATATATATATATATATATATATATATATATATATATATATATATATATATATATACAGTGGCGTAACTAGGGAAGTTGCCGCCCGGTGTAGTGCCCCCCCCCACTCGTACGAAACATATCATATTTTCATTTTAATGCTCGTTTGGTTTTGTTGCTGAACGAAGGCAAAAGATGTTACCCTTGACGATGTAGCAAGTATTCAGAAATAATACGAAAAATGAAAAACTTTCAATAACTAATATTGAAGTTTCGCTTATCACTTGGTGAAACATGATTAAATACTGATATTTAAAATAAAAATACTTGGCTTTAAGTTTCACAAATATATTGAATAAAAATTAACGATTAAATTATTCAACTAGTTTCGGGTTATGGGCCCATTATCAAGACTGAACAGAAAGATACTCAACAAGCTCATTTATAATATTGATTGTAGTAGAGGGGAAATTTGGTATTCAACTTGTTCATTTACGATGGGGTAATTCCTCTTAATGGCACTACTAATTTCTAAAATTTCCAACAGGTCAAGACGCTTGCCCTTTTTACCTGGGTGGAGGCATATCGTTTTCTTGAAGTCGATGAAATGGTTAAATTTTATACAATGCTCTGAAAAACCAGTGGTGTTTCTGTTAAACAAAATTGACTTTTTATGTTCTTCTACGCGAGTGTTGATTTTTCTGCCTGTTTGTCCGATATAAAAGGATGGGCATTCATTACAAAAGATTTTGTAAACACCACTGTTTTCTCCAATATTGTTCCTATCTTTATTTGTACATATGCTTTTAATTGTGATAATCTGTTGATGATTTTATTACTAATTCCTGGAATATAGTTTATTAAATGATATTTTTGTTCGCATTTTATGACTGGTGAGGGATAAATTGAATTTAGAATATTCTTATGTCGTTTTTTCTTTATTATTTGATCAATCAAGATGTCTTTATAGCCGTTATTTATTGCTAATAATTTTAAAATATTAACTTCCTTAGTGAAATTTTCTTCAGAAAGAGGAATGGCAAAAAGTCTATGTATGAATGAGTGAAATTCACTTAATTTAATTTTGATTAGTTGACTGCTATCATTGTGTATTAGCGTATCTGTAAAAGTAGGTTTTCTATAGATATTAAATGTAAGAGCATGTTCTTTTCTAGTTATTTGGATATCTAAAAAGTTGAGGGAATGTTGTTCATTTTCTATTTCTTTTGTGAATTGAATTGAAGGGTGTAAAGAGTTAACGTATTTGAGAAAATTATCTAACTGTCTATCCGTCCCAGACCATATACAAAAAAAAAAACTTTCAATATTTATTGCTATACAATCTGGTTGTCACTGTCATTCAAGCATCTCGACATATGTAGAATTTACAAAGAGTGAGATGAATTTTTTTTATTTATATAGGAAAATATGCTTTAGAAATCCTCGAATAAAGATTACACATTCTGAATTTATAGAAACTGAATTAAATGAAAATAATGCTTACTCAGTAGAGGATACTTTTTGGTGAGATTTATGCAAAAAAAAATCCAGCAGTGCAGGTTTATCAATTTGCTGTTGTATGTGGTCATAAATGAGACCGCCTTTTCTCAATCCCCCTTCTAATTGCTTCCATTTCAAAAACGTTGCGCGATGTGCTGGGCTGCATGATGGTGTTGTATTCGTGGGATTAAAAAAAGAGATCTTTGTTATTTGATTTAAATCAGGATTCAAATCTTAGTTTATATCAATTGATTCTATTTAAAAATTCATCAATTCAAATCAAGTGAAGTATTTCATCTAATACATAAAATGAAAAAACATAACATCAAAAAAAAATGCAGACGATTCTAGCGCCCCTCAAACTTGTGGCACCCGGGGTTGTCGCCCCTTTGCCCCCCTTAGTATATATATATATATATATATATATATATATATATATATATATATATATATATATATATATATATATATATATAGGGTGATTCATTAAGGGTGGCGACCGGCCGTATCAGAGTAATTATTAGTAGTCATATTAAAAATGTTGATTAATATCCCTGAAAGGTACTAAGATTGAATGGCATTTTAGAAATTTCCTGCTCGAATCTTAGTTCCTTCAATTCATAAATAGGGCGTTTTGTTACACCTCACGATATATACACGTTACAACTTAACTTAGTGCCTAGATGAAAACACAAAACGCTTCTACTCAATACATTTTTTTAAACCTTTAAGAAGTTTAATTTGAATTATTTTTCAGTAATTCGTAGGTTTCAACTATCTTGCACAATGGTGTCTATTAGTCTCTAAATAATTCTTGAAATCCATGTGAATTAATTATCTATTGATAAAGAGAAGTAACAGTTTTCCATAATTATATCGTTTTCTTCATGTTCTGAAACACAATTAATTCACCTTATGTCTAGGTGGCGTTTGTTGAATATTCTATACAAGCATAACTGCCATCTATACATCAGTCATACAACTCTGGGAGAGAATTCATAGAAAACTACATGACAGTATAGTTTTTCTTGTTTACAGTGAGCATTACTCCAGAAAGCTCATGAAGAGTTCTGTAAAATTGTTCTTTTTATCTTTTGAGTTTCATAATGTGCTATCAGATGCCGGTATTGCTTTTCTGCCATTGATTTATCATTTATACAATCTATGAGTGACTTTATAGAAAACTACATTCCGTTATGATTTTTCTGCTCAAATGTTACCATTACCTACTCTAGATCATGAAGAATTCTGTAAAGCTTTGAAATAATCTATGAGATGCCGCCGGAGCTCATATTTTCAGAAAGCAGTGAACTGGATGATATGAGTTTTCAATCAATAATAATTAAATGTTATTTTTTCAAGGATATTAACTATATAGTTTTGAATCCTAACAGTATCTACAACTGAATATTGATTATATTAATATTTATTCTTGCAGATGAACAATAACGTTGAAAAATAGATATTTATTTGAAGAAAAAGTAATTTTCGAGATTCTTTAAGACTTATGACGATACGGTAGCAATCCAAAGCAATATTCAAGTAAATTTCTCATTATATCGTGAAATTTTCTGAATAATTTGAAAATACACTTTCTGTAAATAAATATTGAAACTTGTTTCACCAAGAGTTCAGAGATAGATTAACCAACAAACAATATTAAACAGATATATGATAAAAACTTGGTTATTGATATATTCTACTTCTTCTGTTTCACATGCAACTTATACTATGATAATTAAGATTATTTAGTATAATTAAGTAAATTTATATCGTTTTTTTCAATTTAGTCTGGGAAAGGAAAAGAAGTTCCTTATAACAAGTTACACTTTAGGCCAATAGAGGCTAGGCCTAAAAATGATGAAACGAAATGTTAGCGTTATACTATCAAAGTAAGCTGTATTCGTATTTACGTACTGATATGTGTTTTGATAGGCGATCCCTTCAAAGCGAGAAAGTTTAGTTTCCGAGAGATATATAGAAATAATCATGGGAATTTTATATTGAAGTTGGAACTGGTTTCTTATCATAGATTACGTTTGCTTTTGAAGTGAAGAATTGATTATAAATTCTATGAATAATATACTATCTTTTCTTATGACGATAATCAAGAATTGAAGGAAAAAAGATTTGTAATATATAAATATATATACATAAAATATATACACATATAATATATATATATATATATATATATATATATATATATATATATATATATATATATATATATATATATATATATATACCACCAGGAACTGCATCGATGGATATATGGAAAACTAAACATAGGAAATATCTGAAAATTTGGCTGTGTACTAATGTCGATGGGGGACATCCGGCTAAAATATTTTCAAGGTGATGGCACTTCCGGTTATACCGGAAGTAGGTATCAGTTTGCTTATTTCAGATGGGACACCCTGTATATTATTACATTTTTGGATTCTTCACAAAATTCTAGATAGATTTTATATATAATGTCCTATACCTATCTTCAACTGTTTCAGAAATATTTGAATTTATTTGTCAAAAATTACGTATGCAGATCGAGTAATAATCATATTTTTCTTCAAAAAAAACGGTATTACTGCCCAATCAAGATAAATTTCCTAATAGAGGTGGTTCTGTTTTAGCGTAAGATGAATAGTATTTTGACATTTAATATACAGGGTGCTCAGGAAAGTATTACAAAAATGGATGTTGATAAACTACAAAAAGTCCATTTTTTCAAATGAATACCTACAACTTTTATTATTTTATTCGATTCAGTATCAAAAATAAGGGCTACTTTGTATAAGGTCGCCTATTCCTAAATGTTATAGTTTTCGAAATATTTGCAAATTAATGGTTTCTGGTTAAAACAAATGATTTCCTGAAATTTTGTAATAGTAGGCGTGTGATGCCATATTTGTTCTCGGCCAGGTTACCATGGAAACAAATTCCAAAGAGATGTCATTATTCGAAAAATTATTCTTTGTGGCAACACAATCATGCCAAGTCGTTTGAATTATGCAAACGAAGATTACCTGAATTTGTTTATTATTTATGGAGAGTGTAATAAAGTGATAACAAGAATATGTGATATTTTTGCTGCTCGGTATCCGCAAAAAACCAAGCCATCACCAAATAGGTATGGTTTAATTTTCTGCGTATTGCTTTTGACAGATCCAACATATATAAAATTTTGTATTATATTTTTAACGGTACCTATTTGGTGATGGCTTGGTTTTTTGCGGATACCGAGCAGCAAAAATATCACATGTTCTTGTTATCACTTTATTACACTCTCCATAAATAATAAACAAATTCAGGTAATCTTCGTTAGTGTAATTCAAACGACTTGGCATGATTGTGTTACTATATATAATAATTTTTCGAATAAAATTTTTGAAATTTGTTTCCATGGTAACCTGGCCGAGAACAAATATGGCATCACACGCCTACTACTACAAAATTTCAGGAAATCATTTTTTTTAACCAGAAACCATTAATTTGCAAATATTTCGAAAACTATAACATTTAGGAATAGGCGACCTCATACAAAGTAGCACTTATTTTTGATACTGAATCGAATAAAATAATAAAAATTGTAGGTATTCATTTGAAAAAATGGACTTTTTGTAGTTTATCAACATCCATTTTTGTAATACTTTCCTGAGCACCCTGTATATTAAATGTCAAAATACTATTCATCTTACGCTAAAACAGAACCACCTCTATTAGGAAATTTATCTCAATTGGGCAGTAATACCGTTTTTTTTAAAGAAAAATATGATTACTACTCGATCTGCATATGTAATTTTTGACAAATAAATTCAAATATTTCCGAAACAGTTGAAGATAGGTATAGGACATTATATATAAAATCTATCTAGAATTTTGTGGAGAATCCAAAAATGTAATAATATACAGGGTGTCCTATTTGAAATAAGCAAACTGATACCTACTTCCGGTATAACCGGAAGTGCCATCACCTTGAAAATATTTTAGCCGGATGTCCCCCATCGACATTAGTACACAGCCAAATCTTCAGATATTTCCTATGTTTAGTTTTCCATATATCCATCGATGCAGTTCCTGGTGGGACACCCTGTATATATATATATATATATATATATATATATATATATATATATATATATATATATATATATATATATACATACATTTTGTCCACAAAGTTGGTTAAATTGCACAAAATGTGCAGTTTTTTGTCTTTCTATCATTGGAACGCAAACATATATGAACATTTGAATCATCGTTTAAATCAGAAAAAAAGGTTTTTAAAAAATGGAATAAAAAAATACAGTTCTGTATGACGCATGACGCACGTTTCGGTGGAACTTCACCTTCTTTCGATGCTAATGGCAAACTAACTATACAGTTAGTTTGCCATTAGCATATGAAGAAGGTGAAATTCCACCGAAACGTGCGTCATGCGTTATTTCTCTTAATAAATGTGTAAATTGTTATTATTAACCATTGTTTTAAGAAGAAATTTTTTTTTTCAAAGTTGTATCTACGACTTCTACGACATACGTTCATAGGTAGTTTTTTTCTTAAAATGAGTCGAAGAATCACCCCCTTGAATATTAGCATGACTTTAAGGAACACCCTGTATAAATACAATTAGAATCGCAATAAAGAGTTCTAAAGACATTTTGAGATGTTATACAACTCCTTTAGAACTCGCAAAACCATGTCAAATTATTCCGAAAAGGATAAAATTATTTTAAAAAGGATCAAACTGTTCTAAAACGAATCCTAATAATCCGTTCTTGGGATCCGAGCATCTGCGCTAAGTATGACACCCATCACCCCCATTCACGTTGCTCGACTCATTCATAATCCTGAAAACCAATTCAATTCTCATTTTCGAACAGAAACAAATTGATAGTTACGCTTTTCCCTCCATGATTAAATTTCCCTAAGGTTTTCCAATTCAACTTCACGGCTCGTATGTTCCCGGCGAACGTCGGTTCGACGCTCGGCGTTCGTTTGTCTAGTGCAGTGGGCAAAGGACCACGCCAACTTCAGTTAGTGACATGATATCATACGAAGAGTTTCTGAATATTTTCCAGTCGCAGAATAAGACATGTATAGCGATGAATACCTACAAAATCAACATGTTATACGCGGTGAGCAAACTTGTAATGTTTCATTCTATGCAGTTAATACTTACTACACTAAGTCTTTTATTTCTTGACGTGTTTATGAGGCACCCCTCAGATTGTGGGGTGCCCACCTGATACTTTTCCGGTATCACAGATTCAATGTAATTGCATCACTATTATGTGGTGTTTTTAACAAGTAGAGTAGTTGGGATTTTAACATTAACATCTACAAAACTACGAGTTGGTAGTTGAAATATTTTTTCATAATATGGTAATATTCAATGTGATATTTTGTGTTATAGTCGTTACATAAAAGTGAATTCCCTATGGAAGAGTCCCGCGCTTGTTTTTTATTGACTTAGAAAATAGACGTAAAAGAATATTTTCAAAGGTTTCTGACAAACTCAACATTACAGTTTTATTACAAAAAGTATATTGACTTTGTGGGAAAAAATCAACTGAAATGTTGATTCTATAAACTGAGCTTTCCATGTTTTGAATATTTATGTCTATGCTAATATATATATATATATATATATATATATATATATATATATATATATATATATATATATATATATATATATATATATATATATATATATATATATTATATATATATATATATATATATATTATATATATATATATATATATATATATATATATATATATATATATATATATATATATATATATATATATATATATATATATATATATATATATATATATATATATATAATATATATATTATATATATATATATATATATATATATATATAATATATATATATATATATATATATATATATATATATATATATATATATATATATATATATATATATTATATATATATATATATATATATATATATATATATATATTATATATATATATATATATATATATATAATATATATATATATATATATATATATATATATATATATATCTTATATATATATATATATATATATATATATATATATATATATATATATATATATATATATATATATATATATATATATATATATATATATATATACATATATATATATATATATATATATATATATATATATATATATATATATATATATATATATATATATATTAATATATATATATATATATATATATATATATATATATATATATATATATATATATATATATATATATATATATATATATATATATATATATATATATATATATATATATATATATATATATATATATATTGATTTGCCTTTAGTTTATTTTTATGCAAAAACATTCGTCACGAATGTTTTTCTCAAAATTCTTGAAAGATTGAAACTAATTTGGCGCTCACAGATTTTAGAAAAATGAACTCCAAATTAATTTCAATCTCTCAAGTTCTCAGAAAGATGTCAACTTTCTAATGAAGTCGATGTTTAAACTGAAATGGCCTGCTTTTGCTTTAAATATAAAAAAGACAAATCAGAGTTAACAATACAACACAGGCAAGAATAATTCAAATATATATATATATATATATATATATATATATATATTAATAATTATATATATATATATATATATATATATACATATATATATATATATACAGGGTGGGCCATCCAGAACATTCCACCCCGAATTTTGAGCTTTGGAATGGAATAACGAAAAAACGCTCGGACAGGTCAAATTTTGTTGAAAAGGAGACAAATAAGGGTGTTCAAATGAGTTCTATATCACTACCCCTCTAGCGGCAACCCCTAACAGCTCTCAATTTTGAATAGGGAAAAGGGGTCGAACAGCACCTTGTTGGAAAGGCAATTCAATTTCCTGCATGAGTGTATTTTTTTTCATCTCTTTATTATTATACAGAGTGACTCAGTATTGCATCAATAACTTCCACACGCCCTTTCAACAAAATTTGACCCGTCCGAGCGTTTTTTCCATCTCAAAGATCCAAATTCGGCGTGTGAAAGTTATTGATGCAATACTGAGTCACTCTGTATAATAATTAATAAGCGATGAAACAAAAATACACTCATGCAGAAAATTGAATTGCCTTTCCAACAAGGTGCCTCTCCCTTTACCTACCCCTTTTCCCTATTCAAAAATTAGAGCTGTTAGGGATTGCGGCTAGTGGGGTAGTGATATCAAACTCATTTGAACACCCTTATTTGTCCCCCTTTCAACAAAATTTAACCTGTCCGAGCGTTTTTTCGTTATTCCATCCCAAAGCTCAAAATTCGGGGTGGAAAGTTATGGATGGCCCACCCTGTATATATATATATATATATATATATATATATATATATATATACATGCTTGTCTTCGTTATATAAGTGACTGTTTTCTGTTACTTATAAAAGACTTGGACATTTTCTGTTGCGTTATCCTAGTGATAAAAAGGATTTAACCAGCTTTTCAGCCGGTTTAACAAGTTTCTCCTATTGCCTTCGCTACTGTGTTATTCGAGGAATGTAGTGGTTCATACAACTAGAAAGAGGGTTGCGTCTATTGTCATGAAAAGAAGTACAGATTTCTTATATCCGTATATCCATGAAAAAATTTGTTATTGGAAGCACGTATTTGCATAAAAAAAATTTTGTTAGGTAATCTGTATAGCAGTGATTTTTGAAAATTTCGAAAACAAAAATTTACATATATTTTTTATCAATAAGTAATTCATGTGAATATCCCTTGGAAATAACCATGTAAAATATTCTTCATTTATCTCCTCACTTTCTACTTATTTCATGGATGCTTAATTTGTATTAAGTACTGTAATTTGTAAATTATATATAGAAAGATATATATATATATATATATATATATATATATATATATATATATATATATATATATATATATATATATATATATATATATATATATATATATATATATATATATATATATATATATATATATATATATATATATATATATATATATATATACTAGCTGACCCGGCAAATGTTGTTCTGCCATATAAATTATTTTTATCTATTCATCTATCTGCCGATGTATATCTATCTATCTAGATGACACGGCAAACGTTGTTCTGCCATATAAATTATGTTTATCTATTCATCTATCTGCCGATGTATATTTACCTATCTAACTATATATCTATCTATCTAGATAGTTATTTATCCTTATATCTATCTAACTATCTATCTATCATTCTATCTATCTATCTATCTGTTTATCTATCTGCATATCTATCTATCAATTCATCTGACCGGGCAAACGTTCTGCCATATAAATTATTTTTATCTATCTATCTTCCTATCTATTCATCTATCTGCCGATGTATATCTACCTATCTATATATCTATTTATCTAGCAATTAAGTTATCTATCTTTCTATCTATCTATCTAACTATCTATCTATCTGACCCGGCAAAAATGTTAATCATTGGGAGTATGAAAAATATATTACGACCCATTCTCAAACCGACTATTGCTATTTTCGATTGCCATCTTGCAGCCCTATTGCGGATCTGTGGATAAAATAAAAAAAATGAAAATTGCGATGCAAAAATAGGAGTTGATCGTAGAAGGCTAAACAATTGAGAGCAATATGAATTTTTCGATTCTAAGTCATGACAAAATAAAAATGACATAGATTAGAAATAATTTTATATGGTGGTTAAGTATTCTAAAATTTTCTAATTTCCCGCGCAATTTTCTTAATTTTTTCTTTCATAGGAACCTTCTTCCGACAATAAAAAACACAACAAAAAAAGAATTATTGAAGTCGGTCCAGCCGTTCAAGCGCGATGGCGGGACCAAGGGAAATAAGGATTCATTTTTATATATATAGATATATATATATATATATATATATATATATATATATATATATATATATATATATATATATATATATATATATATATATATATATATATATATATATATATATATATATATATATATATATATATATATATATATCTATAATATATATATATATATATATATATAATATATATATATATATATATATATATATATATATATATATATATTGTATTGTCGTAATTATAGTAGCAACGTTTGAATTATTTACTACTTGACTGCAAAGGAAAATATATTTTATGGAATATATATATATATATATATATATATATATTCAATAAAATATATTTTCCTTTGCAGGCAAGTAGTAAATAATTCAAACGTTGCTACTATAATTACGACAATACAGACTAACGCCGAATTATCTGTAATACAATTTGAGTTTATATATAGAAAATATCATTCCGATGTTACACAGCATTGAGGATGAATAAAGCAATCCTAATCGAAACTTGTGAGCTTTTATAATTATAATCCACTATGATTCCTGTATTGCCTTGCTTTAAAGTACATTTAACAATGGGTTAAGGGCAGATACGGCAGTTAAATATGTGAATATTCATATATCACATCATATTCTACCATAGAATAAGATTAACCATAAATTCAACAAAAAATACTTAAAGTTTTGGCTTCGATTTCTATACGAAAGTCTGTTAAAACAATTGGATTGAAAGTTTTTCCCATTGTCTTGTCTTATGTATATTCGATATTTATTGTTCTTTCGTCTTTTCATTTGATCATCAGTTATTAAAAGATCTAAGCGGATGATATAGAAAGATTCCTTTTCAAGTAGCCATCACAATTTAATCAGAATCTCTACAAGGCGTTCTGTAGAAACTCTTTTAATCCATTTTTCTGTCTGGTAAAATTAAACAAAGCAATACTGTTTATTCTTCTTCCGGTGCCGTACCCGGTTTCGGGCGTAGGCGACCTCTCTACAACTATTCGTGTTGTGCGTGATACAGTGATACGCGAATAGAAAGGACCTACAGTTTTACGACGGTTCCGAACGTTTTTATAGAGAGGCTTTACTAAGCAGAATCTACTCGGTGGTTTCCATTGCCTTCCGGGAGGTGGCTTCGCATTAATTCGTTGGTTCGGCTGGGATTCGATCCACCAACCTTCTGTTCAGTAGTCCAACGCACTGACCACTAAGCTACGTGAGATAATTTTGTCGATTTTTTGACTACCCCTCCCCCTTGATGAGATGTCGTGAGTTCTTGCTCGACCCCCTCTCCCCCACACCGAATCTCACGTGAGATTTTTTTAAATGCATATTTGTTACATGAATGAGTTAATCTGTGCTAATTCTATTAGTTCAAGTAAATCATATATATATTATATATTATATATAACAATATATAATATTTTATAAAAATGTGAAAAAAATTAAGTTAATAATAAAACAATGTTTTATTAATAAGTCACAGTTTTTTTCAGTGAAAATTATTAGTGCATAGTATGTTTATTATAAGAGGTTATGACATTATTTTTTTTATGAATAATATTGACATCGTTCAGTATATGAAAAATAAATATTGACTCCAAAAAGGTACTTACTGTTAATGAATATTTATCAATAGTTAACGAATTATGTTAGAAGGATACTTTTTCAAATTTAATAAATGAATAAATTGCTTCCAACCAGATGAATTCATTTATTCGTTCATTTATCGTTGATTTGTTCCATCTCACTCAAAATTCAATCAAGCAAAAACTCAAAAAGATGTTCTTGTGCGAATAAGATTTTTTCACCATTTCACTTTTATTGTTTCACTATATTTTAGTTTACTTTAGTTTTTATTGTATCAAGATATTTTTATGTGTTCTTTTAATTTAGTTATTTTTCTTCTTCTTTTTTATAAAAGTCAATTGTTCACTTTGACACACTTTGTATTTTCAAGTAGTGGGTACTGTGTTGGGTGGTTATCACCTGTTTGTAGTCCTAATTGCCTAAATAAATGAATAAATAAATAAATAAATAAATAAATAAATAAATAAATGAATAAATAAATAAATAAATAAATAAATAAATAAATAAATAAATAAATAAATAAATAAATAAATAAATAAATAAATAAATAAATAAATAAATAAATAAATAAATAGTTAATAATTTCTTCCATCAGTGCATTATCAAACCGCGATAAATATTTTTATGAATGATTTATAGCTATATTTTAGCGTAGAAACATTTTTTACTGAAGTTAACCCATTTTTCTCGCAATTTTATACTGTTTCTTGCGAAAAAAAATATTATGTGATATTTGATGAGACCACCCCCTCCCCTACGTGAGATTGAGTGAGATTTTACTCGACCCCCTCCCCCTAAACACCTCACGTTATTAATGGATGTCCCCTAACAACATGAAACATCTCGTAAACTTTTTCAAATATTTTAAAGTTCTAATTGCATGATAGTTGCAATTTCGAGAACCGTGCACTATTCCTAATTGAAATGTAATAGAGTTAGCATGCTTTGCTCATCAAATTTGCAATAAGAGATGTTTATTGAGTTTTACTGTGAAGTAGAAGGCTAATTAGCATCTCTTAATTCCATTGCTTGCGATCTAAATGAGCAACCTTTGTGACAAAATATACCTAATTATATCAGTTTTAAATTCCTATTGGAAGTACCTATAATCGCAACTATCAAATTATGTCTTATTTTAGCTGACTTTGAGTTTCAAAGTCAGCTAGAGACATATTTACGTAATAAGCATGGTTTACCAAGAAACTATAAAATTATATAAAACACTTCGTGTACAGGTATAAATCACTTATTTCTAGAGATTGTTTCGTGGTCATCAAAGACTATTATGTTTAAAATGGTTATCTGTCTGTGGTCAGCATTGAATAACAGTTAAAAAGTTATTCTTTTAAGAAAGTTCAATTCTATAGGTTGTATCTACATTTATGGTGTTTACTTCACAAATTAATTAAATTTTCTTATTCTTATCATCAAATTTATGAAATTGTGTACTTTTTCTCTATTTTGTTCTGTGATAAGTTCAAGATGCCATCAATTAAAAGATACAGTGAGTTATAATTTTTCAATTTCACTATTAATTTTGAAAACGTTACGAATACCTAGTCCACGATTTTTAAGATTCATTTGTACAGATTCAGTATTGAATAGTATTTTCATTGAGTACTTAAAGCGCTTGGTATTGTTTCATTAAAATGTTATTTTCATAATCCATAAAGATTTTTCCGATAACCATTTTTATTATCATATATATATATATATATATATATATATATATATATATATATATATATATATATATATATTATATATTATATATATTATATTATATATATATATATATATATATATATATATATATATATATATATATATATATATATATATATATATATATAAATAATTTCATCAATAAGTTTTTCTCCGACCTATAAGCATCTTCAACAATAACAAAATAGTAAATTCTGTCTTCAGATTTTTGATTCAAGATTTTTATATTTATTCGGTACTTTTTTTAGGGTTCTGTACCTCGAAAAGAAAAAACGGAACCCTTATGGGAGCACTTTGTTGTCCGTCCGTTTGTCTGTCTGTCAAGACCCTTTTTCATATCAAATACTCATGTCTACTGTCCCTTGAAACTGTGAAAAAATCAAACTTCTAAGCCAACGCAATCAAACGTTACACCCGTTTTTGCCGCAAATTTTCGACACTCGGAAGGGAATCAACACATTCAGGGTACTCAGTTTCTTGAAATTTGGTACGAAGCAACGTCTTATAGCACAGATAAAGGAAAAATTGCGAAATCCCTAAATTTTCAGTTAAATCATGTAATAGAAATTTTTTTTGTACGGAATCCTTGGTGCGCTGGTCCGACTTGCACTTGGCCGGTTTTTTATTGTTAATATTAATTATTAATATTTATATTTCTTATGCAATTCTCATTAATTAAGTAGAAGTTCCTCATTTGACTATATATATATACAGGGTGATTCATTAATACGTGTAAATATTTTAACGGGAGAATTTTGAGCCCAAAATATGAAGATCTAACCCAATTTGCTCATATAAAATATTTCTCCTTACTGAGTTACAGGGTGTTTTATTTCGATTATTAAAAATGAATTTTGTTCATTACTTCAATGCTGCTTGATATTTCTTTATGATATTTGGCAGTAAGTAAAAGTAGTTTGGGACACATCAAATAATAGTAAAGAAGACTTTCTCGCTATCACCAGTGGCGTACGGCAGGGGCACGGGAAGAGTTCTCGTTTCCTAAATTCTACGCCACTGGCAGAATTGTCATTTTAGTATAATTTTTCGATTCTCCTATATTTTCTCTGTAAATAAGGTATTCTTTTTTCGTAACGCTAGAGCCACTATTTTTCGAGATATTTAACGTTGAACATATGGCTGCACAATTCCTTTGATTTTAATGTACGAGTCATATCGGGTTTTTTGTCATACGATTGCATGTATTTAAATTGAAAAAAAAAATTATTAGGTATTTTTTTTTAATTTATAATAATATTAACAAACAATTTAAAACATAACAACTACAAAAATATCCAGCGCTACATAAAAAAAGTTCAAAATAAATACTTAATTATGAAGATCTTCTTTACAAATTTTGGAAGAATATCAAATTTATGAACAAAACTTGAAAACAATTTACAATAAATGTTCAATATGCTCTCCGTTTACCTCATAGTTTTTTTTCATTCTTTCGTTGAACGATCTTCTAAACTTTAAAAAATATGTTTGGCTGATTCGCAAAAAATTAACGGAATTTACAATTTGCTGCCATAGTTTCTGGCTAGTATTTTCTCGTTTGGGAGTATAGCCACTATTTTTCGAGATATTTAACGTTGAACATATGGCTTGCATAATTACTTTGATTTTAATTATGTATCAATCATGTTGGTGTTTTTGTAATAGAATTGTTAATTAAGTAATTATTATGCATGTGTCTAATGTCATAATAGATGCAGTTCACATTTATTTGGAAATAGATATGAGGAAGTCTTAAATAATTATTTTGATCTAGTAGGATGGTGTTCACAACTGACAGTTGTTGACAATATTATCTATGAAGATTGTGACTGTTATAAATTTTTTAAAAGCAGATTAAGTGAAGATGCAGCGCCCTAATGTTTTTTGTAATACTGAAATGCGCGATATGCTTTGTGTTTATGCACAAGAAAATTATCCTGTCTTGCTGCTACTCAAGATATGGAGAAATGTATCCAGATAGAGTTCAGCCCAATCATCAAACCTTTCGCAATATTTTTAGAAGATTAGGAGAGAGCCTGGACAATTCAAGCCAAAACGTGATGTGGGGCCGACCTAAACATATTTCTGTAGATCAGGAAGATGACATATTAGTGAGAATTGCAGAAAATCCACAACTTAGCACTCGTCGCTTATCTTCAATGACTGGGGTAAGCCAATCTACAGTTTTTTTAGAATACTGGGAAAAAGGGAAATTTGAAACCTTACCATTTTACTCCAGTACAAAACTTATTACCAAGAGATCTTCCTGCAAGATTGAATTTCGCTCAGTCGATGTCAAATAAAAAAATGAAAATCTGAACTTTTATGAAAATGTTATCTTTAGCGACGAAGCTACTTGTACACGGAGAGGAATATTTAACTGGAGGAATAGCCACAGTTGGGATACTGAAAATCCTCATTTATATTGTGAGTCACATTTTCAACGCGAGTTTAAAATTAATGTTTGGTGCGGTATACTCGGAGACCGTTTGTTAGGTCCATATGAACTACCTGAAAATTTAAATGGTAATTCGTATTTGGAGTTTCTACAAACTAAACTTTTCGATGAGCTAGAACAATTGCCACTTAACCAAAGGAGAGACATGTGGTTCATGCACGATGGAGCACCACCCCATTATACATCAATAGTGCGGAATTATCTAGATAATAAATTTCCTCATCGTTGGATTGGCAGAGGTAGTGAATTTCCGTGGCCGCCTCGAAGTCCCGATTGTAATCCATTAGATTTCTATTTCTGGGGGAATATGAAATCACTGGTATACTCCCAAACAATAAATACTCGCCAGGAACTATGGCAGCAAATTGTAAATTCCGCTAATTTTATTGCGAATCAGCCAAATATATTTTTTAAAGTTAGAAGATCGTTCAACGAAAGAATGAATAAACTTATTGAGGTAAACGGAGATCACATTGAACATTTGTTGTAAATTGTTTTTAAGTTTTGTTCATAAATTTGATATTCTTCCAAAATTTGTAAAGAAGATCTTCATAATTAAGTATTTATTTTGAACTTTTTTTATGTAGCGCTGGATATTTTTGTAGTTGTTATGTTTTAAATTGTTTGTTAATATTATTATAAATTAAAAAAAAAATACCTAATAATTTTTTTTTTCAATTTAAATACATGCAATCGTATGACAAAAAACCCGATATGACTCGTACATTAAAATCAAAGGAATTGTGCAGCCATATGTTCAACGTTAAATATATCGAAAAATAGTGGCTCTAGCGTTACGAAAAAAGAATACCTTATTTACAAAGAAAATATAGGAGAATCGAAAAATTATACTAAAATGACAATTCTGCCAGTGGCGTAGAATTTAGGAAACGAGAACTCTTCCCGTGCCCCTGCCGTACGCCACTGGTGATAGCGAGAAAGTCTTCTTTACTATTATTTGATGTGTCCCAAACTACTTTAACTTACTGCCAAATATCATAAAGAAATATCAAGCAGCATTGAAGTAATGAACAAAATTCATTTTTAATAATCGAAATAAAACACCCTGTAACTCAGTAAGGAGAAATATTTTATATGAGCAAATTGGGTTAGATCTTCATATTTTGGGCTCAAAATTCTCCCTTTACAAAATTTACACATATTATTGATTCACCCTGTATATATATATATATATATATATATATATATACATATATATATATATATATATATATATATACATATATATATATATATATATATATATATATATATATATATATATATATATATATATATATATATATACATATATATATTATTTATATATAAATAATATATATATATATATATATATATATATATATATATATATATATTATATATATATATAGTTCATTTACGTAGATTATTAGTCCCTGGACATCTCGTCTGGCTAAACTTCATTCTACAAATAATAATTCAAATAAAAATTCACTCCGAAAATTGTGCGTTGCATCAGTCCTAAATTTACAGAACGAATTATTTCTGCCAGTTTGGCGGGAAATCGGTCCGGCTTATGCGTCTGCCATCGATTTTCCGCGAGACACCTCCCGCTCTGCCATTCTGGCCTATGACGTCATCGAATTCGTAAAGGACAAATTTCTGCATGCTAGAATGCACGTAGCAGATATTTGCATGGGAATTTTATGCTTTGATGCATGTTAGATAATTTCGAACATACCGCGTCATGTTTGTGTATTCACTAATTATATATATATATATATATATATATATATATATATATATATATATATATATATATATATATATATATATATATATATATATATATATATATAGAGGGTTGGTTAAATGGGGGCAAAGTAGCGTATTTCAGAGGTTAATTATATGAATTTAAAAAATCTGACCTAGCTTCTTTATCTCTGGAGTTATACAGGAAAAATCGAAAATTTCGAAATTCTTCTTTTGACTATATCTTTCTATTTTAGGAAGATTTTTTAATTTTGCCACTATTCCATAGCCACTTTTTGTAGCCTTTCCAAATATCTGAATGAAATGTATATACAGGGTATCGTACACATTGGGCCACCCTCAACTTCTCATTTTCAAATACGGACCTGTATTTTTTATTGCATTTTTTCAAATGCCAAGGGTCATACTTCACATTAGCATTCTATTTTTATCTAAATTATAAAGTGTTTTGGAAATATTGAACTAATACTAGGAATTTTATACCTTATTCTATGATATGTATTTTTCAAATTACAGCTAGAAAAAATTTTGAAATTTTACTGATGGTAATAGTTCAGTATTTTTAAAACACTCTGTAATTCAGATGAAAATACTACGACAATATGAAACATGGCTCTTGGCATTCAAAAGAATGCAATAAAAAATACAGGTCCGTATTTGAAAATTCAAATAAATTTTTACGACACCCTGTATTTAGTTTTTATTCAGATATTTGGATAGCCTACAAAAAGTTGCAATAGCAAAGTAACAATTTGTTCAAGAAACTTCATATAAGGTACATATCGTCTTCATATACGGTACGATGTGAATATTATTCATAAAAAAATAATGCCATAACCTTTTATTACAACCATTGTTTCATTATTAAATTAATTTTTTTTACATCTTTATAAAATATTACTGATTTACTTGAACTAGTAGAATTAGTACAGATTAACTCATTCATATAACAAATATGCATTTTGAAAAATCTCACGTGAGTTTCGGGGTGGGGAGAGGGGGTCGCGTAAGAACTCACGACGTCTCACCAAGGGGTGAGGGGGAGTCAAAAAATCGTCAAAATTATCACACTTAATTAATGGATGCCCCCTAAGAAACAAAAATAAGGGGATATATGAGATTAGTGAAGGAGCTCTGATTTTAAAATCTTTTGATTCAGGCCCACAAAGTATCTGAATAGACCAGTCAGCTTAGGCCAAATTGGTGGAAATCGCGGAAAATCGACAAACCCAGTATATTATCACGTAAAAACTTGTATTTTGGCATCCTTAAAATGTTCTCAAAAGACTCGTATAATTGGATGGTCGCAAGTGTTAAATTCAGGGGTCAAAGGTCACAAATTTTTTTTCATATTTTCTGCAAATATCTCGTTTTCTATGGGTTTTACGCTATTTGTATTTCGTATCAATATTGTAGAGAGTTAAATTCTCTACAACTTTTGTGTTTAACATTTTTTCATACCTCGAACTTTTTTCGAGATAGAGGGAGGAGAGCGCGCGGTCAAAGAATCATGTGGCAGTCCCGATCGAAAACTCGTAATATTGAGGTTATAAAATATTGCTAAATATATAATTATCATTTTTTATTAACTTTTTCATTGAATTCAGTTTTTTTGGTTACTTATTTATTTTTAATAAAGTGCCAATTTATTTAATAACACTTACCTGGCCGTATAATTCAAAAATTGTTATGGAAAATACTTAAATTATATTTTAATTCTAGTCTAATTTATACTGATGACTTTCTATATAAATAAAGAAGAGAAGAACTAAATTTTTAATTCTGCAATAGCGGGACGATGACGACGATGATGAAGAAGAACAAGAAGACTAAGAAGATGAAGAAGAAGAGAATTGAAATTAGAGCTTGTTCTAGAAATTTTTATTAATTTTGACAATAATAAATCTATAAAATGACACTTTTAGTAACAACATTAATTAATAATTCATTACTTTTCTTCTTTATTTATATAGAAAGTCATTAGTATAAATTAGAATTAAAATATAATTTAAGTAATTTCCTCAACAATTTCTTTATTAAACGGCCAGTATCAATTAAAAATAGATAAGTAATTTAATGAAAAAGTTAATTAAAAATGATAATTATATATTTAGCAATAATTTATAACCTTAATATTACGAGTTTTTGATCGGGACTACCAGTTAACCTCACATGATTCTCTGACCGAGCGCTCTACTCCCTCTATCTCGAAAACAGTTCGAGATATGAAAAAATGTTAAATTTAAAAGTTGTAGAGAATTCAATTCTCTACCATATTGGTAATAAATACAAATAGCTTAAAATCCATAGAAAACAAGATATTTGCAGAAAATATTTAAAAAAAACATTTTTGTGACCTTTGACCCCTGACTTTGTCACTTGCGACCATCCAATTATATGTGACTTTTGAGAACAGTTTAAGGATGCCAAAATACAAGTTTTCACGTGGTAATATACTGGGTATGTCGATTTTCCTAAGTGAAACCCCTATAACGACTAGACTAAAACGTCTGTATTCAGTAAAAGTAGGTATAGCCTATTTTAGGCCAAGCTACAGAGATTTAGAATGAGCATTTTGTGCAAAAAGTGTTATAAGAAAACCAGCTCCGCCATTATTTGTAAAATAGTTCCACATGAGTTAGCGATATGTTTTTCACTCGAATTTATTACATATTTATATCTTTGTTATTAACAATTTTATGCAAAAAATCGCGTTTTTTTGGTTTTACATGAAAACTCTGGGAAATATGTTGAAAATAAAGCTGAACAAGACGAAAAACGGCCGAGCACGTGAGAGTAGTTGAAGAGTGGGGGTAGAGCAGCAGGCAACGATAAGCATGACATACGAAAGCGTTGGCATTTTGAACATGACGGTTATTTCTCGGCCGTTTTTCGTCATGTTCAGCTTTATTTTTAACATATTTCTCAGCGTTTTCATGTGAAACCAAGCTGAACGTTTTGAACTATGAGAATTCTACTTTCAAAATCTTTATTGTAAATTGAAATCGGACCATACCTGCCGCATTCAGGTCTGCTGGAACATTGAGAAGTAAAATATTCAAATGGCTACAGATCAAAAACTATGCATCGGACAGTTCCTGTTCTTCGCACAAATGAAGCTTATATTGATAAATAATACTAACCGGAGGATCTACGCTTAAACTCAAAAAATAACCGAGTTATAAATTTTTGGAAAAACTGCATTAGGCCGATTTTTTTCGATTTTCCCATAGACTAAGGGTCTGATTGAGTCATCCGACCTCTCATTTTTTTCGTCTTTTTATTTTCTACAATAAGTCTATTGACATCATCACGATTACTCTGATAGTTTCAATTTTATAAGCAAAAAAACGATATTTGTTAATAACAAAGATATAAATAATAAAGTCGAGTAAAAAACATATCACTATATCATGTGGAACTACTTTACAAACAATGGCGGAGCTGGTTCTCTTCTAACACTTTTTACATGAAAAAATCTTGTAGCTTGGTCTATTTGTTCATTCTTTAAAAATAGCACATAAACTCTATCGAACTCCCAATCATTCCATTCAATAAATTGGTAATACGTCCACAATTAGGAAACAACCAACTAGAAACATCACATCTCGTTGGAAATCTCCAATCATTGATTCAATTGAACTTATGTAAATTAAAACGTTTCCTTTCAATTTACGAAGGTCAATTTTCTGGCAACTTGTCCTCTAATTGTAACGAGTAACAACAATAATTGAACTGGCTTGAATGAGTTTGAATTTTAGAATTCCTACGAAATCTACCTCAGTGAATTCAGATGTTGAATGGTGCAATTCATTGCATAGTGCAAAAGTTGGAACTTTGAAAGCCTCGAAAAGGTGTCTGAGGGAATGCACTGGCCAAGTTGTTAATCAAAAGACCGTTAATAAACTCAAAACTATTTGCACGGGTCATTTCGATCTATTTTTGATACCTATATCCTCACATGATACGAAGTATTTACGTACGCATCGGAGTTACTCCTCCCAAATGCATAATTTCGTAAATCTAGACGAAGAAGACAATAAATTTGATTATTTTTTTCGTATGATTTTCAACCAATCAGAACGATCAATTTAGTAACTGATATTGAATTCTCGCACATCACTTGGTGAAACATCTAAAGAATAAAGTATAAACTTCAAAATAAAAAACACTTGGTTTATGTTTCACAATATGAATTATTTATGTATCAAGGGCGTAAATAAAGCGTTTTTTGCCCGATGGCGCAAGTTGTTTTCCGAGACCGCAGGTCGAGGAAAACGAGCGACTGAGGGCAAAACACGCATTTACGCCCGTGATGCATACAACATTTTTTGCACGACCTTAAAAGTAATAAATTAAGAAGTATATTTTACGATGATTTTGATAACAATAATGTTCATAGAGATATCCTTAAAATCATCTCTGCTGTGGTTTAAAATAGTATTGTAATGTTTATTTAATAAAATATTAGTTATATGTTTCTCTGTTCTACAAAATTTCACTACCGGGCAAAAAAAGTTTTTTTCGCCCTAGGGCAAGAAAGCCTTCTTTACGCTCTATTCGTAGGGCAAAAAACAGCATTTTATGACCGGTCGTGCAAAAAAATATTTAGATACTGTATTTAGCAGTAACGAAAAGTCGACATGTTTCAAGTTATGAACTCATTATCAAGACTGACTACAGGAGAGTATTACAGCCTATTTTATAAAACAGACAAAAGCAAAGGTGATACCTGAAAATCAATTTGTTCGTTTACAAGGGGTAATTGACTATTATGGGCGGAACTTATTTCGAGAATTTCAAAAAGGTCAGGAAGTGATTGAATTTTATACAATGTTCAGAGAAGCCAGTGGTATTTTTGTTTTGTAAAATTGACTTTTTATGTTCTTCAACACGAATATTTATATTCCTTCCTGTCTGTCCAATATAGAAAGCAGGACATTCGTCGCAAAATATTTTGTAAACACCACTGTTTTCTCCGATGTCAGATTTTTCTTCATTATTGACTAAGAATGACTTCAAGTTTCTTTTATTTGTACAAATTGTTTCAACATACCATGGTCGACTAGTATGTTTTTCATGATTTGATTGTTGTATTTTGCGTATTAAGCGACTAGAATATTCGGAGCGCGCTCTCGTGAGTATATCCAAAGGTTTTAAATCACTATGTTAGTGTGCCTTGGAATCATATACACCACTGTTGTAGAGTAGATGTCTTCATATCAGGAGGTACGTGTTTAAGCGACGAATTTCTGCATTTTCAGTCTAAGCGGTGAATTGTTGTTTCCCAATATCTTTGGTGGGATGGCGCTCTGGATTGTTATCCAGCCAGTGTTACTGACCACGATTTGTATTGGGGAACAATTAGAAATTTGTTAATTCACTCCGAGTCAAATAAGCTGCACTGATGAGATCTAATAAGATCGAAACAGCTGTATGCAGATTTTGAGTCGGGGTGACTTAACAATTTCTATAATTTACCGTTCGATTGTGAATGCAGATTTTGCGTTGCTGAATACGTATAACCAAGCTTCCTTGGAAAGTTGTTTGATAATTTTTTAAATTATTAAAGAATTTTCCTTGTTCACTTTATGTAATTTTGCATTTATTTATTTATATTAATATTAACAGAACAATTATTGAGAATAAACGAAGGCATTTAATTTATAGATAAATCAATGTTTCAAAATCTAACAATAATAATATCATAACAATATAAATGATGTCTAGTTTAGATATACGTCCTAAGTGTGACGTTATGCAGTGAATAATGAACCATTATTCACTACTGAATAATAGGTAGTGTTACACTTGAAGAAGCACATGTATAATGAATGTTTTATAGTACAGTCGTGGACAATTTTGATTATTTTTTTCGTATAATTTTCAACCAATCAGAGTGATCAATTTAGTTAAGTTACCTTGTATTGAGATCTGACATGGAGGCGGAGCTTAGGTGATAACGTCAAAACATGGCGTCTGAAAACCAACTTTCAATAAGAGAGATATGAGAGATTTGAAGGTATTTTGAGTTTCTTCCTATAACAATGTTAGTTTCGAGTGAAAGTGTGAAGCTATATGTAGGTGAAAATTTACTCTAGCGAAAATACAGAGAAGGTGATCGGCTGGAAAGATCCAAATTCATAATAAAATGTGGCAAAAATTCGAGACCTGGTATCGTCAACTCTACTGCTTTTTGTTCATCTATTTTGATTTGATTTGTAAAATACCTAGTCTAAATCAACTGTATTTGTGATATGAAACTATTAGTTCGAGTTTTTTTATGTAGGAATTTTATAATCGGCCAGATATGATGGGCAATTATCAATAAACATATTTCGGAACTTTTTATTGATGATTCTTTATCCAACTGTGAAAATTTTGTTATTATTCGATATTTAATTATTTCTGAAAGAACTTTGGACAAAATATATTTCAAATTTCACGAAAATCATTGATTTAGTAGTATACATGGATTCAATGAGAAATCATTATGTTTCATATAATCAAATGTGGTTTTCATAATAAAACGCCATCAATCATAATGTAACTCAAGATGTATTAATAATGAATATACAAAGAAAAACTTTTTCATTCCGTGTGTATTCTTCTTATAACTAACTTCAATCTAATAACCATCATCATAAACATAAATTTGTTACTCCATCATTTCACTCAATCTTCCATGAATTTTTCATATTCTAAGATCGGATAAAATAAATAAATAAGCGTATGGCATTATTGCCGGGGAGCCTACACATTATGTGCGGTATTCCGGCGCCGATTGCCTTTTTAACCCTGTTTTAGGTAATTAGTAATGAGGCGTACTAACCCAGGGGGACCGACGGCTTAACGTGTCCTCCGAAACACGGTAGCGGTGGTATAGAAAATTTGTTGGTTTGTCGTGGGAGTCGAACCCACGTCCTCTCGATTGCTAGTCGAGAGCGATGCCACCTGAGCCATCACCGCTACTCTAAGATCGGAGAAGACATATTTCTCGTACCACATATCACTGTAAAAATTTCCTCTAATAATACCAATAAATGTTCAGGCGAAACAGATCCAACAATTTTAAATGTTTTGGCTGCAGCATCTGGAATTTTCATTAATAATGGGAACTAATCTAAGTTTCAATCAATTCTTTTGTGAAATGCAAAGAACACACCGTCATTCTCGGAGTTATGTGATTCTTTGTCAGATTGATTTTCCATACCTTCAATAAATCAATCTTGTCCTTTTCTCTAAAATGATTCTCTATCAATAAAAAATATTTGTTTGGCTTCGGAAACCGATGAAAGCTAATACTTGCATTTGTATATGCCTTAGAACTACAATTTTTCACGCCACAACACTCTCCAGACTTGCTGATTCTACTTTTTGCAAAATTAACACTTTCCATTATTCACCTTTTGCAGCCTTATTTGTAAGAAATCAAAAACTTGACATACAATTGCATATGTTGACGTTGGAAATAAAAACTTCTCCATCTGGCCGCCAGAGTTCGCCAGCTGACATGTCAGATCCCAATAATTTTGATAATACCTCGGAAACTAACAGGACCGTCAAATTTTGACGTTTATCAATAACTGTTCAGAAATTAGTCGATTCGGAGATTTTACTTAATTTACTCAATAAATAATCATATCAAATACAATACGTACTTCAAAATAAATACAGTTATACATCTCAAACTTCCTGCATAATTACAAATTGTGTCAGTTTGACAGAATAATACTGTCATCTCATTAAGCCTTCTATTTGTAAGAAATCAAAAACTTTACATACAATTGCATATGTTGACGTTGGAAATAAAAACTTCATCCATCTGACCGCCAGAGTTCGTCAGCTGACATGTCAGATCCCAATAATTTTGATAATACCTGATTATACATAGAGTAACTCTACCAATCGGAAACTAACAGGACCGTCAAATTTTGACGTTTATCAATAACAATTTTCATTAATAATGGGAACTAATCTAAGTTTCAATCGATTCTTTTGTAAAATGCAAAGAACACACCGTCATTCTCGGAGTTATGTGATTCTTTGTCAGATTGATTTTCCATACCTTCAATAAATCAATCTTTTCCTTTTCTCCAAAATGATTCTCTATCAATAAAAAATATTTGTTTGGCTTCGGAAACCGATGAAAGCTAATACTTGCATTTGTATATGCCTTAGAACTACAATTTTTCACGCCACAACACTCTCCAGACTTGCTGATTCTACGTTTTGCAAAATTAACACTTTCCATTATTCACCTTTTGAAGCCTTATTTGTAAGAAATCAAAAACTTGACATACAATTGCATATGTTGACGTTGGAAATAAAAACTTCTCCATCTGGCCGCCAGAGTTCGCCAGCTGACATGTCAGATCCCAATAATTTTGATAATACCTCGGAAACTAACAGGACCGTCAAATTTTGACGTTTATCAATAACTGTTCAGAAATTAGTCGATTCGGAGATTTTACTTAATTTACTCAATAAATAATCATATCAAATACAATACGTACTTCAAAATAAATACAGTTATACATCTCAAACTTCCTGCATAATTACAAATTGTGTCAGTTTGACAGAATAATACTGTCATCTCATTAAGCCTTCTATTTGTAAGAAATCAAAAACTTTACATACAATTGCATATGTTGACGTTGGAAATAAAAACTTCATCCATCTGACCGCCAGAGTTCGTCAGCTGACATGTCAGATCCCAATAATTTTGATAATACCTGATTATACATAGAGTAACTCTACCAATCGGAAACTAACAGGACCGTCAAATTTTGACGTTTATCAATAACAATTTTCATTAATAATGGGAACTAATCTAAGTTTCAATCGATTCTTTTGTAAAATGCAAAGAACACACCGTCATTCTCGGAGTTATGTGATTCTTTGTCAGATTGATTTTCCATACCTTCAATAAATCAATCTTTTCCTTTTCTCCAAAATGATTCTCTATCAATAAAAAATATTTGTTTGGCTTCGGAAACCGATGAAAGCTAATACTTGCATTTGTATATGCCTTAGAACTACAATTTTTCACGCCACAACACTCTCCAGACTTGCTGATTCTACGTTTTGCAAAATTAACACTTTCCATTATTCACCTTTTGAAGCCTTATTTGTAAGAAATCAAAAACTTGACATACAATTGCATATGTTGACGTTGGAAATAAAAACTTCTCCATCTGGCCGCCAGAGTTCGCCAGCTGACATGTCAGATCCCAATAATTTTGATAATACCTCGGAAACTAACAGGACCGTCAAATTTTGACGTTTATCAATAACTGTTCAGAAATTAGTCGATTCGGAGATTTTACTTAATTTACTCAATAAATAATCATATCAAATACAATACGTACTTCAAAATAAATACAGTTATACATCTCAAACTTCCTGCATAATTACAAATTGTGTCAGTTTGACAGAATAATACTGTCATCTCATTAAGCCTTCTATTTGTAAGAAATCAAAAACTTTACATACAATTGCATATGTTGACGTTGGAAATAAAAACTTCATCCATCTGACCGCCAGAGTTCGTCAGCTGACATGTCAGATCCCAATAATTTTGATAATACCTGATTATACATAGAGTAACTCTACCAATCGGAAACTAACAGGACCGTCAAATTTTGACGATCATCAATAACACATTTCATTAATAATGGGAACTAATCTAAGTTTCAATCGATTCTTTTGTAAAATGCAAAGAACACACCGTCATTCTCGGAGTTATGTGATTCTTTGTCAGATTGATTTTCCATACCTTCAATAAATCAATCTTTTCCTTTTCTCCAAAATGATTCTCTATCAATAAAAAATATTTGTTTGGCTTCGGAAACCGATGAAAGCTAATACTTGCATTTGTATATGCCTTAGAACTACAATTTTTCACGCCACAACACTCTCCAGACTTGCTGATTCTACGTTTTGCAAAGTTAACACTTTCCATTATTCACCTTTTGCAGCCTTATTTGTAAGAAATCAAAAACTTGACATACAATTGCATATGTTGACGTTGGAAATAAAAACTTCTCCATCTGGCCGCCAGAGTTCGCCAGCTGACATGTCAGATCCCAATAATTTTGATAATACCTGATTATACATAGAGTAACTCTACCAATCGGAAACTAACAGGACCGTCAAATTTTGACGTTTATCAATAACAATTTTCATTAATAATGGGAACTAATCTAAGTTTCAAACGATTCTTTTGTAAAATGCAAAGAACACACCGTCATTCTCGGAGTTATGTGATTCTTTGTCAGATTGATTTTCCATACCTTCAATAAATCAATCTTTTCCTTTTCTCTAAAATGATTCTCTATCAATAAAAAATATTTGTTTGGCTTCGGAAACCGATGAAAGCTAATACTTGCATTTGTATATGCCTTAGAACTACAATTTTTCACGCCACAACACTCTCCAGACTTGCTGATTCTACGTTTTGCAAAGTTAACACTTTCCATTATTCACCTTTTGCAGCCTTATTTGTAAGAAATCAAAAACTTTACATACAATTGCATATGTTGACGTTGGAAATAAAAACTTCATCCATCTGACCGCCAGAGTTCGTCAGCTGACATGTCAGATCCCAATAATTTTGATAATACCTGATTATACATAGAGTAACTCTACCAATCGGAAACTAACAGGACCGTCAAATTTTGACGTTTATCAATAACAATTTTCATTAATAATGGGAACTAATCTAAGTTTCAATCGATTCTTTTGTAAAATGCAAAGAACACACCGTCATTCTCGGAGTTATGTGATTCTTTGTCAGATTGATTTTCCATACCTTCAATAAATCAATCTTTTCCTTTTCTCCAAAATGATTCTCTATCAATAAAAAATATTTGTTTGGCTTCGGAAACCGATGAAAGCTAATACTTGCATTTGTATATGCCTTAGAACTACAATTTTTCACGCCACAACACTCTCCAGACTTGCTGATTCTACGTTTTGCAAAGTTAACACTTTCCATTATTCACCTTTTGCAGCCTTATTTGTAAGAAATCAAAAACTTGACATACAATTGCATATGTTGACGTTGGAAATAAAAACTTCATCCATCTGGCCGCCAGACTTCGCCAGCTGACATGTCAGATCCCAATAATTTTGATAATACCTCGGAAACTAACAGGACCGTCAAATTTTGACGTTTATCAATAACTGTTCAGAAATTAGTCGATTCGGAGATTTTACTTAATTTACTCAATAAATAATCATATCAAATACAATACGTACTTCAAAATAAATACAGTTTTACATCTCAAACTTCCTGCATAATTACAAATCGTGTCAGTTTGACAGAATAATACTGTCATCTCGTTAAGCCTTCTATACATAACTCAGCTAATTGTATGGCTCCGCTTTTTTTCATTGTTTTCATTCTTGAACATCGTGAAAGACATAATAACGTCAATGAAGTTATTCAACGAGTTGCGTGTAGGAGTTCCATGTAACTAAATTTTCTTATCTCCCACGTGTCTATAACGAATTGCATTTGAAATTACTTCAAAATGTTTTCAAAGAAGTAATCAAATAAGTTTTCAGCAGGTGGTAGAGAATAACAATAAATGAAATTTTCTTCACAATTTTCAGGAATATTTGAATTATTATGCATGAGGCACGTTTCGAATTACTACTTCTTCAATAATTTAAATGAAACTTGAGTTTTTGATTTTCACAATATTTTGTTAACAGATTTGACATGTTCATTAGACTTTCTGGAACATAATCATAGCTTTAATAATGAATTCGAAATATTACATACAGAAAAGAAGGGCTATAAACTTAATTTATTAGAAGCACTTGAAATGAATATTAGGAAAACATCCAATAATTTATTGAATGAATCCTCTGTTGAATTTATTTTAGTGGAATATTGAGTCTTTTTACCTGTTATGTTAACCAAATCAAATCCGGAGATGCCTAATTGAGTCCCAAAATTTATAATCCGTCTTAATGATAGCCGAACTGAGTCCCGGAGTTAGGTAAATTGAGTCCCGGGCCTACCTGAGCTTGCACAGTAGGGGTTCGTAATCTGTTCGTAGAATATTAAAACTAAAATTCATATTATATCATATAATTTTATACAATTTACAAATATTTACAATAATATACCTATACCTAATAACATGCTAAATATTCGTTTATTTAATTATTCTAAATTTTTCTCCTACAATTTTAAGAAATTCAATTTTTGATATTGAGTTACAATTTAATTTTAAAATTTGTTCATTTAGAATATTTTTATTTTTAAGAGTGTGTGAAGAATAAACTTTTTTTATATTTTTTTGAATGCTTCTAATTTTTATATAAGTGTCACTTTGAAAGTCTATTAACACTGTTAAATATTGGAATATATGTGGATGGGCGAAATAAAATGGAGAATTAAACCTTACATGAAAGCTCTCGCATGCATTCGTCGTCCGTTGTAAACTGCTCGTCTTCTCCGCCCATATTTCTGGTGGAAACCTAGCCGATTCTGAAATATAATTATCGACCAGATAGTCCGCAAATTCTACAACTTTAGAATTCTGTGGTTGTATTGAAGATAAATCTTCAACAAAACAATCTCCTACATCTTCTGGGTTGAGAAATGGCATTGCAAAGCAGTACGTTAAATATTTTCCCACGTCGCTGTCTTTGTCTTTGTATAAGGATGATAAGCCTAGTGCTTGAATTTTGCGCCACCTTGAAAAATTTTTTAATTTATTTCATCTAAGATTTGCAAAATATTCAATGTCAAATAAAAGTACTTGCCAAGACTGTCCTAAATGAAAACGGCAGCCCTTCAATGAAACATCACTCCAAACCTCAGTAACACTTTGATGAATTTTGCGATTAAGTACCTCTTCGTTTACTGTATGGTTGTGGTTATCCATAATTTCTGTTACTATGTTGTCAGCACCTTCAGTTTTTAAAACGGCCTTTCATTTTTCTTTTGTCTGTGCACAACAAATCCAACGTTTGGCATTATTTTTTAACATCTTATGGAAACGATATTTGAAGCCATCCAACACAATCAGTTGTTTCCCTCTTTCACTTAGTACAACTCTCACAGAACTCATTTTGACAAACTAACTAACACCGAATAGGTAGGTACAAATTAAACAAACTATATCAAACATTTTGTAGAAAACCCCTTTTATATATGATATCCATAGATGTCTAACCAATGAAATCCTTCGTTCATAGGTAATAAAAATATTATTTGGTATAGAGATTTAAAAAGTAGTTAGGAATTCCCGAAATATGCATATCAGGAGGATTAGAAGGATTAGAAAGATTTAAGTGACCCGGGACTCAATTGGACCATCTAAATTTCTTGACCCTTCTTAATTCAGGTAGACGGGACTCAATTTACCTTTGCCCATCAAATCAAATCAAATATGTTTTATCGTCTTAAAATTATACATTTTATTGAAAAAGCAAAAAACCGGTAACTAAATAATGTAAAACATAAAAATAAACAAACATCAATCAAAAAATATACAAATAAACAATGTAATGCCTAGAAATAAAAATCACACCAGATTTCCATAAAAAATATATACAAACTTCACAATGAATCCTCCTCAATCGAAGATGATGCCTGTGTTATTCAATTTGGTCATATCGATCAAACAATGCTCAGAATAGTAGTACTTTAAAGAGTAATAAGGTCTATCAAGAAAATAAGATTTTGTTTGTTTCCGAAAATTGGTCAAGGAAGTTATAGACTCTAATTCCTCTGGAAGGTGATTGTAAATTTTCTTAGCATTGTAAATGATGGACTATTTTGTCAATTCAGAGGAAGGGAGGTGAACATGATATCCCGAAGATGAAATACCCGTGCTGTGACATCAAGGGTACGGCATGAAAATACTTATGAATCAAGCACACAGATTCAAGTAAATATAAAGAAGGAAGCGTTAAAATTCCATTTTTCTTGAAGTAAGGTTGCAATGAGCCCTATTATTCAGTACAAACATGTAACGAATTGCTCTCTTCTACAATTTGAGAATGGTGTCAAGTTGTGAAGAATTACAGAACTCCATAAGGGTGGAGAAAAAACTAAAACTTGTAACTATAGACCTATTGCTTTATTGCCTACCTTATCGAAGATAGTCGAAAGTCTCATGAAATGCCGTCTCTTACCCTTCCTTCTCAAACATAATATTCTTACAGCACAACAGTATGGCTTCTTACCCACAAAATGCACTAATGACGCAATGTTTTCAGTTCTAAATGAAGTATATACATCACTCAATGACAAACTGTTCACAACTTCAGTTTTTTGTGACTTCGCAAAGGCCTTTGATTGTGTTAACCATGCAATTTTAGTACGAAAACTTCAGTTTTATGGCATACGTGGGTCTCCTTTAGAATGGTTTAAATCTTACCTAACTAACAGGCAACAAATAGTACGAGCAAATGGTAAGAATTCAATAAATCTACCAATAGACAGTGGGGTACCTCAGGGCTCGGTTTTAGGACCAATTCTCTTTCTTCTTTTCATCAACGATATTGTGGACTTGAAAATAAGTGGTAGAATTACTTTGTTTGCTGATGACACCAGTGTAACTTGGAGTAACTCTGATATACAAGCCTTACAGTCAATTATAAGTAATGATTAGATGGCTATTAAGGCCTGGTCTGATTCAAATGGACTTTGTTTCAACACAGATAAAACTGTAGTAATGTCTTACAGAGGAACCCTACAACCTGTTACCCTAAACAATAAAACAATTCAAACAGTGAACTCAGCGAAGTTTTTAGGTCTTTATATTGATGAGTCGCTCAAATGGTCTACTCATATAGACATATTAACAAAAAAATTATCTTCTGCATGTTTCGCCATTAAAACGGTTTCTAGAGAGCTTTCAATTTCTGCTGCGTTGTCGACATACTTTTCTTTATTCGAATCACACCTTCGTTATGGTTGCCATATTGGGGTTCATGCAGCCTCTCCCACTTTGAGTCTGTTTTCAGATTGCAAAAGAGAGCAGTTCGTTATATGTTTGATCTGAGCAGAAGGACACATTGCGAATTCTACTTTAAAAAATTCAAAATTCTAACTCTTCCTTCACTATTCATATTCGAATCCGTCTGTTTGGTTCGCAAACACATTCATAACTTTTCAGAAAGACCAAATCATAGATATCCCACAAGAAATTCAGATACCGATATTTATTTAATAACGCCCACCTCCGTCTTAACAAAAAACTCCTTTACCTACAATGCCGGAAAGTTATACAATCATCTACCATTGGAGCTAAAATCCTTGAGTACGTACAATAAGTTCCGAAGTTCAACTAAGGCTTTTCTTTTGGAAAGACCATTTTACTCAGTGGCAGAATTTTATTCTGTAACTGAATTTCACAATGTAACATAGACCCTTGAGATCCACATTTAGTAGCAACATATATTAATGTTTTGTTTTTTTTTGTAATATACAAAATTTTATATCTGTATAATAAGTTTAGTTGACAAATATGTTGATTCTTAACATATGTTTATACATAATCGACTGATAAATGTTTTTCTATTTTGTTCTTCTATTTAATAGATTCTTGTTTTGTTCAACGATTGAAAGTGTGTTTTGTTTAATTAGTTATCATTGTTAAATTTTATTTTCAATTTTTTATAGGTATGTGCTTTGTCGACAAAATTTTGTAATTTTATAAGACAATAAAGCTGTTTCTCTCTCTCTCTCTCAAGACCATAACGAAGATGAGATTCGAACAATGCAAAATAGGCAATTCTTGTAGAAGCCGTATCTAATTCACTTGAGATGGATTTAATGGCAAAACAGGCCGATGATAATTTTTTAGCTAAGGCATGCACATGCAGTGAAAATTTGAGATTATTGTCGATAAAGAGGCCTAAAAATCTGACAGAATCGACTATTTTAATGGCATGGTTTTGCAGGAATAGATCCTGGGAGTTATCTCTATAAAACAAGGCGACGGTTTTTATCTACGTTGAAGCAAAGTAAGTTTGCATCAACCCACTTCTATACAATTATATACCAGCCAATAAATTACCTTTAGGTTTCCCCATCCTCATTTGTATTTCTCCTATCTATTTTTGTAAGATATTCAATTTGTAAAGATAGTTTGAATTACTCACCTGAATAATCCACTGTGTTTGACGAAACAATTGCTATGTTCAACAAAATATTGTGAAAATCAAAAAACCCAAGTTTTATTCACATAACTGTCATGGATTTCCATCAAATGTCGGCCTAATCAATTGGTTACTTCTTTTGCGTCAAATGCTGAGTAAATAATGGTAAATTCAAAAGATGCAGATATTTATATGCATTCTACATTATAAGATGGCAAGTAAAATACTTGAAGTTTTAAAATCGAACTTCTACTTGGGATTGCATTGTTCAACAAGTTCAGTAAAGGACTACTTGTGAGTTCTACTTGACCACTGAAAAGAAGATCTGAGTACTTGAATCTATTGATGTAGAAGACATCAGAAAATTGAACTTTAAACCGTCATTCTCCCTCTTCAATATTTCAAAGACTGCGCTTAACGGGTCGTTCTATTTATTGAAATGATTTACGTAATGAGAATCTCCTCTGTTATTATCAAAATAACGTTGATGTTCTGACATTCTAATTTGCAAATTTTTGAAATTTTCATGTGAAACTTTTCTCTAGAACTTTCATTCTCTTGTACCCAGATGAATATTTTGACAGCATGATTTTATTTTAAAGATAACTTGTCTTTTTAGGGTTCCATACCCAAAGGTTAAAAACGGGACCCCTATTACTAAAACTTCGCTATCTGTCCGTCTATCTGTCACCAGGCAATCTGGTGACCGCGATAGCTAGACGGTTGAAATTATCACAAATTATGTATTTCTGTTGCCGATATAACAAAAAATACTAAAAATAAAATAAATATTTTAGGGGGGCTCCCATACAACAAACGCGCCTTTTCTGCTCGATATCAATGATGGCATCAGGTAGCAAGGGCGTCGCTAAGGGGGGAGGCAGATAGGGGCAGTAAGCCCCTCTAGAGATTCATGTAGTCAAATGCAAAGAAATCAATGTTCTATTGTCCTAAGTCGGAGTTAAGACTGAGTCCGACGCGAGCGTTCGCGGTGTCCATAATTGTAATCTTTTGTCGAATCATTCTCTAAGTTGATTGGCTATCGTTATGGCCAGCATTGCTACAAACTGTGTTGTTACGTTATGTTTTTTTTTTGATAATCTGTGAAAGTTGAAAAACCTATACTAAAAGTTTTTTGCTTGGATACCCATCAAAATGAACAATTTTTAGTACAGACTGGAGTTAGTTAGGATAGTGATTCAAAACACGTCTTATGATATATACAAGGGAGCAGATTTTTCAGTTATCATTCTTCTACCTACCTATATGAAGTATATTGTTTCACAGTGAATTTAAAAAGGAAAAAGCCTATTGGAAGAAGCAGTGACAGCGATGAACAGGATGAAAAAGTTCAAAAGAAAAAAAGGAACAAAATGGAAACAATATCTCATAAATCTAGGTCGGTTACCACAACGGGAGATACTCAGTCTCAGGAACTAGTTCCGGACTCTTATAAAGGCACAAGTCCTTATGACGATTCCGAGGCTGACCTGCCGATACCTTGCTCATCCAAAGATCTGGACTTCAATCCCGATTCTTCAATAGATGACTGCAACGAAAATGACATCGGTCTATTTATTGGACGAGCATCGTTATTATCAACCGAAAAAAAGAAGAAATTGCTGGAAAACGGTTGGTCCTCTTCTGTGACATACAACTTTGTGGAAGACGCCACACAATTAAAGACAAAATTTAATTATTCTTGGTTGGAAACGTACTCTCCATGGTTGGCTTATTCCAGGCTCCAAAAAGGGTCATTTCGTATATATTGTACGTTTTTTCCGCCAAATCCAAGCACTTTTCGGGGTCTATTCGGATCATTCATCATAAGGCCATTTTGTAAGTTCAAAGATTTTCACGAGCAGTGCAAGAAGCACATAGAAACCCGCTTCCATAAGGTGGCACTGGAAGCTGCTAAATAATTTCTCCGAAGTGTGCCTGTAGATGTGCAACTCAACAAATACTTTCAGGATATTATTGGAGAAAACCAAAAAATTATATCATCTATCAATTTCTACATAACATTTTGAGGGTCGCATGATTTAGCTCTGGAAGGTATACATTATATTCTCGAGGACTTATACAAGTTGCTAATTGACGCGGGAGATTTGGTTTTGAAGACACACATTGAGCATGGGAAAAAGAATGCAATCTATCGATCGGTTGATATTCAAAATGAAGTTTTCGGCATTAGTGGAGAGGTCATTAGGGCAGATATTATGAAGAAAGTAAAAGCAACAGAAGCATATGGTGTATTAGCGAACGAAACAGCTGACATTTCTGGCACTGAACAGTTATCGATAGGGCTGCGATATTTTGATGAGGAAACCAACGAAGTCCAAGAAATGTTTGTCGGACTTGTTGAGCTGAAAGGACTGGATGCAAAATCTATTGCATATAGCATCGATGAGTTTCTGACAAAAGAAGACCCTAATCCAAATGAATGCGTCGGTTTTAGATTTGACTGTTGTTCGACAATATCCGGAAAAGACTCCAGGGTACAAGCAATTTTACGCAAAAATACACGAAAGCTTTGTTCTTTCATTGCTCGTCCCACAAACTATAAATCTGGTATCACGAAAGATATAATTAGATTTTTTCGAGAATCAGTTTCGAAAAAGAAGTTGATCGAAACGTTATTGATGTCCTAAAAGAGGCAAAAACCAAAAAGCATTGAAAATTTTGATCGCTCTACCGTGCATAACGTGTAGGTAGTTTAGCAGACTCAGGAGACTAAAAACCTGGTTGAGCACTATGGGGGAATATAGCCTCAATGGTCTCGCCATGATGAATGTGCACAGAAAAACTATCGATGAAAACTTACAAGATTTTCATAATAAAGTGATCGAAAAATTTTTTTTATTAACTTAATAAAAAAAAGATCTCTCTCGACTACTTTATTACTAAAATCTTGTAACTGTCAATGGACAATTCGATTGCCTCCAAATTCTTTTGATTTTACTATTATTTAATCCAATATTTTGTCCCAAATTCTTTTTATTCTATTATTAATAACTTTGCTTTTAACTGTATTCAAAATTCATACTCTGCCCATTCTCCATATATCATCTGCCCCCCCCCTGATCCACCAGCTGGCGACGCCCTTGTCAGGTAGGCACTTGAAATATTCACAAAATACTCAGTTGTATTATTACATTAATAATAAATAATAAAATTAAAATAAAACAAATATTTAAGGGGGCTCCCATACTAAAAACGCCATTTTTGCCTATTTTTGCTGGATATCAATAAAAGGTAATAGGTAGGCACTTGAAATATTCACAAAATACTTACTTTAATAGTAAATAATAAAATTAAAATAAAACAAATATTTAAGGGGGCTCCCATACTAAAAACGCCATTTTTGCCTATTTTTGCTGGATATCAATAAAAGGTAATAGGTAGGCACTTGAAATATTCACAAAATACTTACTTTAATAGTAAATAATAAAATTAAAATAAAACAAATATTTAAGGGGGCTCCCATACTAAAAACGCCATTTTTGCCTATTTTTGCTGGATATCAATAAAAGGTAATAGGTAGGCACTTGAAATATTCACAAAATACTTACTTTAATAGTAAATAATAAAATTAAAATAAAACAAATATTTAAGGGGGCTCCCATACTAAAAACGCCATTTTTTGCCTATTTTTGCTGGATATCAATAAAAGGTAATAGGTAGGCACTTGAAATATTCACAAAATACTTACTTTAATAGTAAATAATAAAATTAAAATAAAACAAATATTTAAGGGGGCTCCCATACTAAAAACGCCATTTTTGCCTATTTTTGCTGGATATCAATAAAAGGTAATAGGTAGGCACTTGAAATATTCACAAAATACTTACTTTAATAGTAAATAATAAAATTAAAATAAAACAAATATTTAAGGGGGCTCCCATACTAAAAACGCCATTTTTGCCTATTTTTGCTGGATATCAATAAAAGGTAATAGGTAGGCACTTGAAATATTCACAAAATACTTACTTTAATAGTAAATAATAAAATTAAAATAAAACGAATATTTAAGGGGGCTCCCATACTAAAAACGCCATTTTGCCTATTTTTGCTGGATATCAATAAAAGGTAATAGGTAGGCACTTGAAATAATCACAAAATACTTAACCCTTCAGTAGTCACGCTAAATTTTTGGATTTGAGTAGTCACCCCGGTCCATGAGACCTGCCTTTGAATTTTTTTTCATAGTGGCGTTAGTTTCTTACTTATATATTTTTTAGTATATTACCTTTTAATGCCTACGAAAAAGAGTAGGAGAATATCAACATAACTTTATTCAGTAACTTCATATTGACTATAAAAGAATAACAAAAAATATAATCTTGAACTAAAAAAATTGCTTGTTCATATTTACCAACTAAACTAAATGTAATTATAAAGTATTTGATTAGTCTGTTTGGGCAATGTTTCCACAACAATCATGGCATATTACCGTTGAATGTTCTAAGCAAATAAACTTTTTGCATCTAAAACAGAAATATCTGGTTTTCCGGTTTTTCCTCCAATCACAATAATAATAATAATAATAATATGGTTTATTCTGTGAAGTTACAGGTATAAACAGTAATCACAGAGGCGTGAGCCTGTACGTGATTTTAAACTAAACAAAATATAATACAGTAGCCGGTATTCAAACTAATTTATAAATTCTTGGGACACAAAGCAATATAACATGAAAACACAAAAAAGTTCAAAATCTTTTGAGGATGGTATCATTAGGGATTTATTATTGAATTGAAATATCGCCTTTCCTTTTCAATCACCCAACGTTTCAGTTCTTTTTTCTTCATATTTATTTTTACTATATTCCTCAGGTCTTTAGGCACTGCGGCATATATACGTGGGGCCAGATAGATGAAGCTTCTCTGGCCAATGAATTTTTCTGCTCTAGGTGTGAGGTTTTTACTCATCTTGTTACGCGTTTCATATTCATATTCAGCTTTTCTGAGTTGAATTTTCCGTGTGCTTACGCCAAGTAATATCTGCAGCACAAATAGTTGTTGGGGATTCATAACTTTGGAAACAGCAAATAAATCATCTGACGGAAACAGGAGAGGTTTTCCGTAGATCACACGGAGCAACCATTTCTGGATTACTTCAACCCGCCTCATATGACAACTATATGCTCCGCCCCAACCTATTATACCATATCTTATTTGGGACTGACATAGTGCTGAGTAAATCATATTCAAGCTTGTGAGATCTAAGTACTCTCTGAGGATTTTGAACTTGGTGAGTAAAAACCTCAGTTCGGTCACTAAAATATCTATATGTTTATCCCACTTCAGGTGTCGATCAATTGTAATGCCTAGATATTTTATGTGCTCTGCTTCAGGGATTGATGTTCCGTTATCAACTTCTAGGTTGCCCATATGTGGAAGTCCTGATTCGTAAGCGGCAAACGGTAAATATTTGGTTTTCAGCAAATTTATTGTGAGTTTATTCTCTCCGAACCACTGCTTTATACTATAAAGATCTCTCTCTGCTTCTAGTTTCAGCATTCCCCAAGTACTACTCTCGTACATTATTACAGTGTCATCTGCAAAAACTGATAATCGTACCCTTTTTTTCCATTAACAACAGGCTGTTCACATATACATTGAATAGAACAGATCCCAATACTGTACCCTGTGGTACCCCATATTCAACAGTTCTTTCTTCACTTGAATGCTCCTCTATTTTCACAAATTGGGTCCTATCTGATAAGTAGTTTTTCATCAGTTGGTATGTTTTACCCCGAAAGCCATTGAGGTAAAGTTTTCGTAAGAGTTTTTTATGCGATACGGTGTCGAAGGCCTTCGCAAGGTCTATAAATACGCACAGACCCACCTTGCTTCCATCCATCCATCCGTATATTCTCTCCACAAGTTTTTTAATTGTATCCTCTGTAGATTTGCCCGTCCTGAAGCCATACTGATTTTCAGATAAAATATTATTCTTGTTCAGAAAGTTAACAATTCGAACTTTTATTAATTTCTCTATTATTTTAGACAGATCAGTTGTTAAGCAAATCGGCCTATAATTTGATAAAGTGGTTTTATCTCCCGATTTGAACATCTTCCATTCCTAACTCCGGCAGCAGGTGCAGGATTATTTTCAATTTGACATATTTCTCTCAATCTAAGCGATAACATTCTTGGAAGGTTGGTCATGGTAGCACGTTGCCTCATACGGGGTAAAACCAAATCATAAGACAATTTTCTCAAGAAATTTCTCCTCAACAAATTGGAAGGAGCATTGGTGTCATAATGAATGATCTTTGAATTCATCGGTTACCAAAGTTTGACCAGTACTGAATGAAACACTGCAAATGAGGAACATAGCTGCGGCGTCGGCTCACTACCTCCACTACGCTTCTGAATAATAATAATAATAATAATAATCTTTATTTACATTCAAGAAACATATAGACGCAAAACAAAACAAACAAAAAAAGATATTCTTTTTGAATTTGAATGCAAAAAGGAGCTGAAAAAAATTTAAAAATGTTCGAGTTCAGTCCCAGAAAACAAAATAATTCTTAACCTATTACAGAGATAAACATAGTTAGAAGCAAACACAAAAAAAACAAACAATAATGAATGAATTAATTAATACGATCATGTCCAGCCACTTCGCCATTGTAGTGTCACCCTAGATGCTCATTAATCTCTCCTTCAACTTCTTTTTAAAAAGAGATAAAGAAACCTCAAGCTTCAATTCAGTGGGTATTCCGTTGTATAGTGCATACACGTTGTAGGTAAATCCACGTCTAAAGATAGCTGTTCTGTACGACGGTGGTGACATAAGTCCCTTGAATCTCAAGTTCAAGTTGTGTACATCAGTCCGGTACTCAATTTTATCCGATAGATATGCTGGCGATCCACTCAGTATAATCCTATGAAACATAACCAAGCAGTGAAGTTTTCCATCGACAGCCATTTAGCATCCTTCAACTTGTGCGAAATCCGTTCAAACTTTCTTATGCCGTACACAAATCTTAAACAAGACTTCTGAATCCGTTCTATTCTCCTCCTATCCATAGTATCCAGACATGGTGAGTATACAGGGTCACAAAAATTGAAATGGCTTAAAACCAAAGCATTAGTTAATGTAATTTTCAAATTTTGACTGAGAATATGTCGATGTGGATAGAGCAATTTCAATGACATGTAAGCTTTCTGCAGACATTTTCCAACGTGCGTTCTGAAACGAAAATCTGTATCTATGTACATCCCTAAATTCCTTGCAACCTACTCACAAGCCAGAATGGAACCAGCAACCCTCAGGTTCAAGACCGACCGCACAAAAGCCTTATTCCTCCCAAACACCATAACCGACGACTTTGCTGGGTTAATCTGTAAGTCATGATGCCGCGAAGAACAAACCAATCTTTCAATATCATCTTCCATATACTGTTTAGCTAGATACCAATCTGACGGGAAGAAGGAGTAATACAATTGTGTATCATCGGCATATTGATGTACCTTGCAATGTTTCAAGCAGGAAGTTATGTTGCTTGTGTATATAATATAGACAGAATTTGAATACCCCGGTCTCAGAGACCGTGGGTGACTAGTGGAAGGTTTTGTATATTTACATTAATAATCAATAATAAAATTAAAATAAAATAAATATTTATTTATGATTACTCAAAATAAAATAATAAAAAACAATTTCTTATAGGACTTATGTTGATAAAAAAAAATTATAAATTGAAGTCACACTTTTCAGAGTGAAAACCTTTTTCAGCAAATCATATGAAAATTATATCTATAATTTATTCTAAGCACATTATACAAATATCTTTACGAATTGTCTCATAATTTAACAATCACGTAAAATATGGTGGTGGTATGTTCTTCCCAACGGTTCACACCTAGATAATATGTCTAAGATTATATCAAGGTATTTAATATTTCGCAAGTAGCTCAACCACTGCCAAAATAAATAAATTTAAACACTAAATGTCGTATCTTTTGTTGTCATGGAATGCATAATTTTGATATGTTTCTACTCGTCCAAGTGCTGTGAATATATAATCACATAAACATGTTTGCGCTCAGTGGATTATTTTTATTGGGTGATTAATTTGATGAGCTGTAATTTGTTCTGGCTTCAGGTTACTTGTAGTTATTCGATGTAATTTTCTTCATATATCATACGTTTTCAAACAACTGGATTGACGATATGTATCTATTTGATTACACATTATACACTCCGAACACTGTGGAAACTAGGAAATGTGTGAATTAAAAACTATGTAATATTCCTTCTATCAAGTATAAAAATATTCTGCGGTATTTTATATTGAAGTTAGAACTAGTCCTTTATTATAAATTTCAAATAGAATTGTATTTTCGTTTTTTTTCCAATATATGGTTCCCTCATTTTATGTTGTTAGTCAAATCTCAATTATAATAACGTTTTTTATTTCAACTAATTTTGATTGTATATTGAATATACGATGTGTTAATTCTTTCTCAATGTTTATTGGTTCATTGTTTAACATTTTCTCGAGATCTAAATCTTTTTACCCACTTATATCCGAGAAAAGTACAGTAGGTATTTAACAGTTTAACATACTTGGCAAACCTTCCGAAAACCTGAAATAGCATTGGAAAATTGATTAAAAACAACAAATCAAAAATTCATAGAGATGAACGTACTGGTGTTTATAGACTCGACTGTAATAATTGTGAAAAATTCTATATGGGACGTACAATTAGAAATTTCAAAACCCGAATACCTACACGAGCACCAACGTAGCTATATTAAGCAGAAAACTGACTCTAATTATGCGTGCCACCTTATTCAAGAAAACCATTCATTTAATCACAATTATAATATATTACAATTAGATAATAGTCTCCACAAAACCAACTGTTGGGAATCCCTATACATCAATAAATATAAAAATTCCGGAAATTTAGTTAACGACCAGATTGAAGTAAACCCTTCTCCTCTCCGTAATCTGTTCAATGTACCTACTAATAACTCTGAATGAATTACTTATTGTTATTTTGTTTCTCAAGGAGCCCCTCTGTTATATTCAATTTTCGTACAAATATATTGTTTTGTAATACCATAGTTTAGTAGGAGATGAAGTCAATGTTATGACGAAACGCGTTTACTCAATAGCTTTTTTATTCCAAGCTGTGAAAAGTTATTTTTTTATTTCTTTATAAAGTTATGAATATGAACTTTCACCAAGTAAATGTCAATTCAATTCAAGCTAAATCTATGGCTTTTACCGCTCATTTTATGTTTATAAATATAATAATAATATAATGATGAAATAAATGAGATCTCGTTGATTTATATCACAAATATACAAACTATTATTTCTACTCATTTGCCCAGTAATAATTATCACTATTTTATATTATTATATTACAATATTTATGATTGATATTTAGATAAAAATCTGAATTTAATCATCTGACTATCTCTGTTGCATTGATATTTTCTGTGATCGTGAAAATGTATTTGCGAATGAACTTTCTGATTGTATTACATAAATAGAATTGCAGTTCCAGGCGCTGAGCCAATGTGTGCAGGATACGCATTTAAGATCAAGATCATGTGACAGAAATCAACAACAAAATATCGAGAGTAATCGTCTAGAGTCTAGACAATTAACTACCATAACTTTCGATAATTAATCAGCCATATTTTTGCATTCAATTGCAAAACAATACTTGGCATATTGTTCATGTGAATCAAATACCGGAAGTACGGTGACTACATATTTTTTGTTGTCATTAACTATTTGAAATAACTTTATAAAGAAATAAAAAACTAACTTTTCACAGATTGAAATAAAAATCTATTGAGTAAACGCGTTTCGTCATAACATTGACTTCATCTCGTACTAAATTATGGTATTACAAAACAATCTATTTATACGAAAAATTGAATGTAACAGAGGGGTTCCTAGAGAAACTAAATAACAATAAGCAATTCATTCAGAGCTATTAGTAGGTACATTGAACAGATTAAGGAGAGGAGAAGGGTTTACTTCAATCAGGTCGTTAACTAGGTTTCCGGAATTTTTAAATTTATTGATGTAAAGGGATTCCTGATATAAAGAAGGAAACGTCAAAATTCCATTTTTCTTGAAGTAAGGTTTACAGTGAGCCCTATTTTTCAGTACAAACATGTAACGAATTGCTCTCTTCTGCAATTTGAGAATGTTGTCAAGGTGTGAAGAATTTCATAAACCCCAGAAGGGAAAATGTGATGAACAAAAACAAAACTTGATTCTACTATATTTATTGTCACATAATCGGATAGATATATGTACTGCTATTGCAATCTCTTTTATACCACCTTCATCGAGCAGAGTTCAAAACTAAATAAAAATGTTTGTCTCTGATACAGCTAGTATCTTTACACGAAATTATAGTAGAATTATTCGAGATAACGGCCTTCGAAGAATATACATTAAGGGCAGGTTATTAAAAAGGGATTTTCAACTTGATAATTTAATAGTTCTTGGAATACATTATGGTTTGAATATATCAAATATGAGGAAATAAATCAAGTCAATCTTGTAATTCAACAATACATTACATAAAGCGAACAAGGAAAATTCTTTAATAATTTAAAAAATTATCAAACAACTTTCCAAGGAAGCTGGTTATACGTATTCAGCAACGTAAAATCCGCATTCACAATCGAACGGTGAATTATAGAAATTGTCAAGTCACCCCGACTCAAAATCTGCATACAGCTGTTTCGATCTTATTAGATCTCATCAGTGCAGCTTATTTGACCCGGAGTGAATTAACAAATCTCTAATTGTTCCCCAATACCAATAGTGGTCAGTAACACTGGACAGATAACAATCTAGAGCGCCATCCCACCAAAGATATTGGGAAACAACAATTCACCGCTTAGACTGAAAATGCAGAAATTCGTCGCCTAAACACGTACCTCCTGATATGAAGCTATCTACTCTACAACAGTGGTGTATATGATTCCAAGGCACACTAACATAGCGATTTAAAACCTTTGGATATACTCACGAGAGCGCGCTCCGAATATTCTAGTCGCTTAATACGCAAAATACAACAATCAAATCATGAAAAACATACTAGTTGACCATGGTCAATTTCATACATTACATAAAGTGAACAAGGAAAATTCTTTAATAATTTAAAAAATTATCAAACAACTTTCCAAGGAAGCTGGTTATACGTATTCAGCAACGCAAAATCCGCATTCACAATCGAACGGTGAATTATAGAAATTGTCAAGTCACCCCGACTCAAAATCTGCATACAGCTGTTTCGATCTTATTAGATCTCATCAGTGCAGCTTATTTGACCCGGAGTGAATTAACAAATCTCTAATTGTTCCCCAATACCAATAGTGGTCAGTAACACTGGACAGATGACTTGACAATTTCTATAATTCACCGTTCGATTGTGAATGCGGATTTTGCGTTGCTGAATACGTATAACCAGCTTCCTTGGAAAGTTGTTTGATAATTTTTTAAATTATTAAAGAATTTTCCTTGTTCACTTTATGTAATGTATGAAATTGACCATGGTCAACTAGTATGTTTTTCATGATTTGATTGTTTAATTCAACAATACATTTACATCTGATTTAATTTTTAATAATAAATTGTTGTTGTTCTTTCAATCTTGTTTGGTATGAGACATATTTACTTTATAAGTTAGTTAGTATTATTGATATCACATGAAATCGAAAGGAAGTGTTAATAATTGAGTATAATATTCGACAAATCAATAAGGGATTCCATTGAGAGAGTGTTATTCTTCGTAGGATATCAATTTGATGCTTATTTTTTTTAGATTGTCTTATCTGAACTTTCTGTTAGTACTAGGCTTTATTTTGTCTATATATATTATGAGGTAGTGATATCATTTATACAATGGAGTAACATATCGCATATTCAAGATGTGCAAAGTGAAATTTCTTGATTTGACTCGAGAACAATTCTTAGAATTTGTGTTTGAATGTAACTAATTAATCTACGTGAACATTTCTATTGAATTAGTGAAATTTTTTTTGGAATTTGGGATAGTGTGAGAAATTTTATTGAAAATTAAGCTGAACGTATTTCTTTTTTTTTTCACAAACAAAAAAAGTATATATAAAGTAATAGTTATCATACACAATTGAACAGAGGATATCAGATAAAACAGTACCCGACAAATATAAAATTTATTTAAAATATTGTCAAAGACATATACAAAAAATATATAAATTAACAAGATAAAACAGATAAGTCACTAGCTAAATATTTTATGAAACTACTCAAGTTTAGATAATCACAAATCTTAAGCATTCATTGGATATAACGAGATTTTGAACTAGTTTATTAACTTCACGGATCTCATTTTCAATAAATTAAAATTCAGGCACATTAAACCTATAGTCGAGTCGGGCTGACATGAAAATTATCAAAAAATGATAAAAAAGAGTAGCTGCAATTTTATGACTGATTTGAGGGCGTAATATCATATTAAGTTCTATTTTATGAAATGCAACGATTTTCAAGTCTGGAAAATTGTTTATAACAACGTTTTTGTGCCAAAAAAGCGTATTTTTTCAATTTTTCGATTATATTTCGGAAATTATAGGTTATGGAGATAAGTGCTTCATAGACCAAATAATTGTCATTGACAAATCTTCCAAACTAGACCTGCTAAATCAAAATCGGTTAATTTGTTTAAAAGTTATAGCAAATTTAAGGCTAAAAAGGCGTTTCATAAAAATTATTATAAACAAATAATTAAACATTTTATTGTTTCATTAAGGCCGTAAAAGTGTGAGTTTTCATGTATTTAAAAAGTGTGCGCAAGGTGGGCGATGTGCTATGAATAGTTGTTGCACAATTCTATTTGTTTATCCCGTTTTTGTAAAATGAACCCAATTTCAACCGTTTATTGTGGGAAAAGTTATCAACTTACAGACCTCTAGGAGGTCTCATTTTGAAGGTAATACAGTCTACTTGTAATCGCCAATCTCAAAAAATTAATTTTTTTCCGGAAGTTATTTAAAAATTAGCAATAAACAAATATTACATTTTGAACCATTTTTTCCTTATAAATAAATACAATAATTTGCAAAGTATAAGAAATATGTGTTCATCAGTAGTACCATTGGAAAGCTGTTAAAAAAACACACATTTAAAAAAAAAAGAAGTTTGATGATCGGCTTCATATTTCTCACGCAGCATCACAGACCAAATCAAATAAGAAGTACGGTCGTCAAAAGTATATAAATATTATTCCTTACACAAACTGTATTCTTGTTAATAGTTCAATTAAGCTGTGGTGAAGCTATACTTTTACTTAAAGTATACTATATTGTAGTCATGCATAACAGAAAATTTTCAGAATTATTAATAATGCAAAAAAACACGCGATAAATCAATGAATTATTTAAGCAACACTTTTTTCCGCAGTTTAAATACATTTTGAGTATATGAAAATTGCGCCATTGTTATTTTTTCGTCGAGCTACCCCAGATTAAAAAAAAGAAGGTTCTACGATAATTAGAACCCGAGATAATGCGAATTTTTTTTGTCCGCTCGATTTTGAAGCTCCGCATCGCGCTTGAGAAATTCAGGCGCTGCGACTTTCTCTCACCCCCACCACTCGGCTCTCGTGAAGCGCAGAGAATGTTACCTTGATATATTGCTCTCGGGACTAAATAATTAACAACAAAAGTTCATGCAAAATGTCGGATCATAAAGTTGGAAATGTCGCCTACCAAATGTGAAAATTTCAGCTCAAAATGTTGATAAACAACGGAGTAAAGATTTAAAAAAAAAAAAAAAGCTATCTTGGTTCCTAGAGGTCGTAGAAACTTTTTTTTTTTCTAAATTCGTGTTTTTTTAACAGCTTTCCAATGGTACTACTGATGAACACATATTCCTTATACTTTGCAAATTATTGTATTTATTTATAAGCATAAAACGGTTCAAAATGTAACATTTGTTTATTGCTAATTATTAAATAGTTTCCGGAAAAAAATTAACTTTCTGAGATTGGCGATTACAAGTAGACTGTATTACCTTTAAAATGAGACCTCCTAGAGGTCTGTAAGTTGATAACTTTTCCCACAATGAACGGTTGAAATTGGGTCCATTTTACAAAAACGGGATAAACAAATACAATTGTGCAACAACTATTCATAGCACATCGCCCACCTTGCGCACACTTTTTAAATACATGAAAACTCACACTTTTACGGCCTTAATGAAACAATAAAATGTTTAATTATTTGTTTATAATAATTTTTATGAAACGCCTTTTTAGCCTTAAATTTGCTATAACTTTTAAACAAATTAACCGATTTTGATTTAGCAGGTCTAGTTTGGAAGATTTGTCAATGACAATTATTAGGCCTATGGAGCACTTTTCTCCATAACCTATAGTTTCCGAAATATAATCGAAAAATTGAAAAAATACGCGTTTTTTGCACAAAAACGTTGTTATAAACAATTTTCCAGACTTGAAAATCGTTGCATTTCATAAAATAGAACTTAATATGATATCACGCTCTCAAATCAGTCATAAAATTGCAGCTACTCTTTTTTTTCTCTTCAAATGTCAGCCCGACCCGACTACTAATTTAGCTAATTGATTCGGAAGTCATCATATTCATGTTATACGTGTATAATTAATTTCTTGAATAAATACAAACGAAACACCCATGCAAATGAAACAACATATCAGTATTGATTACTATATAATTTTTTTTATATTGAATATTATTGATACCGTATATTAGTGTATTAATAATTTTTTAGATTCTAAGATCGTTTTTCATTTGAGAGAAATTACTCTTGGTTAAAATTATATAAGAATTCAATTAACAAATTTTGTTTTTTTTTATTTTTTATATATATTTTAGTTCTTGTTTTTTTGTTACTGATCATGAAATTCCTCGAGGCGTAAGAATTCTGGACCAGGCTTTCTCGAGAAATATTTGAAATCTTCAATAAAATACGATGTTATTTTCCAATTTTTGCTTTATTACAACTAAGACTGATACATGAGATCAATAAAATCAAATGGTAAATTTTTATTCATCATAAATTGCACTTACTACTTTACAAATCAACAACAAACAGTAAATTAAACAAACTTATTATATAAAAACTAGAGAAGAGGGAAGTACTTAACTTTTTTATAATTATTGAATAAATAATAAAAAAGTATAATTGAATCAACAAAATTAATAGTACATAATTAGATAACTATAAAAACTGGTTTAACAAAACAAACATTTTGCTGTCAACTTAAACTGAAAATTTCTTTTTATTTATAAACTTTCATGTTAATAACATTACAATCTTTCAATTAAACAAATCATCATTAACTTTCGATACTAGTTTTTTAAATTTGAGCGTAGTACCAACTAAATTAAACCAGTAACCCACAAAATAATCAGTAAAGAAATCAAACTTTAATTCAATGCTTTTTCCCTTTGAAATGGTCTCTTTTGGTAAATTAACGCCAGGAATTAATTGCTGAAGTTCTCGAGGCGTTGAGTTTTTTTCCCGTCTCGACTGAAGAAAATTTCTCCAGAATTCTCTACGTCTTAACATTTTTCATCTCTAGCGAAACAGCAGGTTTTTTAAAAGTTATTTGTTTTCTATCATAGCAGAAAAAAACTAATCAAACGGAAGGTTTTTCCCTCAATTTCCAACACGGAAGTACGACTCTATATAATCTATTGAATGTTGAATTGTTTTCAGTGGCGCCAACTCCTAAAGGCCTGAGGGGGGCCCGATCCCCCTCAAAAATTAAGTTGAGGGGGCTCCGCCCCCCATTAATTCAAGACAATTATTAGTTATATTATGCTTTGTAAAATCACAAAATTATATTGGCATTTTTCATTTCAATAATTTACTAATTTAGAGCAATAGGTATTAAAAATCTTTATAAAATAGAGAATTGAATACATACAGGATGTTAAATTTTCAGTTTTGAAATATTAGTACTAGTTGAGTACTGTATTACTATATTACTAGAGTACTAATTATTTATTTATTTTCGAATACTTTTATACGGATTTATTAAAATATAATTTCAGTATTTTCAGAGCTGCATATTCACAGCTCTGTAATAAGCTAAGAGCATAATTATAACTCTAAATTAAATCAGCTTTTTACGAAAATACCGAGTGTGTTTCGTTTTTCGAAGCCAAAAAATGTGTCAGGATTGTCGAGTTTCCCGGAGCGTCGAGTTATCCAAAGTCGAGTTTTCGGGGTTCTAATGTTGATCGTATGACTCTTAAATTCTTAAAAAAACTGGAAAATTTTTTTATATGTCGGCGCTTATTGTTTTCGGTTCAGAATACGAACTTTGAACTTATAGCTGCATAAAAACACGAACAGGCATGACATATTGCATTTTCATTTCAGGAAACAACAACGTGGTATCAAAGGAGGGCATCCAGTGGCGTGGCAACAGGAACGGGAGCGTCGCAACAGCACTGGGAGGGCTTCTGGGGAATGGGCCCAGCGGCGGCGCCGAGGAGGGCGAGAAGGGTTCAGAAGCTCCGGCCGCAGCAGGGCGGGACAAGCTGGAGGGGACGGGCACAGCTGAGGATGACACTATTCACCTCAAGAGACGGGTGGGACTCTTCAGTGGGGTGGCTCTAATTGTTGGGACCATGATTGGTGAGTTTATACATTTCAATGAAAATATTTCAACCCATAACGGCTATTCAAATTTGGCTGATTATCAGTTATTCAGTGAATTATTCTACAAGATGTTTTAAACCATCTATCTTATTTACCTGAGCTTATTCTGAGACTTGGGCTGTTCCCCCTGTTCTATCTGAACTAATGGGGACAAACGAAATGAAAAGAGGGAATGTGTCTGATCCATATTTGAACAAAATATTTGAAGGAAACTTATACTGAAATATTCTATAGAAACGTTTTTTTCAAAAGGAGCATGTTTCGACATGCATTATCTGATCTGTAGGTATATGGGTCATTCTACGATAAGAGGTCTCAAGTAGGTACATAGAGGATGCGGCCAAGGAAAAAAGTTAGAGTTTTTTGATTTAACTCATATATTACGACATTAGTTTCTTCTGAGTACACATTCACGTAAGGCAAGTCAATTTATACATTTCTAGTTATTTTTTAGGTAGCCAGGGAAAATACATAAGACAAGGTAAATACATCAAGACATTTTTGGTCAAAGGAAAGATTTGATGTGAAGAAACTATCATTAAAATTAACTTTTATGAGACATTGTACTTAACTATATCTGAATTAGAACATTAGCTATCTTTAAATTAGTTTATACAAACATATAATTATCAGAATTATCGCCCCTGGATATTCAGTACATCCCTTGTTAATAATCTCGCCAGGGTAGATACAACAGGGGAGAGACGTTTTATTCATAAACTGAATGGATTAATATTATGTCACACGTTAACTATCACACTATTGTTGAACTCAAAAAACTAATGCTAAGTAAATTAAGCAAATTATAGTACGACCTACCAGTGAAGAGACACGTTCACCCTGCTAAAACAATTGCACCCCAGTGTTGCGTCACACCAATTGACATATAACTACCATTGAACCGCTTCTTCATTTGGTATTACTAAATTGTAGTCAATGAGTGCCATTGAGCACCATTTGCAAAATGGCCGTTTGATATTTGTTTCGTCTTAGCGGATCGGAATTTGCCAGGGTTGATACACAAAAAAAGCGGGACAAAATGTAATGTTTAAAAATTATTATAACTTAACAAATATTATTGTATTTTTTCTTCATAATACTTGAGTATACTTTTAATTTGTGTTAAATATAATTTAACAGGGCAACTACGAAAAAGAAGGTATTTAATGTCTACATGTTCAACCAAAAAAACGTCAAGGGGACAAGCCAGGGTAGAGACTTTTTTATGCCTAAATGAGTAGAAAAATGTGCTTCAATTGTGTATTCAACCATGATATAATCGATAAACTACATTAAGATGCTGTGATTTATTATATAAAATGACAAGATATAAAATATAAAAGGTATTTTATATTGATTGCCGTGTACATTACCTCTTATCGTAGAATGACCCATATATTACCATAAAATAGATATATCAGTTCATGCCCATCTTTTTTCGGTTCCAACAAACAATGTAATGCAGTATTGATTACTATGATAGTTCTTGTATCAATTTACTATGAATATAATTATTTAAAAAAAATTTTCAATTATTTAAAAAATTATCAGAAAACTTTCCATGGAAGTTGGTTATACGTATTCAGCAACGCAAAATCTGTATTCACAATCGAACGGTGAATTATAGAAATCGTCAAGTCACCCCGACTCAAAATTTGCATACAGCTGTTTCGATCTTATTAGATCTCTTCAATTAGATCTCTTCAAATTATATGACTCGGAGTGAATTAATAAATATCTAATTGTTCCCCAATTCAAATCGAAGTAAGGACTACTATCTGGATAACAACCCAAAGAGTCCTCCACAACATTTCACCGCTTAGATCGGTCAGGAAATTAGTATTCTCGCGACGGAATTCTGCATTTTCGATCGAAGCGGTGAATTATTGGTTTCCAATATTTTTGGTGGAGGGCGTTCTGGGATTTTATCCAGATAGTAGCCCGACCGTGATTTGTATTGGCGAACAATAAGAAATTTATTAATTCATTCCGAGACATATGAGCTGCACTGATGAGATTTAATAACATCGAAACAGCTGTATGCAGATTTTTGATGTCAGGGTGACTTGACGTTTTCTATAATTCACTGTTGCATTGTGAATGTAGAATTTTCATCGTGGAATACATATAAACAGCTCCTTTGGAATGTTTTCTGATAATTTTTTTAATTATTTAATTTTCCGTGTTCACTTTATGTAATATATTAAATTGATCATGGTCAAGTTGTATATTTTTCATTATTCGAACTAAATAACTGCTTGTGGAATTGCAGACAATTAAACATTCGGAAATCGTGATCTAGGAGGTGTAAAACTTATTTACTCACACCTCACTGTTGTGTCTAGTATTTTTAGGAAAAATAGGACATCTTTTTATATGTAGAAAAATGTTCTTTTGTTCTTGGAAAAAGCATTGATTTTTAATTTTCAACTAAATACAACAATCGTCCCGAATTTTTTTTTATCGAAGTTATTTAAAAAATTTATATTTATATACTTGTTTTCATCGCACTAATACGTATGTGTTAGGTACTTCAAGAGAACTGATCATCTTATATGACATACTATTCACTGATTTAGGTCCTTTTAAATATACAAATCTGACTTTTTCATATCGTTTCAGGTTCTGGAATCTTCGTTTCCCCGTCTGGTCTCCTGGAAAGAACGGGATCAATCGGGATGAGTTTCGTTATTTGGATGGCGTGTGGGTTGCTATCTTTGTTAGGTAAGTTTCTCAGTTATGATATGTCAGCAAGAAATTTCCGCAAACAAGAACATTTCCTTCTAAAATGAGATTTTTTTAGATCAACAATTGATTCTATCTATCACTCCTTCTTTCACTTTAAGGAAACACAGGAGTGGTTACTCCTACTCCCTTTTTTGTGCGAATCTTTCTAAAATTCAACTAATCTACTTTGTCACAGAGAATTAATCGAAAATTCCTTCTCAGTCAATCTACAACCGTTACCGCATCGACGACAATCAGTTATGTTTGAGCTACTTTATATTACTGAAAGGAAATCATTTGAATATTTCGCTGAAATTTTTCACCGAAATTAGACGTGTAGTAGAACTATTTTTTACATTTATAGAAAGTAGAACAAAAATTGTTTGTCAGCTTCGACGCACGACAGGGTTTATTCGACTCGTGAGTCAGTTTTTTCAATATTTTATTAACATCTGTATGAGATGGTTTATGAAAAATTAATTACTTAGATTTAACTATTACCAGAAAAAGCCACAAACACGAATTTTCAATTTTTCATAAATCATACAGATATTACAATTCATAACACATCACTACACCCAATTTCACACAAATTAGCGGCTTTTCATAGTATGATTCATAGGCTTTTCAAAATTCCGTTGTCCGAAGCTTATTTTCGAAAGGAATTGAATATAATTAAACAAATGGCAGTAAAAAATGGCAATTTCAGAAGTTTACCCACTTATATCCGAATAAAATACAGTATATAACAGTCTAAGATACTAAAACCTTCCGAAAACCTGAAATGGTTTTTTCATAAACAAAATTTCATACAAAACCAACAATAGCATCGGGAAATTGATTACAGACAACAAATCTAAAATTCATAGAGATGAACGTACTGGTGTTTATAGACTCGACTGTAACGATTTTGAAGAATTCTATATAGGACGTACAATTAGAAATTTTGAAACTCGAATACACGAACACCAACGTAGCTATATTAGGCAGAAAACTGACTCTAAAATTATGCGTGCCATCTTATTTAAAAAAATGAAGGACACCCTACTGCGTAGCACTAGGAATGATAAAACCCCTCGGCGCATGAGCATGTCGTCAATATTTCTTGAATTTATTATATAAATTGAATAACAATGAGAGTCGATTTTACGACTGAAATGAAGGAAAATTGCAATAAATGTATTAATAATTCGATATTACGAATGAAATCCGTGAGAATTTAGCAAAAATATCCTATCCCGGTTCATTTTGCTGCAAATTATGAATAAAATTGATAAGATGGGAAGCAGACACAGACGCAGAATCAGCTGAAGCTATCAAAGTCGCTTGGTTACCGTGGCATACAGAGCACTTCGACGCATGTTTTGTAGGATTTCCTACATATCGACCTTGGCGCATGCGCATTTCGTAATGCCTAATCTAAAAAACGCTATAATTTTTTATTCTCCGTTGGGAAAAAATTGGGAACAAAACTTCTCTGATGAAATCATATGTATTTCATCGATACCCGTTGGAATTTTCAAAATCGGACCAGATCTCAACTTTTTGTAGTGAGAATTTAGCTTCGCCATGGGGTAAAAACGCTATATTTTTTTATTCTTCGTTGGGAAAAAGTGGGAATTCCCTAATGAAATCATATGTGTTTTATCGATATCCGTTGGAATTTTTAAAATCGGGCCAGTTACCAACTTTTTGTCGTGAGACTATAACCCCTTTAGCTTCGCCTCGGGGTCAAAACCATACCCTTAATCACAATTATAATATATTACTGTTAGAAAATAGTTTACACAAAACCAACTGTTAGGAATCCCTATACATCAATGAATATAAAGATTCCGGATACCTAGTTAACGACCAGATTGAATTAAACCCTTCTCCTTTCCTTAATCTGCTCAATGTACCTACTAATAACTCTGAATGAATTGCTTATTGTTATTTTGTTTCTCTAGGAACCCCCTCTGTTATGTTCAATTTTTCGTATAAGTAGATTGTTTTGTAATACCATAATTTAGTTCGAGATTGAGTCAATGTTATGACGAAACGCGTTTACTCAATAGATTTTTATTTCAACCTGTGAAAAGTTAGTTTTTTATTTCTTTATAAAGTTTTAAAATTCGTCATTAAAGCTGTGATTATGTTCCAGCAGGTGTGAAGAATATGTCGAATCTGTTTTTTCCTTATCGTAACTTCTTTTATGTTCATGGAAACTCCAAAGTTTCTGCCGATTTGACCAACATATACCATAGGAAATGAACTGCAAGTTCGCTTATAAATACCTGATTTATCATGAGGTGTAATTTTATAATTTGAATTTCTAATATATTTACCTATTTTATTCTGAGTTGTCTATTATATTCTCATTTCTATCATTCCTAAAAAGTACCAAACAAGAAATCTGTCAGTTTGAGATAGACAAAATCAATATTAAATTTTGTTTCACAGCTGTCGGTGCAGTTGAAATAAAACCTAACACATTTTATTCGAAGGAATTTCACGATTCCAATATCAATTTCCTCGTGAATTCAATATTCGCGAGACGGGAAATATTTACAGATGAAGAACAAGAACAATTCGAAAGCATAGTCTGATTTTGGAGACGACAGCGCTATCAAATCTGCTTTTTATTGGCACAAACTTCGTGAATGGCGACTTGAGAAACGATAGATGTTGATAGAGTAGAACGCAATTTAGTCACCACATCGTATCCAGAGCGATTAATTGGAATGTAAGATTAATAGGTTTCATATCGATTTATCAAACTAAACGAATCAGCATTCAGAAAAAGACAATGAGTTCATGTATCACAATTTACTGTTTTACTAGATCATAGTTATCAGGAATATTATACATTTGAAGTTCTGAAGAATTCGATTAGTAAGTGACGATTTGATCAATTGAATGTTATCGTCGCTAGACTTTGACTTTGAAATTTTGTTCACTAGAGTTTCATCGGGCAAAATTGAGTTTGGAACAAGAAATAAATTGAGTTTTCCAACTCAGAAGACACAGCGTCTATACATGAAGTCAGATCATTCAGAAAAAAATTGACGAGTAGTTGCTCAATATTATGTATAATTTTAAGAACTTAATACAAAAATAACTATTTTGTAAATGATTCAAATCAAATTTCACTCACCTCAAATTTCATTCTGATGTTGATTTTCCATATTTTCCCACCGTTCTTGAAAATTTTCTATTCTTTTCGAGATCTAGAATTAATAATATTACTACTTTACCCTTATACATCATTCTATATCATCTAGACTTCACAGGGATTTATTAAATTCCAGGAATTTTCTTATGTAAGAACGTAATTTCTGATTGGCCGGCCCCAAAGTCTGCACTGATTGTTGCACTGGACAGTGTTGAAGGATTTTCGACCCTATTTCAATACGTTGTGGTCGATTGCTGGAAATCTTAGTTAAATTTCGAATTGTATATTGTAGTAGGCTGCCTGGCAAGTTCTCACCTACATTTTTAATTTTGATAAAAAAAATAAAAAATAACTTTTCACAGTTTGAAATAAAAATCTATTGGGTAAACGCGTTTCGTCATAACATTGCTTTCATCTCGTACTAAATAATGGTATTACAAAACAATCTTTTTATACAAAAAATTGAACATAACAGAGGGGTTCCCAAAGAAACTAAATAACAATAAGTAATTCATTCAGAGTTATTAGTAGGTACATTGAATAGATTAAGGAGAGGAGAAGGGTTTACTTCAATTTGGTCGTTAACTAGGTTTCCGGAATTTTTATATTTATTGATGTATAAGAATTCCCAACAGTTAGTTTTGTGGAGATATTTTCTAACTATAATATTTTATAATTGTAATTGAAGATATGGTTTTCTTGAACAAGATAGCACGCCTAATTAGAGTCAGTTTTCTGCTTAATATAGCTACGTTGGTGTTCGTGTATTCAAGTTTTGAAATTTCTAATTGTAGGTACGTCCTATATAGAATTTTTCACAATCGTTCACAAGTTGAGTCTATAAACACCAGTACGTTCATCTCTATGAATCTTTGATTCGTTGTTTTTAATCAGTTTTCCAATGCTATTGTTGATTTTATATGAAACTTTGAAATTTTGTTTATGAAGAAACAAATTCAGGTTTTCGAAAGGTGAATCATACTATGATAAGCGGCTAATTTATGTGAAATTGGGTGTATAGTAATATATTATGAATTGTAATATCTGTATGAGATGGTTTATGAAAAATTGAAAATTCTTGTTTGTTGCTTTTTCTGGTAATATTTAAATCTAAGTTATTAATAGAATTATTCTTTTCAGTTTCTAGAGAAAATTTAATACGGGGGTGTATGGAGTTAATATAAGTAATGAATTACTTATGAATACGCATTGCTATTTATTTATTACGTAATTTATAGGGAAAGGAACTTCATTTCAACTGGGTGTACCATGACACCTCTCGTCTTTTCTATATTGTAAATATTTCGTTTCAGGCGCCCTCGCCTACGCGGAACTAGGAACTATGAACACCTCATCAGGAGCAGAGTACGCCTACTTCATGGACGCATTTGGTGCACCACCGGCTTTTCTCTTCTCCTGGGCAAGTACCCTCGTGCTCAAGCCGTCTCAAATGGCGATCATTTGCTTGAGTTTCGGGAAATATGCTGTCGAAGCGTTTGTTATCGAGTGTGAACCGCCCGAGATTGTTGTTAAGATGGTAGCCCTGCTGGCCATGGGTAAGTCATGGAACCTTCAACAGAACCAGACAGCGTTGCCGTTTGTAACATAATTATCGAATTGTAACATTATTACTGAGATTGAATTCTCGCACATCACTTGGTGAAACATCATAAAGAATAAAGTTTAAACTTTGAAATAAAACACACATGGCTTAAGTTTCACTATATAAAAATATTTAGATACTGTATTCAGCAATAAAGGATAGTCGACATGTTTCGAGTTATGAACTCATCATCAAGACTGACTACAGGAGAGTATTACATCTTATTTTATATAACAGACAAATGCAAAGCTGATACCCTAAAATCGATTTGTTCGTTTATAAGGGGTTATTTACTATTATGAGCGGAACTTATTTCGAGAATTTCAAGAAGCTCAAGGCGCTTTCCATTGATGCCTGAATGCAACAATTAGGTTTTGTTGCAATCCAGGAGATGATTAAATTTTATACAATGTTCGGAGAAGCCAGTGCTATTTTTATTTTGTAAAATTTACTTTTTATGTTCTTTAGCACGAATGTTTATATTCCTGCCTGTCTGTCCAATATAGAGCAGGACATTCGTCGCAAAATATTTTGTAAACACCACTATTTTCTCCGATGTCAGATTTTTTTTATTATTGACGTTATTTTTCGATAGTCTGTTACAAATTTTGCTACTCAAATTCGGCACATAATTTATTGAGAAGTATTTCTGTTCTTCATTAATAGTTTGCGTGGGGTATATTGAAAGAAAAAACGAATAAATAATCTGTTGCATTCAATATACCCCATGCAAACTATTAATGAAGAACAAAAATACTTCCCAATAAATTATGTGCCTAATTTGAGTAGCAAAATTTGTAACAGACTATCGAAAAATAACGTTAAAACAATTTGTACAAATAAAAGAAACTTGAAGTCATTCTTGGTCAATAATAAAGAAAAATCTGACATCGGAGAAAACAGTGGTGTTTACAAAATATTTTGCGACGAATGTCCTGCTTTCTATATTGGACAAACAGGAAGGAATATAAACATTCGTGTTGAAGAACATAAAAAGTCAATTTCACAAAATAAAAATACCACTGGCTTCTCCGAACATTGTATAAAATTTAATCATTTCCTGGATTTCAATAAAACCCAACTGTTGCATTCAGGTAACAAAGGAAAGCGCCTTGACCTTCTTGAAATTCCCGAAATAAGTTCCGCCCATAATAGTCAATTACCCCTTGTAAACGAACAAATTGATTTTCAGGTATCACCTTTGCTTTCGTCTGTTTTATAAAATAAGATATTATACTCTCATGTAGTCACTCTTGATAATGAGTTTATAACTCGAAACATGTCGACTATCCTTTACTGCTAAATACAGTATCTAAATATTTTTATATAGTGAAACTTAAGCCAAGTGTGTTTTATTTCAAAGTTTAAACTTTATTCTATAACATAATTTTCCCTCCAAATTTTTCTCAAAAACAATTGTATAAAAATCGATAATTGTAACATAATTTCAACCTATAGATTTTTCGACTAAATAATATAAAACTAAGGCTATGGAAAGTAGCTGACACTAAACCCGAGATCTGTGATACTAAAAAAAAAGGTCTTTTGTTGGGATTGTGTATGCAGATCATGGCTATCCTAATACAATACCTACTACTAAAAAAAGGTCCTTTGTTTCGAGCGTGCAGATCAAAAAAAAATTTGTAACACAATTTTAAAGAAAAATCGATAATCTAGCAACGTTGTACCATAATTCTCACTCCGCTCTGTGGCAACACTGGAACCAAAGAACACCCTGTTCTTCTCATTAGATATAATATAGAATTAGAATTTCTCATCAATCCTTCCATTTATTGTAGTTAACAGTTTCGTTTTTGTTTTTCAGTTGTCATCTTGTATATAAACTGTTATAGTGTTAATCTCGCTACAAGCGTGCAGAATATTTTTACTGCTGCCAAGTTGGTTGCAGTGGCTGTTGTGATTTCGGGAGGAGCTTATAAAATGTTCGAAGGTTAGTAAGAATTTAAATTTGTTTGTTGACGATGTGAAATGGTGAATGCGCCAGTGCTTTGAAAAAGTTTACGTAAACTTCCTAAATTTAGTTATATGATATTGTAAATAAAACTTCACAGATTTTGATGTTCACTATATTTTGTTAACGTGACAATTGTTTCGCCAATGCACAGTGGCTTCTTCAGATGTATAATACCTACATACTAACTTTTACAACGAGAATATTGAAAGATGAAAGAAGGGAATATACAATAAGAATGGGGAGAACCTAAACGTAATTACTTAGCAGGTAGAAAGTACAGACTGATAATGACTTGGGAAAACACAATAGGCATAAATATTCAATATTACATCTAGAAAAGATTTAAGAACGGTGAACTATTCATATCTATTTGGTCATTTAACAAATTATTGGATTTTTTCATACTATTAAATTTAAGAGCTTCTAATATATTGAGTTTATAGCCTTTCTTCTCTATATGTAATATTTCAAATTCGCTATTTAAATATGATTTTGTTCTAGGAGATGTGATGCATAAGTAGAATCTAATTTTTCCTTGTCGTACATTCTTTTATGTTCTGATATTCAATAAATCGATTTAAAAATCGGTTCATTGCTCCTATACTTTCCATTTTCCTTCTCATAGTAGGCATGTCATTTGTTGATATTTTGACGTTTGTGAATCTTTTTGTCATCATATTTAGTGAATGTCATTGCTGATTTCTCTGTGTAGTCTTATAGAAATAATGGAAATGAAAATGAGTTTACCCAAGAATATCATATAAAATGCAGCCAAAGCTGCGAATAATTCATTTCCGGAGAAATCCAGAGTCGTATACGACAAGGATTATGAAGTATTTAATCAATGGAAGTTAATTCATTTCTCCTCATACAATGAGCGGGCATCATGATCCATAATGCCCGATCATAACGCCCTAGGCCATAATGAGTCTATTTATAGCAACCGTATCTAAACCGTAAAATAAACATATAATTTACAAGTGAAAAATAGAATTATTTTAATATTCTGGAAAGTAGGAAAATTATATTCGAGGTTGAAATGAGATAAATTCTGTTTCAATTTAGTTAATTTCAGGTAATACTCAACATTTACAAGTTCCGTTCAAGGGAACGAAAAATTCTTTTGGCAATATTGCAACTGCATTTTACACTGGATTGTGGGCATATGATGGATGGAATAACCTCAATTATGTTACGGAGGAAATCAAAAATCCCTCAAGGTAATATGAATATTAAATCTTGAATCTAAGAATACAATGAAAAATCTTTCGATTTGAAATCTAAACTATATATAGAGTGTATCAAGTTCGGCAGTAGGTTATAAGTTTAATGAGAAAAAAACACTATTTGATAATTCTAAAACACTGACTACTCAGATTTTCGGGAACGCTCTATCGATCTAAAATATTTGGAAAAACGCAGTGTTGCCATTTATAACAAAAGGTAGCAGCATCTTTGATATTTCAAATGAAACAGCCTGTATCTATATTATTGTATTTTTCGCTGTACTATTGATTTCCAATTATCTTTGTCAAATACTTTCTTATAGCTATTTTCAACGGTTTACAGGAAATTAATTATACTCCTTATTTAACGAAACTAATGAACAATATATTAGTCAAGCTATCTCCAAAATTTCAACTTTCTACAAATTGAAAAATGCAATAAAAATATTTAATTCAAGCTATGCTTTGTACAATAAATGAGGAATTTAGTTGAAACCGTTCAAAATAGGCATAGAGAAGCTTGAAAAAAAATATTTGAAAAGCAATATGTCGACGATAATACAGGGTGTCTCCTCTAACATATTCAAGATGCTGCTACTTTTTGGTAGCATTATTCGAAATATTTTGGAGTGATTGAGCAGACCTGAAAACCCAAGTACTCAAATTTTCAGAATTATTAAACGTTTTTCTTCCTCCGTGAAAGTTTAACTTGCCATCCCTGAAACACCCAGTATATACATAAATATATGTATATATATATATATATATATATATACATATAAATATATATATATATATATATAAATATATATATATATATATATACATATAAATATATATATATATATATAGATATATATATATATATATATATATATATATATATATATATATCTATATATATATATATATATATATATATATATATATATATATATATATATATATATATATATAATATATATATATATATAAATATATATATATATATATATATATATATATATATATATATACATATAAATATATATATATATATATATATAATATATATATATATATATATATATATATATATATATATATATATATATATATAAATATATATATAATTATATGGAGGTCTCTACGCCTTAAGAATCTGCGTAATTTATATCAATTAATTTTCTCGACGTTTCGACAAAAGCGCAGTTGCAATCTTCAAGCGATGGTGAGCATTATAGTGCTCACCGTGGCTTGATCATGGAGGACCCTTGTAAGAAATAGTTGCTTCTTCCAGAAATTTACCACGCAGTATTATAATTGGCATACCCCTTGTAACCGTTTGCTACGCTCTCATAAACGTGTCCTACCTCACCGTGATGTCACCTCTGGAGATGATGAACAGCGAGGCTGTAGCTGTAACCTTCGGCAATCGTGTCCTAGGCATCATGGCCTGGTTGATGCCGCTCTCGGTTACAATATCGACATTTGGAGCAGCCAATGGAACCTTATTCGCTGCTGGTAGACTCTGCTTTGCAGCAAGCAGAGAGGGTCACCTAATGGACATATTATCCTACGTGCATATCAAAAGATACACGCCAGTACCAGGATTAATTTTCCAGGTAGGTTTGTATTTCACGAATTATTTTTTCTACATAAAGCTACAGTTCTACCTTCGGCACATAATTTATTTTTCTTCATTAATAGTTTATAATAATAATAATAATAAATTTTATTCGCACGTTGGCTAAAACAAGCATGTACACGTCATAATAATGTAAAATAGAATCTTAGAATACACATATAAATAAAAAAATAATAACATATCTACAACTTAAGTTACAAACGCCAGCACAAAACTATGTGGAACAAAACTCTTCGAATGAATAAAATGCATGGTTGCGTGGGGTATATTGAATGCAACAGATTATTAATTCGTTTTTTCCCAATGAGCTTATCGATAAGATTATCATTGAAACCGCTATTGGTGGCTAATTTGAGTAGCAAAATTTGTAACAGACTATCGAAAAATAACGTTGAAACAATTTGTACAAATAAAAGAAACTTGAAGTCATTCTTGGTCAATAATAAAGAAAAATCTAACATCGGAGAAAACAGTGGTGTTTACAAAATATTTTTCGACGAATGTCCTGCTTTCTATATTGGACAAACAGGAAGGAATATAAACATTCGTGTTGATGAACATAAAAAATCAATTCTACAAAATAAAAATACCACTGGCTTCTCCGAACATTGTATAAAATTTAATCATTTCCTGGATTTCAACAAAACCCAATTGTTGCATTCAGGTAACAAAGGAAAGCGCCTTGACCTTCATTAAATTCTCGAAATAAGTACCGCCCATAATAGTAAATTACCCCTTGTAAACGAACAAATTGATTTTCAGGTATCACCTTTGCTTTTGTCTGTTTTATAAAATAAAATGTAATACTCTCCTGTAGTCAGTCTTGATAATGAGTTCATAACTCGAAACATGTTCACTATCCTTTACTGCCAAATACAGTATCTAAATATTTTTATATAGTGAAAATTAAGCCAAGTGTGTTTTATTTTGAAATTTAAACTTAATTAAAATTAATATTATTATTATTTTATAGTTAGGTACTTTAAATTGTGATCTAGTATGTACTCTTTGTTTAAACAACTTGTAAAGTTTTCGTTTTAGGTTTATTTGCATCAGTATGATAACATAAGATATAATTTCAAATTTAATTATTCTCATTGACATCAACAACATCTATTTCAGACACTTATCGCTGGAGCAATGGTTATGTATGGCACCATAGATTCTCTGATAGACTTCTTCAGTTTCACTGCTTGGATATTTTACGGAGGATGTATGGTGGCACTAATTTTAATGCGATACACAAAGCCGAATTATCCGAGACCCTATAAGGTAATCAAAATTTCACAGAGTAAAATTATCTTGGATAACATCATATTGAGGTTATGAGATTAAGCACATCATTAAAGTCTGTCCAACATATCAAATATTCATAGCTTTACTGAGGATAATTATGAAAACAAATATCTTCAATATATTGATATACTGAAGAAATATATGAACACGAAAATTAAATTGATATCTAATTATAGGTTACATTTTTGATCTGAACCGTTAATGGTATTTTGTGATATTAGTAGGGGAGCCTGAGATGCTAAATGGGGATTTACTCGAGCGTCGTGGGGACGTTTCGGATTGTGAAGATTAGACGCTAAAACGAAAAAAAGGTTATATGGTGTATACCATTTAACTGGGAGATGAAACATGTGCAGATCTTCAAAAATGTAAAAAAAATCGTTATATAGAAATACTCGAGCGCGTCAGATATTAATAGTTTATACAACCCACATCGGCTCTGATATCGAAGGTAAGTTAATCTGCAGGTTTGCATGGTGGGGGTGACCGTATCAGACCAAAACACATCGCCGATATTCAAAAATGCAAAAAAAAATCGTGACATTTCCTTCAAAATTAAAATAACAATTTAGGCCGGCCGTACATTTACTACAATCGGATCCGATTGTCTAAAACGGCTTCAAATCGGACCACTAGCGCACACTGCAGACAAAATACGTCCGATTTTATTCGAATGCCACAAGCAGGGATATTTTTCGACCGTGGTAATCAAATTTTCAGTATCGCACATGGTTTGACAATTCCTTTTTCTATACTCCCTGTCAAAAACTGACAGAAATAATCGTATGTTTGCGGTAGACTATGCAAAAACAATGCAAGGCTTGCCTTCCGGTAGTCGGATCATACTTTTACTCACAATCGATCGGTAATCGATGGTTTTCTAACCTTCAAAACGGTCGGGTAGCGCTTCATTACATACTTCATACTTTCCCGGCTAACAAATCTCACTTTCCCGGCTAGCAAATGTCACTTTACCGGCTAGCTTGTGTCACTTTGCCTACTAGTATGGAAATAAATCAGAATTAACTCGATATTCATTTAATATAAGAAGAAAAAAACTATTTGGAATTATAAATATTAATAGTTACAATCGAATTATGATTACTATTGACCGTTAAAGCAAGACCTTGTTGATTAAAGTTATGAGTTTCAGAATTCGATGATGATGCCGACGTTCTAGGATTTTTCTTTTAGAAGTTCATCACGCCTGCAAGCTCCAGAAATGCCAATAATCAAAGCAACCTGAAAGAAATTTGTACTTTAACATTTTTAATATGCACTAAAGAAATTAAAGTGTTACCTTTTGAGGGAGATATTCTATCGGAGCATCGTTTAGAAATTTATCGATATTTGCTTTGGAAAGAACACTTGACTTTTTAGCTTTGCATCCCACATTTTGCCTTTTCAAGTATGCCCGTAATTTTGCATAATTACTGATTGCCTATATTTAATAGTGTTCGTAGCATCGAGTACCTTGACCTTAATGTACTGGCTTTATTCTGATTAGGTACTCAATTCACCGAAATAGGCAAGGAGCACAGTCTCCGTATTCACATACCTTCCTCTGCTTTTCACAGGAATAACGCCTTCGGATGTTAGTTCTGCAGCTACTCGAAGTTCTAGTAGTATGGATTCAAATTCGCAGTCGGACATTTTTCGTTAATATTGTCAAAAATTAAATTGTGAATTATGACCCAACTGTCAGATCGAATCTATGGTTAAATCAACTAACTTTTATGTTGCCTAATTAATACAAGTAATAATAATTATCAGAACTTGATTATTAATGTGATAGATTGTGAGTAAAATAGTATACAAACCTCGGGGAAAATCATTCCAGCCTCACGTCTGCAGCACACCTCGGTGCTGCGCACCTCGGTATGCTACCTTGCCGTTCGGCTGTAATAGATTACTTCCCCGCTCGGTATGTAATATACTATTAATCGGTCCGATTGGTAGGACGCACTGCTCGTGCATCCGAGTCGGACGTCCGATCCGATATCGGATCGTAGATGTGCGATATGATCGTATAAAAGTATAAGTATTTGAGCGTCAGATGCCCTGATCCGACAATCGTTTCAGACAATCGGTACCGTTTGTAGTGAATGGTGACGTTTTCCTTTTGAACTCTTTTAGTCCCCTATTTCCTTATGCCACATGCAAATCGTCAGATTAGTGAAATGCATACTCTTCTGCATGCAATTAACTCACCTTGTCTTAATTTGACGCACTCGAGTTTTTCAAACGATCGATCTTTTTTACTAATCTGATCGGCTGCCTAGACGAATGCCCCCATACTAAGGATTCATGTATGGTGGGGATATTAAACAGTTTGCAAGGTTTCCCCCAATATGTTATTCTGCCGCGCTTGAGTAAATCCCAAAATCCCCGCTTGGCTCCCCTACTACATTATTCGACAATTATTACATCCTCTTGATGATTTTTGTGCATCGAGATAACCTGGAAATTTGTTCCATGGATTGTTGGAGATTTTCATGGACTAGTTGGATGAAATGGAAAGCTTTCTTCCTGCACTAAAATAAGATTAATTTATTAACGTATATCGCTCTTAAAATAAACGCCATCTGGTGTATCCATTAGATTTAATAACTAATATTGAAGTTTCGCTTATCACTTGGTGAAACATGATTAAATACTGATATTTAAAATAAAAACACTTGGCTTTAAGTTTCACAAATATATTGAATAAAAATTAACAATTACATTAGTCAACTAGTTTCGGGTTATGGGCCCATTATCAAGACTGAACAGAAAAATACTTAACAAGCTTATTTATAATATTGATTGTAGTAGAGGGGAAATTTGGTATTCAACTTGTTCATTTACGATGGGGTAATTCCTCTTAATGGCACTACTAATTTCTAAAATTTCCAACAGGTCAAGACGTTTGCCCTTTTTACCTGGGTGGAGGCATATCGTTTTCTCGAAGTCGATGAAATGGTTAAATTTTATACAATGATCTGAGAAACCAGTGGTGTTTTTGTTAAACAAAATTGACTTTTTATGTTCTTCTACGCGAGTGTTGATTTTTCTGCCTGTTTGTCCGATATAAAAGGATGGGCATTCATTACAAAAGATTTTGTAAACACCACTGTTTTCTCCAATATTGTTCCTGTCCTTGTTATTGACTAAGAGTGACTTTAAATTACGTTTATTTGTACATATGCTTTTAATACCGTTTTGTGATAATCTGTTGATGATTTTATTACTAATTCCTGGAATATAGTTTATTAAATGATATTTTTGTTCGCTTTTTATGACTGGTGAGGGATAAATTGAATTTAGAATATTCTTATGTCGTTTTTTCTTTATCATTTGATCAATCAAGATGTCTTTATAGCCGTTATTTATTGCTAATAATTTTAAAATATTAACTTCTTTTGTAAAATTTTCTTCAGGAAGAGGAATGGCAAAAAGTCTATGTATGAATGAGTGAAATGCACTTAATTTAATTTAAACCAATTAAAATTAAATTAAGTGCATTTCACTCATTCATACATAGACTTTTTGCCATTCCCCTTTCTGAAGAAAATTTTACAAAAGAAGTTAATATTTTAAAATTATTAGCAATAAATAACGGCTATAAAGACATCTTGATTGATCAAATGATAAAGAAAAAGCGACATAAGAATATTCTAAATTCAATTTATCCCTCACCAGTCATAAAAAGCGAACAAAAATATCATTTAATAAACTATATTCCAGGAATTAGTAATAAAATCATCAACAGATTATCACAAAACGCTATTAAAAGCATATGTACAAATAAACGTAATTTAAAGTCACTCTTAGTCAATAACAAGGACAGGAACAATATTGGAGAAAACAGTGGTGTTTACAAAATCTTTTGTAATGAATGCCCATCATTTTATATCGGACAAACAGGCAGAAAAATCAACACTCGCGTAGAAGAACATAAAAAGTCAATTTTGTTTAACAAAAACACCACTGGTTTCTCAGATCATTGTATAAAATTTAACCATTTCATCGACTTCGAGAAAACGATATGCCTCCACCCAGGTAAAAAGGGCAAACGTCTTGACCTGTTGGAAATTTTAGAAATTAGTAGTGCCATTAAGAGGAATTACCCCATCGTAAATGAACAAGTTGAATACCAAATTTCCCCTCTACTACAATCAATATTATAAATAAGCTTGTTAAGTATTTTTCTGTTCAGTCTTGATAATGGGCCCATAACCCGAAACTAGTTGACTAATGTAATTGTTAATTTTTATTCAATATATTTGTGAAACTTAAAGCCAAGTGTTTTTATTTTAAATATCTCCATTAGATTTAAACCTATACCATCTTTTCTGCGAAATCTCTTTAATTATCAAAGTCTGTTGATCTTGAATAAAAAGGTTCATTTTTGAAATAGACGTGCCTTATTGATTCTTGATTTTTTTGCAGGTACCCATAATCATTCCTTCCTTTGTACTTGTGATCTCAGTTTATCTGATAATAGCTCCAATAATCGATAACCCTACAGTTGAATATCTGTACGCAGCTATGTTCATCCTAGGAGGCATGGTATTTTATGTGCCATTCGTCCATTATCAAGTCAAGACGCCGTTCATGGGTAAGTCTAATACAACAATCAATTCATGAATAATATACTAGATGGATATCAGCGCATAGCGCCCTCCAACAAAGATATTAGGAACCAACAATTCACTGTGTAGACCGAAAATGCAGCCAACCCAACCTCTCCGTTGCATGGTCAGCGCAGGTACAAATAACCCCTACCCTATCTGGACACACACCAAGCTAGTTTGTCTAGTACTTAGCGTACGCTGGCTAGTATTTGGGAGGTCTCGGGTTGAAACCCCGGGGCCAACTGGTCTGCCATGAGTTTTTTTCAGAGGTTTCCTCATGATAATGTAAGTCACTGCTTGCAAACATATAAGGCGAATGCTCGGCCAGTATTAATCCTCTGAACACTTCCTATGTTCCATAAATATCCCGTCTCTCCTATCCTTAATGCACTTGTACATACAAGTGTATCCTCTGATCTGGCTGAAGGTGTTAATCCCGAACTCAAGCTGCCCGCCTCCCTGACACATACTTCAGGAAGGAATGACGTGTGTTTCCTTCTGGACACACTGTAAGTATATATTCCGCCACGCGAAATTTGCAACAGTGAATTATAGAATTCTAATACAGTGATGTCAGTCTTTTATAATTTTGCTAGATCTATTATTTTCTTGAAAATAAATTTGACAGTATATTACTTTGCTCTGCACGTCAAATATATTACTATGTTATCCCTGAAATCTTTCTAGAATAATTTAGTTGCACGAAGACGATACAACGATATGTCTGCTTCTAACCACAAGATGACCATATTTATAAGACCATAGGAGGAAGATTTCAATGCATTCAAGTCCACGAAGGTTCCCTGAGTTATGTACTAGTTCTTCAGGCTTCATGGCAGCTTTACTTTTATATTTATTTATATTAGTCAGAATGTCTTAGTACTTCTTCAGACAGTTATTGCGATTGGCTCCTATGGTTCAATGGCAAAAAATGGACATGGAAGTTCTGTTCTCCTGAAACTTTGAGAGACAATCACCTCAAACTGTGTTGAAAAAATTGAACCTCTGGGACACCAATGTTAGCAGAATATGTATGCTTGTAATCTTATATTTGCTTTCAAATCTCCTTTCAGAATATTCACCACCAGAATCAGTCAATTTAGGCAGTAGCAAGTTGAAATTCAATGAAAATTTCAAATTTTTCTTTTATTTACTACTCTTATGTTGTTTCAGATGGACTAACAGTATTTTTGCAGATGGTGTTCGAGGTAGCTCCAACTTCTACTATTTTGGAGTAGAAATAAGATATTAGTTACTAAATGGAAGCTCAACTACTAGTTATAATACCAATTAATAAAGGTTACAAAACTTTCAATGTTTCTTCTGAATTTGTACGTATTACATACTCTTAGGGTTATATGCAATATTCATTCATTACATGTCAAGAGAAAAGATGCGAATTAGTTGATATTCTTCAATGAAAAAATTTTCGGGACTGGATTCCTACATATTCTTTGAATAATATTTTTTCTACTTGCAAGTGGTTTAGCTTGGAATATGAGGTGTTCTGAAAATATTAAGTAACTAGTTTGAAAATAATATTTCTAAATTTTATTATGAAATTCGCCTTGAAAGAAGGCAGTGTTTCATCGAGATCTTTATCATCAGGTTTATAAATATCTTATAGTTTTTGTCCTTATAAAATTGATGCAGAACTTTCGTACACATGACAGTAGGTTGTCAAATTTTTTCAATTTCATTTTGTCGGATTTTAAAAGTCGAATTTCTCTGCCAATATTGCCATAAAACACTTTATTCAATTTCCTGAAAACAGAAAAGGATTGATTCAGTTGAAGTTTCAATTAATTTTATAATTTTTCGTTTTTTTTTAAATACTTTTGTTTTATTTATATCTTAATATTTCATCTTCAATCAATGATGAATTTATTCAATTATATGTTCAGTCTTGTCTGTTTTTTTTTAATTGAAACTTCGAAAACATCGAAGTGAAGTTTTAGAGATACGATTAATATTTAGTGAATATGTTATAAGCAAGATATTAGAATATCTATTAGAAAAAATATGTTATGTCAATGTTCTTGTCAATTATAGAAACCAAAAATAGTAACCCTTTGGTGAATTGAAAATTTTGTAACCTTAAAAATTAGGCAATTTTAGGAAATATAAGCTATATTCATCATTCCTGCCTGACTAATGTTGGAAGAAAATTATCAGTTATCAAAATTTTATTTACACTCCAACAAAAATTATAAATAAACGCATTTCGGGATATACAGCTACAATAACTCAAGTTTTATAGGACTGATAAATAAGATAATACTGTTACAAAAAATTCATATCACAGTTGCAATTTAACGAAGTTATATTAAAGCAAATATTTTATTAACTAAAATTTCATAATCCAAAAGCACCAGCAGTTTGGATAACTTTGAATAGAAGAGTAACAAAGTACTCATTGCATTATTTAATTCATGAAAAATGTGTCAAAGGAAACTATCAACACTGTTTCCAGTTTAACCTGTATTGAGATATTTTCAGATAAAAATGAATTATTGATATGAAATATATATTATACAAGCGTCTATATTTTACGAAACTTGACAACATTCAAATAAAATGACAACTTGATGTGTGCCATTGTTATTTTATAAGTAAAATTTTATTACAAAGATTGTTTAAATATGTTTGGTGTGATCAAAGTTTGATTTGGCTGTGCATTTCAAAATATATTTTATAAGCCATTATACGTATGAGTCAGGACAGAAATTCAATGTTGTAATTACCTGTGTCTGTAGGCTGTAATTAGAAATAATTCGAAAATAAAGGAGGGAATACCAAGCATATTTTCTACCTTGTTTTACTCAACCCTCAACCGTGATATTGCTGTTCAATTTTTAGTTATTTTTCAAGTGGATCATTATGAATTATCTTACTAAAGGATTAGAGAAACTTAATTGAAATTTTTCAAGTAACTTTTTTTATCACTATTTTTGTTTGAAAGTTTGCGATTGCAGTTAAGTAGTACCACTACATTTTCAAGCAAATGAACACTTTTTTGCATTGTACAGTTTTTAAAAATGGTAGAAAGGTAGACAAAGGAAGGGATTGGAAGATTATCACTACTGGGAATTTTCTATTTTAGACTAAATGAATGAAGGCAAGGGCGTCGCCAAGGGGGGGCAGGTAGGGGCAGTTGCCCCCCCCCCTAGAGATTCATGTAGTCAAATGCAAAAAATCAAAGTCCTAAGTCGGAGTTAAGACTAAATCCGACGCGAGCGTGTCCATAATTGTTATCTTTTGTCGAATCATTCTCTGCGTTGATTGGCGATCGTTATGGCCAGCATTACTATAAATTGAGATGTTAGGTTATGTTTTTTTTTTTGATAGACTGTAAAAGTTGAAAAACCTACACTAAAGGCTTTGATACCCATCAAAACAACAATTTTTGGTACAGATTTTCCAACTTTGAAGTTAGTTTGGTTTGCAACCACTGGAGTTAGTTTGGTTAGTGATTCAAAAATCTTCGTATGGTATATAAAAGGGAATAGATTTTTCAGTTATCATTCTTTTACCTAGATATATGAAATATATTGTTTCACAATAAATTTAAAAAGAAAAAAGCCTAGCGGAAGAAGCTGTGACAGCGATGAACAGGATGAACAAGACGAGCATCGTTGTTATCAACCGAAAAAAAGAAGGAATTGCTGGAAAACTGTTGGTTCCCTTCTGCGACTTACAATTTTGCGGAATACGTCAAACATTTGAAGAGAAAATTTATTTATTCCTGATTGGAAACTTACTCTCATGGTTGGCTTATTCAAGGCTCCAAAAGGGGTCCTTTTGTGAATATTGTACATTATTTCCGCCAAATCCAAACACTTTTCTTCATGGTTAGCTTATTCAAGGCTCCAAAAAGGGTACTTTTGTAAATATTGTACATTGTTTCCGCCAAATCCAAGCACTTTTAGAGGCCTATTGGGATCATTTTTCAAGTTCAAAGATGTTCACGAGCAGTGCAAAAAGCACATGGAAACCCACTTCTATAAGGCGGCACTGGCAGCTGCTTAATCAATTCTCGGAAGTGTGCCTGTAGATGTGCAACTCAACAAATATACAGGGTTTTATTGAAGAAAACCGAAAAATTACAACATCTATCATTTCCTGCATTACATTTTGCGGGTCGCATGATTTAGCTCTAAGAGGTAAACATTATGGCGAAGATATTCTCGAAGAATTATACAAGCTTATTTATACAAGCTGCGAATTGTCGCGGGAGATTTGGTATATTGAGTATGGGAAAAAGAATGCAAGCTATCGATCGGTTGACATTCAAAATGAAGTTATCGGCATTCGTAGGAAGGTCATTAGGGCAGAAATTATGAAGAAAATAAAAGCAGCAGAAGCATATAGTCTGTTAGCGGACGAAACAGCTGACATTTCTGGCACTGAACAATTATCAATAGGGCTGCGAAATTTTGATGAGGAGACCAACGAAGTCCAAGAAATGTTTGTCGGATTTGTTGAGCTGAAAGGTTTGGATGCGAAATCTATTGCAAATAGCATCGATGAGTTTCAAAAGAATACCCTTATACAAATGAATGCGTCCTTTTTGGATTTGACGGTTGTTCGACAATGTCTGGAAAAACTCCGTCCCACAAACTTAATCTGGTAATCAATGATCTCAACACTTCTGAAATTCGAAATGCCATGGGAACCACGAAAGAAATTATTAGATTTTTTCGGGAATGAGTTTTGAGAAGGAAGTTGATCTAACCATTACTGATGTTTTAAAAGAGGCAAAACCTTTTTTTCTGAGACAGGAAAAGCGGTGAAAATTTTGATCGCTCTACGGAAGCACTATGGGGGAATATCGCCTCAATGGTCTGTCCATGATGAGTGTGCACAGAAAACAAATTAATGAAAACTTACAAGATTTTCATAATGAAGCGTTCGAAAAGTTTACAATAAAACCACAAAGATTGTGTTTTAAGTAACTTAATAAAAACATATCTCTCTCAACTACTTTATTATCAAAATCTTGTAACTGTCAATGAACAATTTGATTGCCTCTAAATTCTTTTAATTCTATTATTATTTTATCCTATATTTTGTTCCAAATTCTTTCTTTTCTATTATTAATAACTTTTTTTTGACTGTATTCAAAATTCATACTTTTTCCATCCTCCATATATCAACTGCCCCCCCTGAACCACCGGCTGGCGACGCCCTTGAATGAAGGGCTTACTGTTAACATTGAAATATTCGAGAAAACATCAAATAGGAAATGCAGTACCTACTTACATAAATGTTTGGTCATTTAACAAATTGATTGTGTTATTTCTATTACAGAGAGAGAGAGAGAGAGAGAAAAATAGCTTTATTATCATATAAAATTGAAAAAATTTGTAGAAAAACCACATATAAAGAATTAAGAATAAAATTTAACAATAACCAAACAAAACACACGTCTATGGTTGAACAAAACAAGAATCTATTAAAATAAAAGAACAAAACAGAAAAGCATTTATGTGTCAATTATGTATAAACATATGTTAAGAATCAATATATTTGTGAATGAAATTAAATTAAAGAGATACAAAATTTTGTATATTGCGAAAAAAACATTAAGATATGTTGCTACCAAATTTGGAACTCAAGGATCTATGGTACATTGTGAATTTCAGTTACAGAATAAAATTCTACTACAGAGTAAAATGGTCTCTCCAAAAGAATAGCCTTAGTCGAACTTCGGAACTTTTTGTATGAACTTATAGATTTTAGCTCCAATTGTAGGGGATTGTATAACTTTCCGGCATTGTAGGTAAAGGAGTTTTTTGTTAAGACAGAGGTGGGCGCTATTTAATAAATATCGGTATCTGAATTTTTTGTGGGATATATACCTATGATTTGGTATTTCTGAAAAGATATGAATGTGTTGGCGAACAGACGGATTCAGATATAAATAGTGCAGGAATAGTTTTGAATTTTTTAAAGTAGAATTCGCAATGTGTCCTTCTGCTCTCAGATCAGACATATAACGAATTGCTCTCTTTTGTTATCTGAAAACAGACTCAAAGTGGAAGTTATATTCATATATTTCTTTGGATTCTAAAAAAATTATGTTTACCCTATGTAGCAGCTATTACCCTCTTTACAACTAAGCTTATAAACTCCTGACCTTTTTCTTTTAACCTGTTATTTTTAACTTTAAAAAATAATTGAGAGATATTTTGTGAAGGTTTGAAGGGTACTTTTATATTATTTTTTTCCAGAAATAGGAATAACTCAGTCAATCTGTTAAATGACCAAACAGATATAACAGTGCAATAGTCTATTTCCGGCAAAATACGACTAAAAATTATAACTCATGAATTGACATGTCATACGTAATTAACATTATGAAAAAGAAAGACGTATTTTATTCCTCCATGAAGCATGTCCTCCATTCATCATGTGTCAGGAAGACGGGCTGATTGAGTTATGGAGATGAATTCCTTCAGTCAGGTCATACATAGGTTGTTCACGATTCCATTATCGGAAACAAATTTTCAAACTGAAGTTAATACAATTAAATTATTAGCCACCAATAACGGTTACAATGAAAGTCTTATCGACAAGCTCATTGAGAAAAAACGAATAAAGTATCTGTTGCATCCAATATACCCCATGCAAACTATTAATGAAAAACAAAAATACTTCCCAATAAATTATGTGCCTAATTTGAGTAGCAAAATTTGTAACATACTATCGAAAAATAACGTTAAAACAATTTGTACAAATAAAAGAAACTTGAAGTTATCCTTGGTAAATAATAAAGAAAAACATCGGAGAAAACAGTGGTGTTTACAAAATATTTTTCGACGAATGTCCTGCTTTCTATATTGGACAAACAGAAGGGAATATAAATATTCCTGTTGAAGAACATGAAAAGTCAATTTTACAAAACAAAAATTCCACTGGCTTCTCTGAACATTGTATAAAATTCAATCACTTCCTGGATTTCAACAAAACCAAATTGTTAAATTCAGGTAACAGAGGAAAACGCCTTGACCTTCTTGAAATTCTCTAAATAAGTTCCGCCCAAAATAGTCAATTACCCCTTGTAAACGAACAAATTGATTTTCAGGTATCACCTTTGCTTTTGTCTGTTTTATAAAATAAGATGTAATACTCTCCTGTAGTCAGTCTTGATAATGAGTTCATAACTCGAAACATGTCGACTATTCGTTACTGCTAAATATAGTATCTAAATATTTTTTTATATAGTGAAACATAAGCCAAGTGTTTTTTTATTTTAAAGTTTATACTTTATTCAAAGGATACACTTTTATTTACAAGTGCATGAAGTATTGGTGAATCTGGATAATTTATGGAAGATATAAAGTGAGGTTGGGTTTAGATGATGAATACATTATGAAAAAGAAACACGCCCTGTTTCATTCCTCCCTGAAGAATGTGTCAGGAAGGCGGACAGCTTGAGTTTGGGACTAACCCCTTCAGCCAGATCAGAGGATACAATTGTATGTACAAGTGCATTAAGAATAGGTGAGACGGTATATTTATGGAACATAGGAAGAGTGGCTCGGGTTCAGAGGATTAATACTGGCCCAGCATTGGCCTTGTAAGTATGCAAGCAGTGACTTACATTACCATGAGGAAACCTCTGTAAAAAACTCATGGTAGACCAGTCGGCCCCAGGGTTTGAACCCGAGGCCTCCCAAATACTAGCCAGCGTACCTAAGTACTCGACTAACCAACATTTTGACATCACTTACTGTTTATAGAATAATATATTCAAATATTATACTATTCAATGTTCTACATATGACATTGATTTTCTAGGTTAATTAGATTTATCGAAGGCCGTATTGACATATGTGACAAGTAACATAATTTCAATAATATTCTACTAAATGAACCTGCAGTATTGATATATTATATTTATTTATACCTATCGATTTAATCAATATCTTAATTTATAGGTATTTGAATATTTCCTAGTCATGTATTGAACATTCCTTCGGTTACCCGAATTAAATGTTTGATGCTGCTCAGACAATCAATAATGAAATAATGAATCCAATACTTTCATCCAAATTAGAATCTAATACAGTTCAAATAATATTTACAAATATGGAATATTTGAATGATAATCCTTACATCAACACTATTATCTATGCCCCACCACACGTAACTTCAAAACATCTGCTTAGTTGTTTCAATAAAACAGATAAGACAAACGTATATCTGAATCATTCGACGACAAGTACAGTCGTTTCTTCCATAAAAACAACTGTCATGTATCCACTGAATAAGTAATATTCCGTAATAATACGAATCTGCAATGGAAGAAACGTGATATCCCTCTGAAAGTAGTACTGTCCTTGGACCTCCCTATCGAGTCTAATTACTCATATGTCAACCGTGATTTTTACATGTGACTTTGTTGTCAAAGTGTTTTTTTACTGAAGCGGGCATGGAGGAGACACCTGCTGAAATTGACATTGACATTGACTTTCAGATGTTACCCAGCACAGTTACTTTCATCGAAGAAAAAGTAAGTAGATTTAATGAACAATTTAATACGTCCAATCAACATTATCAATAGGTACTACATTATTTTATAGTTTAACTATTTTTAGAAGTCATAGTTTTATTTCATTGTTTTTCTCGGTGAAAATTCTATTACAATATGCAGAATGTAGGAGTAGTTGATGTTTTGATGTCATTGACCCCTAAGATCACTCCGTTCATAGATAGAAGTAATGAGGTTTTTCAACCAGGATATATTCGATAACAAAATCTTTGTCTTTTATATTGTTGTCGTTTTGACTTGACACGATATATCTTCTTGAATTCTAACATTAGTGTTTCTTTAAATAAATGAAAAAAATACAAGTTTACAAGTAATAATGCATTATACTCATTTCATAGTCAAATATATTGATTTCCGTAGTACAATATACAATTTGTGTTTTTCACTTTATTTTCTTTGCTTCAATTGTTTCAATGATTGCTAATAGCTAATCTCACATTCTGAAAATTTTAATATATATATATATATATATATATATATATATATATATATATATATATATATATATATATATATATATATATATATATATATATATATATATATATATATATGTATATATATATATATATATATATATATATATATATATATATATATACACTCATGGACAAAATTATCGAATATTTTAAATTTTTCATAATTTCTTTTTGAAAAAATGAATTCTGATGAATCAAGTCATTTAAATACTATCATTCACGGGAAATTGTTCATTTCAAAATATTTCAGTGAACAATCTTAAGTTTTAATCATAAGAAAATCGCGAAAAAAAATTAATGTTAAATGTTTTGAAAATTAAGGATATTAACATCATATTTAAATACAAATTGGAGGACAATTTCAAGTCTTTTGATCAAAATTAGAGCACAGTTAGTAACGAGTATTTGCCCCTCGAGCTCTAATTACTGCTTCCATTCTTCTCGGCTTGCTGCTGGAGGAGGTTCTGGATAAATTCTTGAGAAATTGCATTCCACTCTTCTTGTGCAGCAATCCGAAGCTGGCCTATTGTACTTGGAACAGAATTTCTTCGTCGTATGCGGTGTTTAAGATAGTCCCATGTATGTTCTATTGGATTTAAGTCAGGGCTATATGGTGGCCAATCTAATCTTCGAATTTGGACCGCATCAATGTAATTAGTCACTATGTCAGCTGCATGCGACCGAGCATTATCGTGCATTAATATGAATCCTTCATATCCAATATGGCCGACATAAGGCAAAACATGATCTTGCAGGATGTTTTCAATATACAAGTCATTGTCATTCGGCCAATCACTTCCACGAGTTCGGTGCGTCCCTCCCAAAAAATACCGCCCCAGAGCATTATACCGTCACCGCCAAAACTAACGGTCTCTATGAGATTGCAGGCAGCATATCGTTCTCCAACTCTTCTGTAAACGTGGTTTCGTCCATCTGGCTTCCATAACTGAATTCTAGTCTCATTCGTAAAGAGAACATTTTTCCAATTCTCGATATCCCACTGATTATGTCTTCTAGCAAATTCTAATCGTTGGGCTTTGTGATTTTGGAGAAGACGTGGCACTTTGGCGAGCCGTCTTGGCTTTAAACCTGCTTCTTTTAATCTTCGCCTAACTGTTTTTGAACTTACATTAATTTTTCTTACATTTAGTAGGTCATTTTTGAGATGCGTCGACGTCAATGTGCGATTTCGTAGGGAATAAAGTATCAAAAATCGATCAACAATTGCTGTTGTACACCTCTTGCGTCCTTGATCAGGTCTACGTACGAAATTTCCAGTCTCTTCATACCTTTTTGAAATTTTCGATACTGTAGGTTAACCTCTCCTGCGACGACGTGCGATATCATTTTGTTTATATCCTTCGTTATATAGAGTTATTCATTGCAGTGTCTAACTGATGGCATACTGATGTTTTCAATAGCAACAAACACAAACACTATTTGCTATTACTTAGTTAATTTCACTACAGTAACGTAATTCCAAGCTTAATTCACTATAATTCATAAAATATGTAATCAATTGTTTTTGATAAAATGCACAGGAGACAATAATAAGCGCCGTTAATGTTAAATAAACGTCAAAATATGTTAAATCAAGTGAGTAATCAGCCTACTAGATAACTTATATCAGCACATGTACGTTAACGGCAATTATTTAAATTTATTTTGAAATAATAATGATTACAAAAAATATTCGATAATTTTGTCCATGAGTGTATATATATATAGGCTTGCCATATTTTTGCTGAGTGGAACCGGGACACATTAATATGGGATGGCCTTACTGGAGGGGTACCTACACCCAGTAGAGCGGGGTCCTCCCCTGAAAAATATTTGAAAAATCAGTAGCAAAAAATTTTCAAGACTTTCTTCAACCCTTGCAAGTGACGGGAAGAAGAATCTTGAACTAGATTGTTAGTTCTACACACCCTTCAAAAATAAAAAAGAAATTTTTGCTACCTAAAATTATATATTTTCGCCCTTGTTAGGATAATTTTTTCTGATCTATCTAGAACAGTGGTTCTTAACATGTGGTCCGCGGACCACTGGTGGTCCCTGGAGGCAACCGAAGTGAAGCCATGCATAAAATATAGTCATTATTTTGCTCTGCAATGTGATGGATCCACCGACGTTCCACAATGCTGTCAGTTACTTTTATTTGTTCGATTTCTGCATGAGAATAAATCATTTAAAGAAGAATTACTGTACTAAATCTTGAAGATTTTTGGAGCAAGAAGGCAATTTCTTTCCCAAACATTCAAGATATTGCACTACGTTATTTAACTCTGTTTTCATCGACTTACTTGTGAGAGCATGGATTCTCAGCACTTTTGATAATGAAAACATGCACCGAAATCAGCTGGATGCCTGTGCCGATATGCGTTCGGCTTTAAGTAGCACTGAACCAAGGATTCAAAAGTTAGTTTTGACTATACAGTCACAAAAATCTCATTGAAATAATACATTCACCTGTGTAATATAAAATGTACTTTGAAAAAATTGAAATTGAATGTTATCAGTGTTTCATTTATTAACAAATAGAACAACTGTTTGTTTATTTAGAATTACAGTAGGCATATATATTTATCGACTTGTTGAAGGTAATATTACCTTCTAAAAGTTGATGGTCCCTGAGAAGACAGAATCTTTGATAAGTGGTCCCTCATTATGAAAAGGTTAAGAACCACTGATCTAGAAAGAAGTATTAATAAAATAATATTCAAAATACTTCATAAAATTGTTTTATTGAACAATTGCAAAGTCTTATTAAGCTAATTTTTTATAAAACTAAAACTTTTTGTCTAACTACAAGAACAATAATTATAAAACCTTATTTTGTCAAACTAAAAAAACGTCTCTTTGCTCGATAGATAGTGTACACATTTCTTCTGGGTAGCAATCACCCTTCTCATAAGGCTGTTGTTATAATTAAACTACTTAAAGCCATTAATCATTACTTTTTACATCTTACACCCGTTTTCCGGGACATCGATTAAACCGGACGGAACACCGGGACAAAAGCAAAATACCTGTCCCGGCCAAACCGGGACGTATGGCAAGCCTATATATATATATATATATATATATATATATATATATATATATATATATATATATATATATATATATATATATATAGGTATTATCATGATTAGGGGCCATCTATAAACTACGTCACACGTTGAAGGAGGTTTCAACCAAATGTGACAAGGAGGGGAACGAGTCATAAGCTTCGCGACCTCACATACCTACATATATATCCAAAATACGTGACTTTGCAGTAGGAGTGGAAGGCACATTGTCAGTTGTGACCATGTGACAATGATGGATGGGTCGCCAAAAATCATTAAATTCGTGTGACCTAATTTATAGATTGAACATCCTATCATAAAGAGTTTATCATAATCTAAAATGCAGATAAATTGAATGGATGCCTTAGAACTATGATGTTGAATTCGTAATTCAAATATAACTTGCTTATTATACTTATGAAGATTAATTGTTTATATGAATAGGATGGATTTGTGCAATACCCTATTTTAGCAAGAATTATTTTGCCATAAAGATAAATATTATAATAGGTTACTTGAAACTCACCAAACACACGTGTTGAGTGTATTTAAATACATTATTTAATCAATGCACAAACAGATAAAACATATGTAAACGTTCATCAAAACGTTACTGTGAAAACAAAAAGGCAACGTTTTGTTTCAAAAATTAAAACTTGAGGTTGTTTTATCAATATTTGATGAATAAATAGAAAAAACTAATATCGTGATTTAGTAGCTACATGAAGATTTTATTACGATTATACACATTCTTAAATATTCAAAATAGATAAACAGTTTAAATTCTTTGAGCTCTTAGATTGTGGTATTATATTTACTCACGTATTTCGGTTTGATGTCTCTCTAAACTTTCATGGCAGGACACGATTTTAATTTTTAATTTTCCAGAATGTGTTGAGAATTAATAATTATACAAAGATATAAAGAAACTTATGAAGAAAAACTGAAGTAACTAATTGCAAAAATCAAATCAAATCAAAATATGCTTTATTGTCTTTAAAATTATACAATTCATCGACAAAACGTAATAGTTATTTATGTACCAAGTGCGTTATATAGATCCTAACGCCCGGAGGGAAACATTCGGCCCAAGGGCCTTTGGCCCGAGGAAATAATTATTTTATTATAATGAAAAATCGATTTTAAAATCGGTTCATTGCTCCTATACTTTCCATTCTCCTTCTCATAGTAGGCATGTCATTTGTTGATATTTTGACGTTTGTGAATATTTTTGTCATCATATTTAGTGAATGTCCTTGCTGCTTTCTTTGTGTAGTCTTATAGAAATAATGGAAGTGAAAATGAATTTACCCAGAATATCATAGAAAATGCAGCCAAAGCTGCGAATAATTCATTACCGGAGAAATCCAGAGTCGTATACGACAAGGATTGTGAAGTATTTAATCAATGAAAGTTGCTTCATTTCTCCTCGTACAGTTAGCGTGCGTTATGATCCATAACGCCCGCTCATTACGCCATAGGGCATGATGAGTGTTTTATAGCAACCGTATCCAAGGTGAAATAAACATATAATATACAAGTGAAAAATGAAACTAAATAATGTAAAATATAGAAACAAAAACACATCAAGCGTCGATAATGTATACATATTTCGCTCAACATGAATCTATGCGAAATAACCTAGTTCAAGCAATAGTAATTATTTCAAGTGGGCCACGGTATAATATAATTACTTAATAGGATTTCAAACCTCATCATTTATGCAAAACTGAAAGGTTTCTTCCTTGATCACTTTACTATTTCAATTCAAACAGACAGTCTTAGGTAGAACATTGTCGGTAACATACTTGGTCACAATTGTTCTTGTCGATAACGTAAATGATATACCTATGATGAAAGAGTTCTAAATTCTCCAGTGATATTTGTGCAATACCAGTGTGCTTTTAAAGATTCAGGATTATACCTCTTTCTTATTAATTAGAAAACACTTTCTCAAGTGTAAATTTACCTCTAAATTTCAATAACAAAAGTAGTGTATTCTATTGAGTTATAACTTTTTTTTATACCATGAGTTATTTTAAATCTATGCTTATTGCAAATCTACAAATTTCTTCTTTGAAACTTAGTAATTTTCATAGTCCCAAGGGCAAGGATGTCAACTTCTTTGCTCTATAGTATGAGAATAAGAGATAAAATATATTCAAATTATCATAAATACAATCTATCATCAGAATATCAATATTTTGAATAATATATGCTATATAATTCTTCTTTTATATAGTGCCTACTGTATGGTACTTTTTTTAGACCATAAGGTCGCAGTATAACATAACAACAAACTGCCCAAACTAAATAAATAAAATGGTACTTTCTGTTATATCTGATTCTATTTTGAAGAAAATTATAAATTAGCTACTATAGCATTATTTACTAAACATTTTAGTTCCTTATTATTCTTGATGTTTCATGTATGTTAAGATGAGTTTACTAGACAAATGAAGAGAGTAATAATCATACAATAGTTGATAGTATATTTCGAAATCATTCTAAGATTAGAATTAGACGTAATTTTCAAAATTTGTATATCCTCAGAAAAGAATAATAGCTAAATGTACGTAATTGCAGAAAAAATAAATCTTTTTTGAAGGAAATACTGAGAAGGCATACCGAAAACGAACATAACATTAACGATGAACCGTGAAACTGTAAGAATTAAATAAGTCATGTGCCCCAAACAAGAAAACACAGAAAGCTTGATGGTAATGTGTAACTCTTTTCAAAAACTTTGAATTACAATATTTTCAAGTTTAAATTAGTTTTTAGCACCTTGAACATACCATGTACTAAAGATATTTGTGTTTCATGAAAAACTTTCCTCCTCGATCCCCATTAAACATTCAAAAGATTTAGCCTACCAATCTGTTTACACCAAAGCAGCTCTTGCTGCTTCATAAGGCTCAAATTTGTGCTGCATTGAAATACTGCTTTCATGGTTGGAGCTCTGCACCTAGTCAACCTTTGCACCTACTTGACTCTATTCGAAACCAACAATAAGGCCTAATAGACGACCTTTCATTGGTCATCTACATCACCTCGGCCACTGCAGCTGTTGCCGTCATTGTACCACTAGGAGCACAATTCGATCCTCACATAAGGTTTGAAGATAATATACTTCAATTTTCCATACACATCTCCACAACCTGAACCTATCAGAAACTTTTGTGGTTTGTTACGATTTGTAGCGGTTTAAACAAAGCACTTTGGCTGATATTTGCTCATAAAACAAAACGCTATTTAAAGATGAGTTGCGATGGAAGTGAGATGGAAGTTTTCCATTTGGTATTCAAGAGGCTGCTGCAGCCGCTGTTGATGCCATCTTGGTAAACCAATTCAAGCACGATACCTCTTCTATTGGCACTTTTATAACTATTTCATACTCACAAGCAATTGACATAATTTAATTCTCATTTGAAATGACTAATTTATTCAACGAAATTTTTGGTTCTACAGGATATTTCAAGTGTGTATATTCATTGGTGCATGCATAGCTGTCTAAGTGTCTACTAGCTACCCGGCCACACGTTGCTGCGGCTCAAAAAAAACATACATATGAACATATATATATATATATATATATATATATATATATATATATATATATATATATATATATATATATATATATATATATGAAATTGGTTTTAAGTGCCAAGCATCATGAAAAGTCATGAAACGAAAAACTATCTTGGTCCTAGGTCTAACTTCGCTAATCGCACCCATTTTAATAAGCAGGATTTCAAAGTGAAAACCTGCTAAAAATGAATTAGTCAAAAAGGGGCAGCCGTTTTGAAGTAATCCGCCTACATGCATTCGTAAATTAATTTGTATTTATATAGATAAAACCATTCAACAACTTGAACAATCAATAATAAATTCCAAATTTAGCACAATTAAATTATAAATTCATTTTATAATTAGAAACTCACAGATATCTCAGTATCAGAAAAAAATCAATATAAGAGTTCACTGAAAATATGTTTTCGCAAATTCAGCAAATATTATTGAACTTGAACTTATTGACGAGAAAATTATCTTTTCTCCTTTTATTTAAATCCAATGTCCAGTACAAAATAACATTAAAAACAGTTCTTTATAAGTTGATAGCGTTCTTTAAGCGAGTAGGTGGCAAAAATGTTAATTGATAACGGTATTGTGAAAGAGATACGATATGGTAAATATTCATGAACTTTCGATAAAGATATTGAACGAAACTTGTTTTTTTTTAAATGAACAATACTAAAACCGGTGGGGCTGAGTTCTTCAGTTTGAATATATGTATGGAGAGAAAACATCCAGTGAAATCCTTCAAAGAGAATCCGGCTACCTCCAAATTTTATACGACTTTTGTTTATCACTTAGATTATAGAATGCAAAGGAATTATCAAAGCGGTGTCACATATGAAAAGGTAGGTTTTTGAGACCGCAAATATTTTCAATAATTTCTGTGAATTGTTTTTGTAGATATATATATATATATATATATATATATATATATATATATATATATATATATATATAATATATATATATTATATATATATATATATATATATATATATATATATATATATATATATATATATATATATATATATATATATATATATATATATATAGGGCCGTAGCCAAGGGGGCACCAGAGGGGCTGAGCCCCCTCTGGAATTATTTAAGCCCCCTTTAGAAAAGATACCAGATATTTGTGTATATTTATTGATGAAAGTACATTTTTATTTTTTTTTGAATATTTTTGTTTCTATTTGTTTTATTCATTTAGAGTTTTCTATGAGAGATTTTTCATGTATTATTACATTATATATTTTTTATCAGAATAAATATTTTTATTTTTCCAAAATGTTTTTTGCTGAATATTCGTTTTCTAGTATACTTTTCTAGGTAAAAAGACAGAAAAGGCTATATATTCCTGTCTTTTTTTCACGTATATTTATTTTAGTACTATGTAAAAAACAAGCCCCCTCAAGAATCTGTGTAGCTCCCTCTGGAAAGCAGTGCTGGCTACGTCCCTGTATATATGTATATAGGAATATATATATATATATATATATATATATATATATATATATATATACTATATATATATATATATATATATATATATATATATATATATATATACATATATATATATATATATATATATATATATATATATATGAATTTTCAAAGTGATCCGTTGTATGGTTCACCAGAAACGTCTAATGTGCCATCCACCGTGAATCACCCTGTATATATATATATATATATATATATATACAGGGTGATTCACGGTGGATGGCACATTAGACGTTTCTGGTGAACTATACAACGGATCACTTTGAAAATTGAAAAGAGGGCATAGTCGGACATTCTCTACCCAACTAAAATATTTTCGGTAATGCGGTGTTGCCACTTCTATTAGAAAGTAGTAGCAACTTTGATTTTTCAAATGGAACTACCTGTATATTATATTATTTTTAGAATCTCCACCAATTTTCCAACAATTTTTCATGATATTTTCCTATACCTATCTGTTACCGTTTTCGAAATAAAAATTATTTTCATTTTTTTTCGTCGGAAATCAAGACCTCTGAAAACTCTGATATCTTTGAGCTAAGAAATACAATAATATCGAAATTTCGGTTTAAGTTTTTTGATACTTAGGAGCTTCCTATACTTCAGCCTAATCTCCGTTATTTCAATACAGGGTGGTCAAAAAATACAGTTATTTCGTTAGCTCGAAAAAGTGACTATAAGTTGGTTATTTCAAATGGAATACCCTGTATATTATTGAAAATTCGGAAAGCTGCTAGAATTTCCATTTTTTCTATGTATATCATACCTATACCTAACTAGTCAAGTTTAGGACTTATGAGGACTTATTTGTGAAAATGTTCCTTGAACATGGTACCTTTCCCCTTGGTATTTGCTAAGCATGTCATGATTACTATTTGACAGTAACGTTGTGACTGTCTACTAATAATATCAACACTTTCATCACTTCAGAAGTTGGAAATACCTTCAGAAACGATGGAAAAATTTTATTCAAATGAAGTTCTTATGAATTTGTTTATTATTTTTGGACAGTGTGATAAAATTATCAGCAGGACATGTAGAAGTTCAATGAAATGTATCCGAATCTACCACCAATGAACCTCAAGAAATTTATACTTATACATTAGATTTTTATTTTTGGGGAATGTTTAAAAAAAAATTCGATTCGAACATATTTTGAATTATTCCACATAATTGTTTTCCTTTTTTATAATTATTTATGTCAATATTTCCACTATCAAGTCAGTTGGTAGTTTTTTAAAGTTGATCCAAACGTATTGAAATTGTTCTGAATTCTATAAATTTCTTGAGGTTGATTGGCGGTAGATTCGGATGCATTTCATTGAATTGTCCTGCTGATAATTTTATCACACTGTCCAAAAATAATAAACAAATTCATGAGAACTTCATTTGAATAAATTTTTTCCATCGTTTCTGAAGGTATTTCCAACTTCTGAAGTGATGAAAGTGTTGATATTATTAGTCTAGATAGTCACAACGTTACTGTCAAATAGTAATCATGACATGCTTAGCAAATACCAACGGGAAACCATGTTCAAGAAACATTTTCACAAATAAGTCCTCATAAGTCCGAAACTTGAATAGTTAGGTATAAGTATGATATACATAGATAAAATGAAAATTCTAGCAGCTTTCCGAATTTTCAATAATATACAGGGTATTCCATTTGAAATAACCAACTTATAGTCACTTTTTCAAGCTAACGAAATAACTGTATTTTTCGACCACCCTGTATTGAAATAACGGAGATTAGGCTGAAGTGTAGGAAGCCCCCAAGTATCAACAAACTTAAACCGAAATTTCGATAACATTGTATTTCTTAGCTCAAAGATATCAGAGTTTTTAGAGGTCTCGATTTCCGACGAAAAAAAATGAAAATAATTTTTATTTCGAAAACGGCAATAGATAGGTATAGGGAAATATCATGAAAAGTTGTTGGGAAATTGTTGGAGATTCTAAAAATAATATAATATACAGGTAGTGCCATTTGAAAAATCAAAGTTGCTACTACTTTCTAATAGAAGTGGCAACACCGCATTACCGAAAATATTTTAGTTGGGTAGAGAATGTCCGACTATGCCCTCCATTGAATTTTCAAAGTGATCCGTTGTTTGGTTCACCAGAAACGTCTAATGTGCCATCCATATGTATATATATATATATATATATATATATATATATATATATATATATATATTTATTCGTATAGTTGTTGCGTGTGTACTATTTCTAATCTCTTGAAAATAATTAGTAATAACAGGCTTGTTGAATCTTAAAAAAGTCGATTTTATTAAAAAGTTGACGTTTCGCCACGACATTCGTGGCTTTATCAAAACTTTTGAAATTTTCAAAAGTTTTGATAAAGCCACGAATGTCGTGGCGAAACGTCAACTTTTTGATAAAATCGAGTTTTTTAAGATTCAACAAGCCTGTTATTGCTAATAATTTTCAAGAGATTATATATATATATATATATATATATATATATATATATATATATATATATATATATATATTCCTATATACATATAATAATTTCGATAATTTTGGTTTAATCAAAACAAGTTTTTTGTTATTTCTTATATTGTGAGACAGGAGGAGTTTTTTTCTGTTTTATACTCCCTCATATTCATTACAAGGTGTTTGATATTATAGATATTTGAAAATATATGTGTTGAAAAGAATGATTTAGTGCTAAACTTGTTGAACTCTTGTGTTGTTTCCGTAAAAGCAATAGTTTCTTAATAAAAAGATAAAATACAAATCGTGCATGATGGGATCTTCTAGAAATGTAACCGAAAAAATCTAGTATTTGGCAATCAAGTCAGTTTGATTTTTATGTGGTAGTTGCAAGTTCAATTATCTTTGATTTTTATGTGATACTTATTGAAAGTTCAATTGTGCCTTTTAGATTTTCAATATTAATTCTCATTTTTGGAAGCGTGTAGGTGACTTTTCAAGAACAGGCCTTATAACTTTTATTTTCATGAAAGACCCCCTTTAATTTTGTACCATGAATATATATATATATATATATATATATATATATATATATATATATATATATATAGAAAACAGAATTCTTCGTGCTAACGACACACGTTCGTGGCAATAAAACGTAGTAATATAGTCAAAATGGCGGTAACGTGTAGCAAGTGCTTAAAGTCGCTTAGTCGATACGATGATTCCATTGCGTGTTCGGAGGACAGTTCTCATATATTTCACCTGAAATGTGTCAATGTTTCGATTGAGGATATGGAAGAGATGAAGAAGTCTTCTGGATGTGAAAAATGGACATGTAATCAATGCATTTCTGTAAATATAACCTCAAAGGGGAATGCATCTGAGAATAATCAATGTGGGAAGGTACCTAATACAGATGAAATACTTTTCCACATCAATAACTCGATTAATACAACTATAAATAAACAGTTTTGTAGTTGCTCTGAACTGATAAAGAGTGAAATGGCGGCCCTCAAATTTGAGATTGAGAAGCTGAAGGATGACAACCAGAAATGCTTACAACGCATCGATGAACTCACAAATCTAAATATCAGTTTACAGGCCAGTAAGAAGGAAGTACATGAAACAACTAAAACATATGCCGATAAGATTAGGGTACCGAATAAAATATCACAAACACAAACCCCTATAGCCAGTAGATCAACCACATAAATCAACAAACAAAATGATACAGAAACGAACACAATCGGCTGGATACTCAAATTCTGTGTTTTCCACTGCCGATGATAAATCATGCTGAAACATTCCAGATAAGGAAAAGTACAGTGAACTGAATAAAGGAAACACTGAAAAGGAAAATGAATTCATCTTAGTGGAGAATAAAAAGAAAACAAAGAGACCGAGGGGTATTATAGGAAACGGAAAAGGAGAAATAATCTCTATTAAAAGTTCTCTCAGGCATGGTTACTTACATGTATGTAAATTGACATCCTTCAGTAGAAGAGAATACTCTAACTCAACATCTTTTAACAAATGGATTTCAGAAATGTGAAATGTCAAAAACTTGAGTCTAGAAGACCGGAAGAATATTCCTCTTTCAAAATCACCGCTGCCGGAGAAAGATTTCACATCAATCAAAAATCCTGATATCTGGCCAGAAGGCGTGAGAATAAATAATTTTTTATTTCGACTAAGCAAAATTAAAAAACCTAACATAAATAGATGAGTCTCAATACACCAAAATGTGCAATCCATAGGAAAACTGTCTTGATAGGTTAGAATTGTTTGTAAACAATCATTAACGCGGATTTCCTCGCTGTCACTGAACATTGGAAGAGTTGCACAGAACTTCCTGCGTACTACATTCAAGGTTACGAACTGGTGTCAAAATTCTGCAGAAACGGTGGCAGTCACGGCAGGATGCGCGATTTATTGTAAAACAGGTATATTGTTGTAAAGAACGATCCGATTTTGTCTCATTGAGTTGTACCGCATATCATCGAGTTGCTGTGCAGTTGAGGTAAATTTTCAGGGCCTGACATTCGTAATTGTTTATCTCTATCGTCCAAACACTCCACCTCAGGCAAATTTTGATATATCTATTGATAAACTGAATTGTATACTCAGTAATCTTACTGATGCAATCTCAAGCTACGTGATAGCATGTGTTTTCAACATAAATCTTCTTTCTTCTGATAATCAAGCACAAAATTTTATATCGCAAATTGAAACGTACGATGCGAATTTCACTATTTCAGAGCCTACTCGAGTCACAATGAATTCCTCAACATGTATATATAACATTATTACAAATTTTGATGACGTAGAGGCATCTGTTACTCCGTCACATATATCAGATTCACACGGCACAAAAAATTTCTTTTCTTGTTAACTCTGCTTTTTCAAATAACCCTAAAATACAAATTCGTGCTATAAAACCAAGCAAACCACAGAATTATTTTTGAACAGATTAGGCCAGGAAAATTGGAACGCCATCATAGGGTCCTATGACGGTAGAGACGTGGAGGCACTGTGGAATAAATTCTTTTCAATTTATAAAATTTATATTTGATCAATGCTTTCCAGTTATTTTCGTGCAAAAGTTCTAAATTCTCTAAACAGTCGTACGAACCTTCTCTAAGACTGAAGAGCATCAAAAATTACTTAGACTTACTATATATTCTCTCGAAATATGATCCTGATTGTTGGTTTTGGTCTATAAGAAAACAAAATTAGAATTACGATGAGGAAATAAAAAAATTGAAACAAAATTATGTGATGCAAAAAATAATAACCTCAACAAATAAGAAACAAAACTGTTTGGAAACTCATTGGTCAAATGACAGGTAAAAAGTCGAAGTCCAGACTACCCTCAAATAATTTTGAAGATCCCACGAAATTAGCAAAACCGCTTCAATGACTATTTTGTAAATGTAGGTTCCAAAATATCACGTAATACTACATCATTCGATGGAAAGTTTGTGAGAAATTACAAATCTTTCTTCTCTTCTTCAGGATTACTGAGGAAGAAGTTATAAATACGGTGAAGCAATTGAAAAATAAAAGCTCTTTCGGATATGACGGTATCCCGATGACTGTCATTAAGGCATTCTATGTCATATATTGCCAAGTCTTTGGCTTTCATTATGTATGAAGCTTTCAAAGAGGGAATATTTCCGCAATCCTTGAAAATTGCCGTAGTAAAACCTCTCTTTAAAAAAGGAAAATCCTGAAGACCTGGGAAATTTATCGCCCTATAAGTCTGCTTACCTCGTTCTCGAAAATTTTTGAAAAACTCTTGGTAAATAGGCTATGGAACTTTTTCTGTGAATGTAAAATTTTCTCAAAAAATCAGCATGGATTTTTAAAAAACAAAAATACAAAGACAGCAATTTACGAATTGTCGCAGTCCATAATCGAAGGATTAGAGAGCGGGAGAAACTCCAGTAGGTCTTTTTTATAGACCTGTCCAAAGCATTCGATTGTGTAAAAACATGATAATCTGCTGCAAAAAACTATCAATTTATGGAAATCAGGGATAAACAACTGGATTTATTTCGCACTATTACCTTCATGGTCGATGTCAAAGAGTAGTTATGGATGTGACGGTGAAACTATTATATATCGAACGATGGAAAAACTTGAGGTTGGGGTTCCTCAAGGAAGTATCTTGGGGCCACTTCTCTTTTTAATCTATATAAACGATTTGCCTAATATCTTTCAGGAATGCCCAAAGTTTTTCATGTATGCTGATGACACGAATATTCTAGTAACAAAAAAGGAAGTGGAAGACTCGATATTAGAAACAGAAAGTGCTATTTCAAATGGTGTCGGACTGGCTTGGGTAGAATCACCTAGTCATGAATGCAGACAAAACAGAGTGTGTTAGTTTTTAAGACAACTCATACAAAAATAAAAGTACCGGCAGTAATAAACATAATGGGAAAAAACTACAGATATAAACTCACACATAAAATTTCCTAGGAGTCACTCTGGATTGTAATTTGAGGTGGACCAAACAAATTGAGAATGTCAGGAAAGAAGCTTAACTCTGTAATTTTTTCGCTAAGAATCTTAACCAAGAACAGTAGCGTTTAGAGGTTCTCAAGATGGTGTACCATTCAAACTTCCAGTCCATATTAGGTTACGGTATTGTCATATGGGGAAACAGCTTGGACATAAACAAAATTTTTTCTACTCAAAAAATTGCCGTCAGAATAATTCTACGAATGAAGTTACGCGAATCTTGTCGTGGTAAATTTAAACTATTGAACATCCTAACCGTGCCAGGATTGTATATTTTTTGTTGTCTCCAATTTTTAATTAAACATAGTGAATATTTTCGGCATCATAGAAATGTTAATTGTACCAGAAATAGTCAATATTTTCATGTCCCAAGTCATTCTCTGACATTATCAGAAAAAAACGCCAAGTATATGTGCATCAAACTTTACAATACTTTGCCACGTAAATATCAAATCATTGAAAGCTACAAACAATTCAAAAAAGAAGTATTTCAATATCTCATCAACATCGAGCCCTATGATATGCGTGAATTTTTTGAGTACAAACACGATCGAACCACGAATTGAGTGTCCTTTTGATTTATGACTTTTTCATCTTAAGTATGATCATAAATCATTTCCTTATTTGACTTGTTTTCTATTCAATGTTGTATTTTGATTATGAGAATAAAGACTATTATTATTATTATTATTATTAAAATGAAGTGAACTAGGACATTTATTTGAAACTAATCAAACAAACCTCCTAGCGGAGCTGGTTATACGAGTTCACGAAACATCGAAATGCCTCCATATACCTTAGAATGGTGTATGTTAGAAACATTAAGTTGTCTATCACAATCAATGGAAATGATAGACAGTCTGTTTCGCCCTTATTTGGGGCTCATCAGTATCATCTATCCATCGAAAGTGATAACCAACCAAATATTTCCAACGACGTTATATTTTCCTTCCAGTGACTATATGGCATATAAATATGACACAGAGCCACCAGTCGGAAACAAATGAACCACATCCCACAGATAGAAGAAAACATTTCGGCAACATGAACTCGCACGTCCTGACACCCGAAGGTGGTTACTATAATCGCTATATATATATATATATATATATATATATATATATATATATATATATATATATATATATATATATATAGGTATATATATATATATATGAGTCGTTAACATTGAAAGAAGAAATATTAAGTATTAACCAGTTGTAACGTTTATTTACCAATTATAACATGAGGTAGTAGAATATCATATAAATTCAAATATAATTTGTCATTAACTTTCGACTACCTCCAGACTGTTCATTCCAGAAAAAAATTACACTTTGGCAACATCCACTAAATATTCTATTTTATTCCCTGAATCAGGAATATTCAAACTTTGATGCATGTTACTTGTTGAGATAAGGTAAGAGGTTGTGTACATATTACATTTGTTTTGTAGTCCGGTCGGGCTGACATTTGAAGAAAAAAAAAAGAGTAGCTGCAATTTTATGACTGATTTGAGGGCGTAATATCATATTAAGTTCTATTTTATGAAATGCAACGATTTTCAAGTCTGGAAAATTGTTTATAACAACGTTTTTGTGCAAAAAAAGCGTATTTTTCAATTTTTCGATTATATTTCGGAAACTATAGGTTATGGAGAAAAGTGCTTCATAGGCCAAATAATTGTCATTGAAAAAGCTTCCAAACTAGACCTGTTAAATCAAAATCGGTTAATTTGTTTAAAAGTTATAGCAAATTTAAGGCTAAAAAGGAGTTTTTTTTTAAAATTATTATAAACAAATAATTAAACATTTTATTGTTTCATTAAGGCCGTAAAAGTGTGAGTTTTTATGTACTTAAAAAGTGTGCGCAAGGTGGGCGATGTGCTATGAATAGTTGTTGCACAATTCTATTTGTTTATCCCGTTTTTGTAAAATGGACCCAATTTCAACCGTTCATTGTGGGAAAAGTTATCAACTTACAGACCTCTAGGAGGTCTCATTTTAAAGGTAATACAGTCTACTTGTAATCGCCGATCTCAGAAAGTTAATTTTTTTTCGAAAACTATTTAAAAATTAGCAATAAACAAATGTTACATTTTGAACCGTTTTTTGTTTATAAATAAATACGATAATTTGCAAAGTATAAGGAATATGTGTTCATCAGTAGTACCACAGCTGTTAAAAAAACACACATTAAAAAAAAAAGAAAGTTTCTACGACCTCTAGGAACCAAGATAGCTTTATTTTTTTTTTAAATCATTACTCTCCGTTGTTTATCAACATTATTGAGCTGAAATTTTCACATTTGGTAGGCGACATTTCCAACTTGATGATCCGACATTTGCATAAACTTTCGTTGTTAATTATTTAGTTTCCGAGAGCAATATATCAAGGTAACATTCTCTGCGCTTCACGAGAGGCCGAGTGGTGGGGTGAGAGAAAGTCGCAGCGCCTGAATTTCTCGCCGCGCGATGCGGAGCTTCAAAAATCGAGCGGACAAAAATAATTCGAATTATCTCGGGTTCTAATTATCGTAGAACCTTCTTTTTTTTTAATCTGGGGTAGCTCGACGAAAAAATAACAATGGCGCAATTTTCATATACTCAAAATGTATTTAAACTGCGGGAAAAAGTGTTGCTTAAATAATTCATTGATTTATCGCGGGTTTTTTTGCATTATTAATAATTCTGAAAATTTTCTGTTATGCATGACTACAATATAGTATACTTTAAGTGAAAATATAGCTTCACCACAGCTTAATTGAACTATTAACAAGAATACAGTTTGTGTAAGGAATAATATTTATATACTTTTGACGACCGTACTTCTTATTTGATTTGGTCTGTGATGCTGCGTGAGAAATATGAAGCCGATCATCAAACTTCTTTTGTTTTTTTTTGAATGTGTGTTTTTTTAACAGCTTTCCAATGGTACTACTGATGAACACATATTCCTTATACTTTGCAAATTATCGTATTTATTTATAAACAAAAAACGGTTCAAAATGTAACATTTGTTTATTGCTAATTTTTAAATAGTTTTCGAAAAAAAATTAACTTTCTGAGATTGGCGATTACAAGTAGACTGTATTACCTTTAAAATGAGACCTCCTAGAGGTCTGTAAGTTGATAACTTTTTCCACAATAAACAGTTGAAATTGGGTCCATTTCACAAAAACGGGATAAACAAATAGAATTGTGCAACAACTATTCATAGCACATCGCCCACCTTGCGCACACTTTTTAAATACATGAAAACTCACACTTTTACTACCTTAATGAAACAATAAAATGTTTAATTATTTGTTTATAATAATTTAAAAAAACGCCTTTTTAGCCTTAAATTTGCTATAACTTTTAAACAAATTAATCGATTTTGATTTAGCAGGTCTAGTTTGGAAGGTTTTTCAATGACAATTATTTGGCCTATTAAGCACTTTTCTCCATAACCTATAGTTTCCGAAATATAATCGAAAAATTGAAAAATACGCTTTTTTTGCACAAAAACGTTGTTATAAACAATTTTCCAGACTTGAAAATCGTTGCATTTCATAAAATAGAACTTAATATGATATTACGCCCTCAAATCAGTCATAAAATTGCAGCTACTCTTTTTTATCATTTTTTGATAATTTTCATGTCAGTCCGACTGGACTATTGCTTAATGTGTAATATATCATACATTTAAACAAGGATAGCTTATTAAAAATCATCGAATATCTTCTGAGTAACAGAGGATATTAGGTCCTGTTTTGTCCACAGATTTTTATAAGCATTCAAATCTATAGTTTGCTAATTCTGATTTAATTTCTACTTCGATGGTTCATACTATATATCCACCCCATTTACGTAATTCCTTTTCATCTGTCAATTGAGTGGAAGTGATTTGACGTTTTTAATTTAAACACATCTAGGTATGATGTGTTGCAGCGCTAACTTATTCCTGTTGCAAATAAAATGAAGAAGAAAATTTATTTGAATATTGAAGAAATGTGGAAAATATTTCCACATTAATTTCTTCCTGAAATATATAGAATATAGATCATAATTTATTCTTCGAGATGATCTTAAAACCATTTCATAGTGCCATGAAATTCTAATAAATTTTAAAAAATATTAATGTTTTAAATTCATTATATAATTGTCACCTTGATCTCTATTTCAAGAAAATAATTTTTCTCGATTTATTTCATTCTAGTTAATCAGTGCTTCGGAACAAAACCGCGATAAAAGTATCCTTTACTGATAACGCTTATATAAATTAAAATGAAATAAAAAACAATTCGAAATCTTATTCATTGTGAAAGAGTTAAAGGAACTAAGTTGATTATGTATTGACACTGAAATTTATAAGAGTGAAATTTTTTCTGTTTGATATATACTGTGAACGAAATAAACAGTGGATTTTTTCGAACAGTTTTATTGCTACTAGTATTTGAGGTTATATTATGCCGAAATATAAGAACGTATATGAGGTGAGTCTTTTACCAAACAGATTTGAAAAATGATATAAAATATTGTCGTTCCCGATAAATGAAAATGAATTTACTTCAAAGTACCTAACGTTGGTCAGTATTTGAGAAATTTGATTATACTTTGTCATAATAGACGACTAAAAATTTTCTATGATTATCGTTTTGTCTTTATTTTTAAATCCTTGTAAAGTGTTCACAAATTTTCTCTCGTTTTCAGCTAATATCTTTAAGCGCATTATATGTATACAGTGGCGTAACTAAGGAAGTTGCCGCCCGGGGCATATGTCTCACCGTTCATTCCCCCACCAGGGCTGTCGCCCCCCCCTAAGTTACGTCACTGCATGTATGTATGTATATATATATATATATATATATATATATATATATATATATATATATTTATATATATATATATATATATATATATATATATATATATATATATATATATATATATATATATATATATATATATATATATATATATATATATATATATATATATATTCCATTTAAATATCATCAATTATAGAATTACAAATGCAAATTTTCGATTGTTACGTGATTGTATATTTGAAGAGACTTTTTTTATTACAGTTATGCTATAGTGGACAAAAGTGCCAGAAAATACCAGAAGCTCTGGTCAAGTTATATGGAACGAAAACTCAAAGTTTAGATTTAAGCTACAATGAGCTGGTGACACTAAAAGGCCTTGAGGGATTTCCGTTACTCAAAGAACTGATATTGGATAACAATGATCTGTCGGACTCCTTAGTACTTCCCTATCTTCCACACCTGAATCTTCTATCGCTCAACAAAAACAAGGTAAATGTTTGATAAAGACCGAATTAATATGTGCAGAGCTATCAACTAAAGACCGGATTTTATGTACAAAGTCATCTACAGAAGACCGGATTTTAGGTGCAAAGTCATCTACAAAAGACCGGATTTTATGCGCAAAGTCAAACTGAATAAAATCAGTATTTCATTTTCAGATTTATGACATAGAATCTCTGATAACCAAAATACAACATAATTTGCCATCACTGAATTACCTCAGTTTATTGGGTAACAAAGCATGTCCGAACGAATTGGCAGATGTTGAAAATGACGACGAGGATTATCAAAGATACAGGTAAATCGTAGGATAAAACTTTATATTCTATGAAAGTATTTATTGTGGTGCAATAACAGTGGTCGAAATGGAAAATTTTTGTTCATTAAGTTTTCAAATATAAATATTAATGAGGTTTTTTTGTCAGAGAGTTTACCTCTATAATCCTACCACATCTGTATAATAACGATATAGAATCCAGAATATCATTCTGTACTAAATAGTTTTCAGTCTTTTCGAAAACCTCATGTGAAATTATTTGAGGTTAGAAGGCTTAGGTTCGATTATATAAGGTTGTACAATTTGTTGTATTCACCTAGATCTGTCACCTCGAACTTCAATTTCAAATAATGCTTTCATCTTTTTCCCAGGCAGCTATAAACATTATCAATTTTTCTAGATATTATGTTCTGTATCATCTTCCAAAACTCAAGTTTTTGGATTCTACCAAAGTTCGAGAAATTGAACGAACGGAAGCTCAGAGAAGAGGGAGATATATGAAGATTATGCGTCCATTATCAGTTCCAGACCCGGATGACACATCTTCAGAGAATATACCATGGGATAGCAACTTCAGTCCTCTACCCAGAACGATACGTAGTCTTGACGATCACAGAGGTGTGTTCCACCCACTAATTGAGAGGATATATGAGGCGTGGCATTGCAAAACTCATTGTATCCATTTTAGAAAAATTTTCAGAATTCACGAAAAACTGTTATCTGTAGTAATCGGCAACAAATGAGTAATTACATTTTTCCAAACTTATCTATCATATCTAAATAGTGATTCTGGTAAGAAAATGTAAACATGGTTGCTGAATTTTTTCAATTATACCATTTCAAAGTTTAGATAATGTGAGTTTTGCAGTGAAACTGTGGATATAGATAATTTTGCACCATCATTAGATGGATATCAGAATTTTTGCACTGACACAATAAAAATTGTATTAATACAAATTAAACACATGAATATTGAGTTTGAAGGAAAAACATATAAATCATTGTGAAGTTAAGTTTATTGAACAAAAAAAATATTCTCAAATTATTTTTATAGTAAAAAAAAGCACTCAAAAAAATACGAGCAGCATAAAAATTAAACAAATCACTTAAGGTAAAATTTTCAAGTTTAAAGTAGCGGATATTTTTGTGGATAGTTTTGATAAAAGTTTTAAACTCTCACTGCATGATCATCCTCATGATTTTCACATTCACACTCATTTTCAGGTCCTAAATTGTCAGAAACTATTGCATGATAAATAACAGTTTTATAAAAATTGCATTCTTCTAAAGCGCACCACTCATTTCCAAAGTGCTTGGTTAATAATTGTCGAATGTCATTGATCTTGGCTGGTTTCACAGTATTTCCTCGCTTGTTTTGGTGCAGCAGGGATCACAAACATTTCCATGGCTTAGAAATTAATAATATCCACGATTTAATTATGAAAATCTATTAAAAACAACAAACCAAGAGAACAGGTTGCTACATAACCTTTACGTTTACGCTGATATTATACGTCACGGTCATATTTTCGAGCGATTTCATTGGCTCAGTGGATATCGTTAATACTGCAGCGTCACTGTAGTAAAATATCACGAGTTTTGGAGTGACACCCATTTTTCTCATGTATTTTCAATAGGGATATAATCATTTTCGCTACGACAACACACTGCAGTTTTTGTGAGGAACATCTATAGATTCAAAATTCACTGTTATCTTGATATTGGAAAAATATGGATATAGTGAGTTTTGTAATGCCACGCCTCATATCACACACACACACACACACACATATATATATATATATATATATATATATATATATATATATATATATATATATATATATATATATATATATATATATATATATATCTATATATGTATATATATATATATATATATATATATGTATATAAATATATATATATATATATATATATATATATATATATATATATATATATATATATATATATATATATATATATATATATATAAAATCAAGTACTAGCACATTTATTTGAAACTAATCAAACAAACCTCCTAGCGGAGCTGGTTATACGAGTTCACGAAACATCGAAATGCCTCCATATACCTTGGACGGTGTATGTTGGAAACATTAAGTTGTTTATCACAATCACTACTCTTTACTACTCTCATTACTCTTGCTTAGCGAATATAGTAACCACCTACGGGTGTCAGGACGTACGAGTTCACGTTGCCGGAATGTTTTCATCTATCTGTAAGATGTGGTTCATTTGTTTCCGACTGGTGGCGCTGTGTCATATTTATATGACATTATATGTCACTTGAAGGAAAATATAAGGCCGTTAGAAATATTTGGTTGGTTATCACTTTCGATGGAAGGATGATACTGATGAGCCCCAAATAAGGGCGAGACAGACTGTCTATCATTTCCATTGATTGTGATAAACAACTTAATGTTTCTAACATACACCGTCCAAGGTATATTGAGGCATTTTGATGTTTCGTGAACTCGTATAACCAGCTCCGCTAGGAGGTTTGTTTGATAAGTTTCAAATAAATGTCCTAGTACTTGATTTTATTGCCACGAACGTGTTTCGATAACACGAAGAATTCTGTTTTCTATTCATATATATATATATATATATATATATATATATATATATATATATATATATATATATATATATATATATATATATATATATATATATATATATATATATATATATATATATATATATATATATATATATATATATATATATATATATATATATATATATATATATATATATATATATATATATATATATATATATATATATATATATAAATTATATTTTCAGTACTAGGAACTATAAACTATGAATGTCTAAACTTTTTAACTAAGCTTAATGTTCAAGACAATTGTTCTTTAACCTAAAAAAGATTTAAATTGAAAATATCTCTTCACTCGAACTAAATTATAAGAAAATACATTTTACATTTTAATGAACTTGAAAATATGGAGAGATCGATTATAATAGTATTTTTTTGTTCTTCATTTAAATGAATGCTTAAACGATACAGAAAAAAAATGTGGCCATATCCAGTTCACAATTTTAAAAAATGTATGGTTGAATAGGTTTATTTAACCTCAGCATCTCAAGGTGTTCTTATCATGTATTTTCGAATTTAAATTGAAAGTTATTTGAAACTAAATTAAGAGTGAATTCTTGATTGATTATTTTGAAATTTCTTCTTGTAGGAGCCTTTGGAAAATGCAAGAAGTTCTACAATGGAAAACACTCCGAAGGAAATAGATTTATTTCAAATACAGATTTATAGCACTTCTTCAACTCCTATTACATCCTCAAGCTGATACTTTTGGATATACATTTGTTAGGTACAAGTTGTATTGTCAAAAATACTCATGTCAATATATTTATAAACTTAGCTAGGTATATATTTATTGAGATTTGTGTTTATTGTTATTTCCTGATAAACGTTATTTGTTTTGTTGGGTTTTCTTAAGTAGGAACAGCTGAAAAAGCTGATGTGCAGCTCATTTTTTTTAAAGAATTCAATTTTTTAGTCAGGAAAATTTGAGAAAGTGTTACCATTTTATCGTCAGTCACAATAGAGAAAGCTTTTATATTCAAACATTTCGAAACCTTTGCCTAACTACTGAACTTAGTTGAATAAAACACCTATCAAGAATATGTTAGCAAATACCCTATTAATATTTCAACTTGTAAAAGATTTTTCAATTATCATTGGTTATTATTCGAAGATTATTTATGTCGTTCCTTTATTTACATTTTCCGTGTAATTTGTATGTCCTATTATTTAAAGAAACAGAAATTAGATAAAGGAATTTTGAATAAATAATTAATCAGACTAGTAAAAAGCAACCATTTCAGGAGTAAGTACTAAAATGTAAAAGCTTTTTAAAATTTATTCGATGTGGTCGTACATTCAACTAATTTTTTGTAACACCGAAATTTCAAAATAAATTTAATTTTAGGTCATTAACAAATTGTATTTTCACAGCTTTGGCTAAATAATTCTATCCTTCTAGATTCCTAACACAGTTTTTCGATTGTGACATCTGCATTGTTATTGCACTAGTGACTAGAGGACTGAATATCGAAAATAAAGTTTTCAATTGTTAGTATCAGGTCCTAGTAATTCATTGAATGTTGCAGTAACTAAATAACCATTTTACTTGTTTAATGATCTTTCAATTTATGAACGTGTAATTCGCTACTCAGGTCAAACTAACAATAACATGGCGCTCGACTACTAAAATCATGACTGCCAACCGAAACTGTTGCTAGCAAAACGGTTCATAATTCTATGTTCTATGACACATTGTCTTGGCCTAGAGGTCTCACTTTTCTCCACTGGCATAAATAATAAAACAACACATAACAAATAGTAAGCGATAAACCAGTGAACGTATGTGATGGAAGTGATATGTGATGGTACGGAAAGAGGTTGAATTGTGAAACTTTGAAAATTTTCAGTGTGTACGTGGATTTCATATAGTTGAAAAATAAATTTCTAATGATATTCAATACTATATGATGGTTGAGCTTTTTCTGAAATACAATTTACTCTCACATTTTTCTACATATATGAAATCATTATCGTGATACATGATTCATACTGTACTGAATTTTCTTCTAGTGATACCGAAATTTGATTTTCCGCCAAGCTCCTACAATCTCGCAAAAGTGAATAAAATTATTGCATATGATGCCGATCTATTTGGGAATTTCGATCATATATTTTTGAGTTACGTAGTTGTTACTTCATAATATAGGTTAAATACATAATGGAAAAAGAAACTGGTGTTATTTTGCGAAATAAAAAAGATTCTAAAAGAATAAGGCAGTGTAGAGTTGTGTTCAGTTATAAACAGGATCATGAAGATGAGCTGAATTTAAACGTTGGTGATGTGATTGATGTACTAGGAGAAGAAGAGGAAGGATGGTGGAAAGGAGTGTTAAAAGGAAAAATTGGAGTTTTTCCCTCGAATTTTGTAGAAGAAATCAACATAGATAAACTGAAGGGTAGCAGGGAAGATTTGAATATATCTAGTGATGTTGATACAAACATTCAGTTGCCTCCTAAACCTGGTGAGTTACTCTCTTTTCAAGTCTTACAAAAATAGATATATTTTCTGGGTACTAAGTATAATATTTCTAATTGTTGTATACTAGTAAATTTTGTGTACACTTTCTCATATATAAGCCCTTCATATTATTGTTTAATACTTCATAAGGTAGGTGTTTTATCCTACTGAATTTCCATTACGACAAACGATTATTCTCATCGAACCCTTATATAAATATTGAAAGAGTCTGAGAGAAATTACATTTATTGTTTCATGAAAGCAATGACTATGTTGTATATAACTTGTGTAATTTAATAGTATTGGTCACAATGAGTTCTACTGTCAACTTCTGTAACTGAGATGAGAATTTATGCATTTGTGAACTCATTTCAGAATGGAATAGGTTGTGGCCTACTTTTCCCAGTGTTATGCTTGATATTGTTGAACAGAATTCATAACCTCTTCTTTTCTTATTCACTATTTGATATTTACCACATAAATACAAATAGTACTGTGTATAGAATGAACATGAGAAAATGTAAAGTAGAGAACTCGAAGCTTTTTATATCTTCATACCACTCAGGATTAAGGTATCTCAATTTTGCAGAGTATAATACTTGAATAGATTTACTGCAAACACAAATATTTCAATTATAATAACAAATAGAATAATTTGAACGTTATTAATAACCGATACTATTGAAGTTTGAGACTAAATCTATAATAAATGAATAAAATAATATTGGGTACTTTCGAAAATATATCATATTCTATTCAATTTTACTCAGTCTATTTTTGACTAATTCAAAAACATTAGTACCTATATAATTGCAACTACACTCAATTAGTTTTAGTAAGGTCATTCTAGGAAATTATCGATGAAAATATAAAAAAATAAATGCATACAGTAGAAGAAAAATGTTTGTATTAGATGTAGGAATTTTACTAAGTTATGTATAGTGGTCCGAATATACAGCCTAGCGATGCATTGATACTGCAGAGAAAATAACCATACTGTAATAATTAATAGATGTGATGTATAGATTGCTTCTCAGTGCTGTAAGATAGTGAATCCTACTTGTCGTTCACACATTTAAGTTAAATAGCTTTTATATACATATATAGGTATATATATATATATATATATAGTATATATATGTATATATAGTATATATATGTATATATAGGTATATATAGGTATATATATATATATATATATATATATATATATATATATATATATATATATATATATATATATATATATATATATATATATATATATATATATATATATATATATATATATATATAGATGGGTAGTCTTGACTGGCTAGTTGAGGAAAAATGTATTTGAATATTTTGAGGTTGCAGTCAGAATAATTGTTGGGCTAGGTTAAAGAATACTCTTTGTCATATGGTCGAGCTTTCGGAAATGATTATTTCCTTTATCAAGACATCTATAATAAAAGAACAAATTCAGATTTACAACAGCATTCACAAAACGTTAAAGATTACTTACTAATGTTGAGGTTGTATAAATTTTGAAAAAACACGTATAAAACGAAGAACACGGGATCAAAAAGAGTTCATTGACAGTAGGGAAGAATCTCTTTCTTCTGATCCCAGAAAAGTTTACAGATATGCCAAATCCATTAGCTTTTCGAATTCTTATCCCTCAGTTATGTATTTAGACGATAGAGTCGCTGATAATATTAAAGATGTTGTTAATTTGTTTGCTGAGAAATTTAGTAGTGTATACAAAAATTTAGATTTAAGTCGAACTAATATCACATTCGATATTAGTGATAATATAAATGCATTAGAAATCTCTGAGATTGATGTTCGAGATGCCATTATCAATTTAAGACCAGATTCTAGCCCTGGTCCTGATGGCATACATCCCAAAATGATAAAGGAATGTTCAGATTTAATTATAGTCTGGTTAACCAAACTGTTTAATGCTTCATTAGCTCTCGGGATTTACCCGGACGCATGGAAAATTTCGTATATTATTCCTTTACCTAAAGGCGGGGATAATGCGGACATAAATAATTACAGACCTGTAAATAAATATAATGTATTTGCTAAATTGCTTGATTTTGTTGTCTATCACAAAATTTTCGGTTATTTTCGGAGATTTATAGTTCCGCAACAACATGGTTTCATTGATGGCAGATCAACTGTTACAAACTTAACAGTTTATCATGAATTCTTAGTAAAACAACTAAACTCTGGCTATGTGGTAGATTCTATTTATACAGATCTTTCGAGAGCGTTTGATCTAGTAAATTTGGAACTTTTACTTCGAAAATTATATGCCTATGGCATGAGTGGTAGCCTCCTTCGATGGGTTTCATCTTATCTTCATGATAGAAAACAAATAGTAAAAATCGGGAATGTCTACTCTTTTCCAATCATTGTTCTTTCGGGGTAGACAGGGGACTCATTTGGCCCCTTTATTCTTCCTCATTTTTTATTAATGATGTGATAGATCAAATCCTGTATAGTAAAATTTTGTTGTTCGCTGATGATGCAAAGATTTTTAGAGAAATCACCTCCTACGAGGAATGGATAAATTGCAATATGACATAAATAGCTTTAATAATTGGGTTGTAGCTAATGGATTGATTATCAACGTAAATAAATGCTTCCACATTAGGTTTGGTAGATCACGATCTATTTGGCTTCTTCCATATTCTCTTAGTAATGAACTTATAAATCAAGTGAGTTTTACGATAGATTTAGGTGTAATTTTTGATGACAAATTATCTTTTAAGCAGCACTACGAATTTACTTTTCTAAAAGGTCAAAAGAAAATCTATTTTCTTAAGAGGTTTACGAATAAGTTTAACAACATTGAAACATTTAGAAAACTTTATTTCTCCTTTGTGTATTCAACAGTTATGTATGCTTCTCCTATTTGGAGACCCAAAGATAAGGGAGAGATAAAAAAGTTAGAATCTCTCAATAGAGTATTTATTAGGTATGCAGGGTACAGAACTGGAATGAGAATTCCGTTTACAGATCACAATTTAGTTCCCCTTTATCAGAGATTTCAAATCTCAAATTTTGAAGCAGCTATGGATAGAGCTGATGTGATCTTTGGGTATAAAATTTTGGTCAATTTAATTGATGTACCTGAAATATTGAGTCAATTTAATTTTTATGTACCCCCCCGCAACCTTCGTCATAATATTTATGATTTTCAAACTAACAATTGTCGTCGGGGAGATAAAGAGAGAATTATTGATAGAATATTTATGTTATGTAATAAAATCGTAGACTGGTTTGATCCAAACACACTTTCGTTATACAAAATAAAAAATTTATCAAAATCATTGTTAAAATTTGAATGAATTGAATAACTTAATATTTTTTTTTTTTATGTAATAAAGTTTATATTTTTGTAGGCTTCTAGCCATAAACACTTTGTAATTTTTAATGTTTGGGGCTTGGCCCGTGAATAAACATAAAAAAAAAAAAAAGGACAGAACAAGCTGATGGGTACAACTTCGTCACATAAGTAAAACTCCATTACAAGAATAAAAATCTTATTTTCAATAATCTGTACTTTCCCATCTTGCTATCTACACGTCGACCATTTTGTTAGTCTGGTTTCCTGTAGATAGCAAGATGGGAAAGTACAGATTATTGAAAATAAGATTTTTATTCTTGTAATGGAGTTTTACTTATGTGACGAAGTTGTACCCATCAGCTTGTTCTGTTCTTCGTTTTATACGTGTTTTTTCAAAATTTATATAACCTCAACGTTAGTAAGTAATCTTTAACGTTTTGTGAATGCTGTTGTAAATCTGAATTTGTTCTTTTATTATAGATGTCTTGATAAAGGAAATAATCATTTCCGAAAGCTCAACCATATGACAAAGAGTATTCTTTAACCTAGCCCAACAATTATTCTGACTGCAACCTCAAAATATTCAAATACATTTTTATATATATATATATATATATATATATATATATATATTTATATACTTATATATATATATATATATATATATATATTTTTATATATATATATATATATATATATATATATATATATATATATATATATATACATAAATGCTCACATTATTGCATTGTGGAGATAACTAGGTGTGTGTGAATTATATAGCCATAGGTTGAACAAATTTGTACATTATCTGGATAAGAAGTTCTTACACAATCAGCTGACTCGACCTTGGAGTTATTTTATGTAAAAATCTAAGTGAGCAGAGTGGCAAGTATTGATGACATTATCATAGGTTTTTTTCTCTAGTCGTAATAATCATTCATTTGTTTTGAAAATCATTAAGTCATCATCAGTCTTGTAATAGATCATATGAACTAAAACAACAAAAATATAAACATGTATAATAGTGAAGTAAATGAATAAACAAAATTTATTATGAAACACCAATAAAATCATTCATAACAAGGATAAAAACTGTACAGCTAAAATATATAATAATATAGAATAATGCTTGGGTTTCATGTAGGGCTTCACAAAACTGCACAGTCTTGGTCTTGAGAATTTTTATTAAGTTTTGGTCTTGGGGCCAAGAGCAAGACTAGGCTTGTGGATGGCTTCGCAAGATCAAGACTGGCGCTCTTGAGAATATTTATTAATGTTTGTTCTTGATCTCGGAAGACCAAGACTAATCTTGGTCTTGCGAGGCCCTTGTCTAATGCCTCTTATAATTTATTTCTTCATTTGCTGACCCTTAAACAGTAAATATACATTACTGGCACCAGGGCCTGCTAATACATTTAGAAAAACTAGAAACTAAAACATATAACATTATTATTATTGTTTCAATAATCAAAATTTTATAATAACGAAACAGATGTTTTTGGTTCTTGAGTTGAAGTGTTTTATGTTATTTTTATGATGGTCCATAGAAATCTGCTTTATTATGTTGTGTGCCTCATATCCTTCACCCTGGTATGGTTATTTTGAGATTATCGAATAACTTTCTTTGTTCATATTTGTGTTGTATCCGCATATTTTATTTACTTATGGTAATTTTCTTGCAGCGAAAATCCTCTGCGAGGTGAAGTACACCTATAAAGCTCAAAACGAAGACGAACTTACGCTGAAGGAAGGTGATGTTGTCACGCTGATCAGCAAAGATGGACAAGACCCAGGATGGTGGAAGGGGGAACTCAACGGGGCTGTCGGCGTCTTCCCCGATAACTTCGTCGTCATCCTGCCCTATAGCGCCGAGAGGACATCCTTCGAAAAGTCACCAACGATCGCGCGAGACTCCTCTCAGCTCAAACCGAGCTCGATAGCCTCCCAACGCAAGAGCCTGGAGACCAGGAATCAGAACCACGTCGACAAAGTAGAAACTACCAACGCCGACAAGAATACTTCGGAGTCGTCTACGCCTCCGTTGCCGGGTAAGAAACCGTCGGTAGTCGTTAAAAAATCACCAACGGGTTCGGGCTCCTCCAGCGGTGGTTTGTTCTCGGTTTTGAAGAAGAAAGTAGTGGACGCTGTCGATGGAGCGACTTCTAGTAAGTCGGCAGCTTCTACGAAGAGCGAGAATGTGGAAAATCATTCCGGCGCAGAGAGTAACTCCGCGGAAAACGTGTTCGATCAGGTGGAGAGGGTGTCGCTGCTGACGGACGTGAGGGCGACAAGGGTTAAGGCTCCAGGTGAGTTGACACTTGTTTAATTAACTACTTTTCAATTGATTCAAACAGTTGTATATATTCCATTCTTTATTCCATAATACAGTAAAGAGTGGGACACGTCAAAAAAAAAGAGGGAGGTTTGTTGTTATAAATAAAGGTGACTGGGTGTTCATGTCTTAGGCTGAATTTTATTTCCGCTACGTTTAGTTGTAAGTCCATGTGTAACTCTTCCAAGGTTCTCAATGACTCCAGAAGATCACCAGCTAGATTTTCCAGTGATTCTGCTGTGATTATCAGTTAATTGTTATCTGCAGATAAATTCAGCAAATGCTTAACGATTTGGGGTAAAAGCATTCATATATAAATGCGACAGAAGTAGGCCCAAGATTGAACCTTGTGGTACTCCCTTTTAATGATCTTCCAATCTGATTTCACTTCCTTGCATTCTAATCTTGTCATCACACGTTGCGATCTATTCTGTAGATACGATTTCAATATTTGTTGTGCAGTTCCTTTCAAACCTGTATGGTTAAGTTTCAAGTATCTGGTTTGTCTCCTGAAAAAATGCATAGCATTGTCCTGAAAAGTATCCTCGAAAGAAGTAGGTTGTTGGACCCTATGGCCGTTCCATCTAGAGGCCTCACCAATCTAACTATACCAAAAACTTAAAGATCAACTTGGAGAAAAAATTCTGAGACTACTGAAATGGATTTATTGTTTCAAAGTGAGCCATGAATTAACAGAATAACAAAATGTCAAATCTATTTACAAGTACATAAATAATTATTTGATTCATGTGAATTTGTGAGGTGAAAACCATGAATTTTTCAAATGACGAGCAAGTTGATTTGCTTTTCGTATACGCGAAATGTTTGAGAAATGCTACTAGATCTCTAGCTATGTATAGGGAATTGTACCCCGAGAAGTATCAGCCACCCGAAAGATATTCTCAACGCATTGAGAGGACTTTAAGGAATCATGGTTCATTAGAAAAACCCTCGAGTAAGAGCTGTACAGTAAATAACAGAGGTAGCGATACTGAAATTGACGCTTTTTTATTCGATTGTAATTAATAGCTGAATTTGTTACAACAGTGGCTACTAAAATTGATGAAAAAATCTAGAGGCCCATATTTAAAAAAATAAAGCTGATGATGGAATCCAATGAATGAAACGTCGCATTGAAATTTGGTTCATATCAGATTATAACGAGTATGAAATATTATTGAAACTCCCCTGACTTTTTCTTATGTCATTCGAAATGGAGGCGGTAGAGCCAAAAAACGAAATTCGACTATTTTAGTTTTTGGCGAATATCTCAAAAACAAACATTGATATTTAAGATCTGAAAAAGGCTTATTATTGTTCCCCAAAATTGGAAACTTTTATCCAATTTAACCCCCACCTTGTAGGTTTCTCCGTTTCCGAGATAGCAATAGTGGTATCAGCTATAAAAAACGGCCCGTATATATATATATATATATATATATATATATATATATATATATATATATATATATATATATATATATATATATATATATGTATATATATGTATATATATTATATATATATAAATATATATATAAATATATATATATATGTATATGTATATGTATAATTATATATATATATATATATATATATATATATACAGGGTGTTCTACAAGCTCTATGACAAACTTTGACAGAAGGTAGGTTGCTTGATTTTGAACATATTTTTTTTAATAAACGTGTCCGATTTGTTTTTGTTTAGAAGTTACAAGCATTTAAACTTTATTAACAATTAATAATAAAAATTCAAATTAAATGATAATCGCAAAACTAAAGACAATAAAAAATGTCCACCCTCAGCTTGAATGCAAGCCTAACATCGACGAACTGAAGATTCGGTCATTCGAAGAATGAGATTTGGATCATTTCTTATTCGGCTAGCTGCATACCCATATACAAACACAATATCTGCATATGCCTCAGTGGAGCATAAATGCCTACGTTTTTGATTGAAGCAGGTGTATATTTTATAAGTGTGCATTGTTTAACATGCTAACTGACTTTCTGTCACTTCCTGGTTGACTGAAAAAATTACGATTCTTCAAATGCTTGTAACTTCTAAACACAAACGAATCGGACCCATGTTTATTGAAAAAAAAATGTTTAAAATCAAGTGACCTACCATCTGTCAAAGTTTGTCATAGAGCTCGTAGAACACCCTGTATATATATATATATATATATATCTATATATATATACATATATATATATATTAATGTATATATATATATATATATATATATATATATATATATATATATATATATATATATATTCGAGTATATGCATGGGGTTTTCGATAACGGTAAGAGATAAAGGGATGGTTAAATGGGGGCAAAGTAGCATATTTCAGAGGTCAGTTATATGGATAAAAAAAATCTGATCTAGCTCCTCTAGTTCTGGAGTTATATAGGAAAATTCGAAAATTTCGAAATCCTTTTTTTGCCTATATCTTTTTATTTAATGAATTGTTTTCAAAACAATTGTCACTTTGCCATTGCCACTTTTTCTAAGCTATCTAAATATCTGAATAAAAATTATATACAGGGTGTCGTATAAATTGGGCCAACCTCAACTTTCAATTTTCAAATACGGACCTGTATTTTTTATTGCATTTTTTTCAATACCAAAAGTCCTGTTTTATATTGACGTAGTATTTTCATCTGAATTACAGTGTGTTCTGGAAATATTGAACTATTACCAGTAAAATTTCAACATTTTTTTGAAATTCCAGCTCTAATTAAATAAATATCATAGAATAAGGTATAAAATGCCTAGGATTTGGAAGATAATCAGCATTATTCGACGAAAAATGTCTTCTTCAAGAATTCATCCACATTTCAGTTCACGTAATCCATGATCAATGTACGAAAATGCGAAATTCTTCCTAGTACGTTTATGTGCATATAATCATTGCCCAAACAAAAAAATGTTCGACTGGCAATCTTCATATTACAGACACCAATTTGGAAATATTTCATTGTTAATTACTTTCCGAACTATCTACATTTTCAGCTAATTCATGGGCATTCTGTTGCTATATACAACAATTTATTATGATTAAACTATTTGAATTCTCATAGTATGCTTTGGAAAATAAATATTTAGTTCACCTCACTTGTCATTATTTTGACAGTTTCTTGGAAATTATCGTTGGTATTTAATGAAAAATCTGTTAGTACTGAAAATGGGTTTCCCCATAGAGCAGAAAAGAGATATGATTAACGTTTTCTACATAAATAGTAGGAGCATTCATCTTTCCGCTTGACTTTTTTTTATGGGGTACACTAAAAAATAGAACATATCAAAACGAAATTGAAAATATAGAAGATTTAAGAATTAAAATCATGAACGCTTTCGCATCACTACGCCGAAGAGATATCTTCAGAGCGAATAATAACTTTAAAAAACGAAGATCGTCAATTCAGACATTTATTTCGATTATGATTACTTATAATGACTTATTTCAATTCTAGATAATAACTAAACATGTTCTTATGCGATAAGTTATAAAATATGAAAACCTATATGATCAAATACAATGTTATGTTTGTGACAGATTATGTTTGTGAGTTCTCAGCAGAATACATACAACAGATCTTCCTCATATCTACTGAGGTGAATCGACATGGGGATCAATAATTATTCTACCAATGCTACATTATGGTAAAGAAATAAAATGTCTCTCGGGATTGTGGATTTTATTCTATTGTTATTCCGAACAAGTAGTGAGACTAGATAATCTGGAAATTCTGAAATTCATTTTTCTTAAGGAATCAATTGGTCTGATTCACCTCTCATTCTCTGATATTATTCAATTAGAGTTGTTATGGAATTGAAAAATGATGAGATATCACTAGTATTAGTTCAATATTCCCAAACCACTTTATGATTTATATAAAAATAAAACGCCAATATGAAACAAATATAGGTAGTTCGAAAAGTAACAATGAAATATTTCCAAATTGGTGCCTGGAGTATGAAGATTGCCATTGGAAGATTATTTTGTTTGGGCATTGATTATATGCACATACATGTACGTACTGGAAAGAATTTCGCATTTTCGTACATTGATCATGGAACTGAAATGTGGATTAATTCTTGAAGAAGACATTTTTCGTCGAATAATGTTGATTATCTTCCAAATCCTAGGCATTTTATACCTTATTCTATGATATTTATTTAATTAGAGCTGGAATTTCAAAAAAATGTTGAAATTTTACTGGTAATAGTTCAATATTTCCAGAACACTCTGTAATTCAGATGAAAATAGTACGTCAATATAAAACATGACTCTTGGCATTCAAAAAACTGCAATAAAAAATACAGGTCCGTATTTGAAAATTGAAAGTTGAGGGTGGCCCAATTTATACGACACGCTGTATATAATTTTTATTCAGATATTTAGATAGCTTAGAAAAAGTGGCAATGGCAAAGTGACAATTGTTTTGAAAACAATTCATTAAATAAAAAGATATAGGCAAAAAAAGGATTTCGAAATTTTCGAATTTTCCTATATAACTCCAGAACTAGAGGAGCTAAATCAGATTTTTTTTATCCATATAACTGACCTCTAAAATATGCTACTTTGCCCCTATTCAACCATCTCTCTATCTCTTACCGTTATCGAAATCCCCATGCATATACTCGAATTTTAATAGCCCTGTATATATATATATATATATATATATATATATATATATATATATATATATATATATATATATATATATATATATATATATATATATATAGATATATATGTGTATATATTTATGTATGTGCTTATGTATTTTAGCGTTGTTTACACGATCAAGAGCTCAATTTTGAAGCAATAAGGTTGAAAGTACGTAGTTTCGTATGATATCTTGGATGCGATTGGTTTTGGTACGAATTGTTTATAATTATTGTTTACATATTATAGGGAGCAATTTTTTTTTGGATTCTGAACAAAAATCATAATAGAATTAATATACTACTAATATTTTTTAAACTGGATGCGTTATGAAAACCTGCTTTTCTAATGCAGCTCGCTCCGATAGAGTTTTTAATTATTATTTAAATTCTTCAATTGAATGTCAAGGTATTGATGTGAAAGACGTTTATTCTGAAATATTTGCTATTTATCGAATGCCGTCTTTCGCAAAATATCCTCGGATATAAAACGTATATCTAATCTTTTTTCTTGATATAAACCGTTTAATCTGACTTCGAGGTTGTTGAATTTGTGAATCACATCTGTCGTACGAAACGCATTCTTAATATCAAATCTAATTTTAGCGTCTTGCTGATTGCTAGGTTGTTTTACATCGCGTTCATTTCTCTAAATCGACTAATTGCAAATATTCAATATCGACAAGAAGTTGTTTCATGAAAACGGATATTAAAATATGAATAATAGATCGACGCTAAGCTCGTTAACATTACAGGTTACTGCACAAAACCAGGGCTGGACCGTGAGTTTAAGAGGCCCTGGGCTAATACTACTTAGGGGGCCCACCAAACCTAACCTAATTACTCAAAGTATAGAAAAAAAATGAGACAGTAAAATATTTGATTTATATTATAATATATTATGCCTTAGTGTTGCACAACCGTGAATAAAGTGACAAATTATAAAGCAACCTTTCTGGATTTTTCTTTATCAAATTCTTTCATTTGCTCATCACATTCTAGGTTTTTACCCCGAGGCGAAGCTAAAGGGGTTATAGTCTTACGACAAAAAGTTGGTAACTGGCCCGATTTTAAAAATTCCAACGGATATCGATAAAACACATATGATTTCATTAGGGAATTTGAATTACCACTTTTTCCCAACGAAGAATAAAAAAATATAGCGTTTTTACCCCGAGGTGAAGCTAAATTCTCACTACAAAAAGTTGGGATCTGGTCCGATTTTGAAAATTCCAACGGATATCGATAAAATACATATGATTTCATCAGAGAAGTTTTGTTCCCAATTTTTTCCGAACGAAGATTAAAAAATTATTGCGTTTTTTAGATAGGCATTGCGACATGCGCATGCGCCAAGGTCGATATGTACGAAGTCCTACAAAACATGCATCGAAGTGCTCTGCGTGCCACGGTAACCAAGCGACGTTGATAGCTTAAGCTTGATTCTGCGTCTATGTCTGCTTCTCATCCATAGAGATATCTTATCAATTTGATTCATAATTTGCAGCAAAATGAGCCGGGATAGGATATTCAAATTCGACAGTCAAACAATGAATTTTTTTGGATAAATTTTCACGGATTTTATTCGTAATATCGACTTATTAATACATTTATTGCAATTTTCCTTCATTTCATTCGTAAAATCGACTTTCATTGTTATTTAATTTATATAATAGGTACATTAAAAAAATATTGACGACATGCACATGCGCCGAGGGGTTTTATCATTCCTAGTGCTACGCAGTAGGGTGTCCTTAATTTTTTTATTCTTCGTTGGTAAAAATTGGGAATTAAAATTCCCTAAAGAAATCATATGTGTTTTATCGATATCCGTTGGAATTTTTAAAACCCTGCCTGTTACCAACTTTTTGTCGTGAGACTATAACCCCTTTATCTTCGCCTCGGGGTAAAAATGAGACAGTAAAATATTTTATTTATATTATAATATATTATGCCTTAGTGTTACACAACCGTAAATAAATTGACAAATTATAAAGCAACCTTTCTGCACTTTTCTTTATCAAATTTTTTCATTTGCTCATCACATTCTAGGTTCTTTGTTAAATCAACATTTATGGACAAAACGGATAAATGGTCGTCAGTTTGACATCGTCGTTCTGCATTTATTCTCTTTATATGCCATCCTGGAAAAGGAGCGCTCGGTTTCACAGCTTGTGATTGTTGAGGTCAGTTTATGGAGTGCAACGTTTAGCGTGTCTATTTTGAACTTTTGTGCGCCGTGTACTGCAACTCTCTCTGTAGAATTATCAGAATACTTTGATGTAATGCGTCCCTTAGTTATATCACTGTAGTTTTTTCTTCGTAATCCTTTAGCTTCTGATCTGATTGTTGCCTTATGTTGCTAACAAACTGTTTCAATGACCCAATTAACTTATATCCTTCACAAATATCTAAACCAGGGCTCTATATTCTTTATTAACTGAATTAAGTATTTCCAAAATTAATTCCCAAAAAATAATCAAAATTGTAGTTTTCAGTGTTGCCAGTTTATTAAATAAATTTCTTGCCTCTTTTCGGCAATCGGCTTTTTCCTCTTCATTTTCTCTAAAACTTTTCAAAATTTTCATTATGCTATCATAGTTATTTTTTTAAAGCTCTAACAGCATCGTAGTGGCAGGACCATCTAGTCTGACTCAAACTTTTTAACGTAAATTTCAGTTCTGTTTCACGATTTAACAATTGCCATCTATGGGTTGAAGCATAAAAGAAAACGTATATTTTTTGCACTACTCCAAAAAAGTTTACGATTTCGGTTCCAACCTTCACGGATTTTTCACCAACTAGGTTAAGAGAATGCGCAGACTGCGAATCCTATTAGTTATAAATAATTAATACTAAATAAAAATGACAAATAATGGTACTTACAATTTGTACAATTACCAATACAATTTGTTTAATTTAATAAAATTATGGATTTTTTCGCATTATCGTCTATTTTTGACTTTGACTTGACTTAACTGGGGCCCCTTGAATCCACGGGGCCCCGGGCTGAAGCCCAAAAAGCCATATGGTAGATCCGGCCCTGCGCAAAACAACCGCATTCGTAAGATCAGGAAGTAATGTAACTGTAAAAATGTTTTATTAATATACGTCTAATAACAGTATTACTTTCACTTGTTCTATCGTTAATGCCAGTAGGATTAGTTATCTAATTGGTAATTGGAAAGTGGGGCTTTATCTCGTTAAATATATTCGATGGGTACGTTCGAATTGTTTGTCAGATCTTTATCTGGATATTCGGTTACGATTTTGAACAAGCGAAGTCGTTTGGCTGCTGAAAATCATCAAATAACTTTTCTAGAGAGGTAAAAGCGTGAGGAAATGGAGCATTTCGTTCCACTAAAATTGTGAAAACAAGGAAATATGGCAGATCACTCCAATTCAAAAATTACAGGCGATAATAAATTTCATCAGTAATGTATTTTCGAAAAGGATTGATTTGTCAACGTAAATAACATGAAATCTCTAAGTAAAATGAATTATTGTTGAAAAAAACTTAAAAACGTACTCTTCAGTAGCAAACCAAACTGAAAAGTAGAAAATAATTTATTCTATTATGAAAAATATATAAATTAATGAATAAAGTATAAACTTCAAAATAAAACACACTTGGCTTATCTTTCACTATATAAAAATATTTAGATACTGTATTTTGCAGTAAAGAAAAAGCGAATAAAGAATCTGTTGCATTCAATATACCCCACGCAAACTATCAACGAAGAACAAAAATACTTCCCAATAAATTATGTGCCGAATTTGAGTAGCAAAATTTTTAACAGACTATCGAAAAATAACGTTAAAACAATTTGTACAAATAGAAGAAACTTGAAGTCATTCTTGGTCAATAATACAGAAAAATTTAACATCGGCGAAAACAGTGGTGTTTACAAAATATTTTGCGACGAATGTCCTGCTTTCTATATTGGACAAACAGGAAGAAATATAAACATTCGCGTTGAAGAACATAAAAAGTCAATTTTACAAAATAAAAATACCACTGGCTTCTCCGAACATTGTATAAAATTTAATCATTTCCTGGATTTCAACAAAACCCAATTGTTACATTCAGGTAACAAAGGAAAGCGCCTTGACCTTCTTGAAATTCTCGAAATAAGTTCCGCCCATAATAGTAAATTACCCCTTGTAAACGAACAAATTGATTTTCAGGTATCACCTTTGCTTTTGTCTGTTTTATGAAATAGGATGTAATACTCTCCTATAGTCAGTCTTGATAATGAGTTCATAATTCGAAACATGTCGACTATTCTTTACTGCTAAATACAGTATCTAAATATTTTTATATAGTGAAACATAAGCCAAGTGTGTTTTATTTTAAAATTTATAGTTTATTTTTTATGATGTTTCACCAAGTGATGTGCGAGAATTCAATCTCAGTTAATATAAATTAATAATTAGGTATATAAATAATTTTATGAATAGTTACCACTGAAATAATTGTAACATTTAACATCAAGCACCCCATGCATTTTTTACAATAAAATTAATTTTTCACTACATTTTAGTTCGATTTGTATTAAAGCGTGTATTTCTTGTGTTTTTAAACCATAATTCTTAATTTTTTTGTTTTTTAGTCTCTATGTGTATTCAAATGTAGTAGTTTTCAGGAGACTTAGAGAAAATTAATTTTTCACTTCTTTTTAGTTCGGTTTGTATAAAAGCGTGTTTTTCTTGTAATTTTAAACCACAATTTTTAATTTTCTTATTTTTTAGTGTCTATACAGATGTAGTATGTTATCAGGAGATTTAGAGAAAATAAATTTTTCACTACTTTTTAGTTCGGTTTGTATAAAAGCGTGTTTTTCTTGTATTTTTAAACCACAATTTTTAATTTTCATATTTTTTAGTGTCTTTACGGTTACAAATGTAGTAGTTATCAGAAGACTTTGAGAAAATTTATTTTTCACTACTTTTTAGTTCGGTTTGTATAAAAGCGTGTTTTTTTGTATATTTAAACCATAGTTTTTAATTTTTTTTTTAGTGTATATACGGTAACAAATGTAGTAGTTATCAGAAGACTTAAAGAAAATTTATTTTTCACTACTTTTTAGTTGGGTTTGTATAAAAGCGTGTTTGTCTTGTATTTTTAAGCCACAATTTTTAATTTTCTTATTTTTTAGTGTCTATACGGATACAAATGTAGTAGTTATCAGGAGACTTAGAGAAAATTAATTTATTCACTACTTTTCAGTTCGTTTTGTATTAAAGCGTGGTTTTGTTGTGTTTTTGAAGCATAATTTTCAATTTTCTCATTTTTTAGTCTATACGTATTCAAATGTAATTTTTCTAATTTTGACATATAAAGTGACACTTTTTAAAACTGATTGACATTATGAAACGTCTTACTTTTTGTAACTAGTTGCATAAAGTAAAATTTTATGCAATTGGTGACGAAAAATGTATTTCAAAATTAGTGACAAAAAGAATTCTATTTATTAAACTGTTATAATACAAGTTAAAAACATAAATTATAAATTAATTAATTATTATAAATATTGATAACACAATTATTGCAATTATTCAAATTAATTCCCGACGACATATTATTTCTCGAACTTGCTGTTATTTGGGAAGCGGCGCACATTGCATTAGATGTTTCACCAAATATTTCTTGCGCTATAAGTTTTTTATTATTCATGGAATTTTCAACATATCCCTCCGCAACAGAGGTAGATTTCCAACCTCCATGCCTCTTTAATTTTAAAATATCAGCGTCACTGTCTGCTAGGAAAGTGGCAGAGCTTCTTCTGAAGCAGTGGCCAGTATATAGAACAGGATTTGAAAGACCAAGAAATTGTGCAATAACTTTTGGCAGACTGCTAAATGTGTTAATTCCCACAGGATTTCTGGTACATTTTCCATTCGCATATTTTACAAAAAATCTGTTGTGTTTAAGAACCTGGGGACGCAACTTAATATATTTTCTTAATATTTCAACAAGATTCGTATTTTCAATGTCTCCAGTGGTAATTTCAAACTGCCGTATAACTTTTGTTTTTGAAGGTGGGATATCAACACGAAAATGGCTTCCTTCGTCTATAACATTTTCAACTGGAAGAAATGTTAATTCTGCTTTTCTGCATGCTTCTGCCATTCCAATTATCATTGCAACCTTAGCCATTAAGTATTCTTTGTCATCGCTTCCACTAAAAATTTGGCAAAATCTTCTTTAATAAAAACTTTTGACTTTTTAGCACTGTACCCGTCCGCTTGCCTTTTAATATATGCTACCAAATTTGTATATTTTTTAATATCAATATTCCTTTTCAGATTTAGTTCAGACCTTAACATTGAGTAAAGTGTCCATAATGTGGAAACTTTTAGATCTTTCTTACCCTCAAAATATGCAAGTAAAACTTTCTCATTAACATGTTTAATTTTCTTCTCATCACACCACGTAACAAATTTTTCGTATACCAAATCATAAACTGCCTTTGACTTTTTGGGAATTACTGGTAATAGAGCATTACCTGCTGCCTCTTCAATATCGCTTCGTAGCTCTTTACACAAAATTAGGCATTTCGTAACTGATGGCATAAATAGCTATTTTATCATGATACTTAGATTGTACATTGAAGTTGAATTCGAATTAGTCACATGTTCGGTGTTTAATTAGAGAAACAATTTTCACAATTAATTCTATTACTTCCGATAACAGTTTACGACTCTACCTGATCCGCTTTTCCTTATTTACGGATATATACCATCCTAAGTACACACGTCGCCAAAGATAAGCGTATATAATTCCGTAAAACTTCAACAAGGTATAACCAACTTAGTATTTGCGATCTTTGTCGAATCGACGACTTGAATGTTTATAACATCATCGACTGAAATATGACTGAGAAACTATTTTGATGTGCCTATTCTATTTCAGCTTTGTTACGAACAAAACAGGTTCGTTAAGTCTTTTACGTTTTCTCGGGATTTTCACTTATTGTTGGATTAAGTAAATACGAATAATCTGACGGCTACTTGTAGATCGCATTTAAACACTAGCTCAATAATAATGTGAGATGTAAAACCGTTTTCGTTTAATTCCATTAAATTTGTGAAGAAGATCGTTGCATTTTGTGTACCTACCACATAAGAAATGTTATTCTGTACCCTGGTTTTAAAAGGACCAATGTCCAAAATTGGAGAAATTATGTTAAGCAAAGAAATGATCTCTTGGCCTTTTTGAAACAAGTCTATAATGAGATTGACCTCTGTTCAGTTTGCGTTTCTCGTAATGTATCTAATCTAGAACATTGGCCCTCTTTACACTAACAGTACTTCTTATATAGAGATCATTTCTCTGCTTAACACAATTTCTCCAATTTTGGACATTGGCCCTTTTAGAACCAAGGTGCAGTATATATATATATATATATATATATATATATATATATATATATATATATATATATATATATATATATATATATATATATATATATATATATATATATATATATATATATATATATATATATATATATATATATATATATATATATATATATATATATATATATATATATATATATATATATATATTAGTGATAGAACGATACCGATATGGATATCGGCATATCGGCAAGAAAATTGCCGATATGTCGTCAAAAAAAAATGTTTGCGCTTCTAATTTTTTCAGTGCATAAATGATATACTTTATTAAACAAATTAAAAAAAATTAAATATTCTGATGAGTAACATTTTTACTAAAAAAGTAAAACAAATCCTAACACTACTAACAACAAATATACCTAATGTAGCAGGAACTAAGTACTGTATATACTTAATACTTAAAATTCAATTTTTTGATATGATGCAAAAACACCTACATTTCAGCCCTATCTGCATTTAGTCTATTTCTTTTAGGCTCGTAAATATCACCTAATTCACTAAAAAGTTTTTCACTTGACACATTGGCAGCGGGTGCTGAAAGGTAGACTGAAGCTGCGTTGTACAAACTGGGAAATTTCTTTTTTTCTGCCTCCCACCACTCAAAAGGAGATTTATCTTTTAATAGAGTTGAAGATGCCAAATATAATATTATTTCATTTTCCCATCCTTGCTTCATGTTTTTTCTAGTACTGGTCTAGGAAGCCGAAGTAGAGGCAATGCTGTCAAAAGTTTCCCAAAATGTATTTTGCTTATTTTGCAAATGGCTTAGGGGAATATTTTCTAAATCTTCATATTCCGATGATTCTGGATCCACTTCAGCTACTGTATATTCATATTGTCTTTTTATTATATTTTTAATACAAGATAAATTTTGTTCTTTAATATCTTTTGGGAAAAAATGCATTTTAAACCTAGGGTCTAAGAATGTGGCAATATACAGATTTTCTCGTTGAAATAACATATCACCAAGTCGTCTCTCTAAACTTGTTAGAAGTTCGTTCTTTATTGAACCTACACCAGCAGAGTTTGGTCCCTCTTTGGATAAATATTCTGTTAAGGTTACGACTAATGGAATTACTTCAGAAATGCAACATTGTTCTTTACTTGCGGTTTTTGTTTTTTCTTCAAATGGCCTCAAAAAATTGAGGATGTTTGCCGATACGATATATCGGTATATCGGCACGTAAATATCGGTATCAGCCGATGTATCGTATCGGCAAAAAAAAGTGATATAGTTCTATCACTAATATATATATATATATATATATATATATATATATATATATATATAAATAATATATATATATATATATATATATATATATATATATATATATATATATATATATATATATATATATATATATATACAGATGAAGTGTTAGTGGGTATTAGGGTTTATTGATGTTCACTTAGAAATTATTTAAAATTTTAATTCCATTCTTGTTTACGTTTACGTTTCGGCTAGTTTCCAAGCCTTTTTCAAAACTATAAAAATTGCAAAACAAAGAACACTTTCAATATCATCGCAAATTATTCAATGTTACACACTTACCATTAATTCAAACACGAACGAAAACATTTCACTTTCAGGCATATAATATGAAACAACAAATAAATAAATAACTGACATTAAAGACAAGTATATGTCAACATGATCTGGTAATGGTATCCATCGTCATCTGTCAACAAACTGAAAATAAATCGTTTTCATACACTCACACACACTTCTACTCATAAAAAGGTTTAAGAAACTTATATATATATATATATATATATATATATATATATATATATATATATATATATATATATATATATATATATATATATATATATTAAATCAATGTTAACGTGATTTTCAGTTGTCAGTTCAATTTGACATGATTTTATATAATTGTGGCCTTAAATCAATGTCAACGTGATTTTCAGTTTTAATTAATTTCGACATGATTTTATATAATTGTCACCTTAAATCAACGTCAACGTGATTTTCCGTTGTCAGTTTTAATTCATTTCGACATGACTTTATATAATAATTGTCGCCTTAAATCAAGGTCAACGCGATTTCCAGTTGTCAGTTTTAGTTCATTTTGACATGATTTTATATAATTGTCATCTCAAATAAACGTCAACGTGATTTTTAATTGTCAGTTTCAGGTCATTCTGACATGATTTTATATAAGTATGAATATCAAGTATGTATATCAAGACATAAGAGTTGAATTTAATTATTATTTTCTGAAAGAAATTGGCACTATTTTTCATAACTAATGATATTTTCAGGTAGTACTGTGCCAATTAATTAATGAATCCAATATAAGAAAATATACAATATCAGTAGAAAAGGTTAATTAGATTTAGTAGACTTCGAATTGAATTCTCATCTTAGAAATCAAATGTGTAGTTTTAAATTGCACCTTAGGTCGATAAATAGAAACAAAACAGGAAAATATGGTACTAGATATGTTCAAATTTTTTTATTCAAATATACCTTGTTTAAATTGAATCCAATTGTAATGTTGAAAACTGAAATTGTGGGACTTATAAAAAAGCACCAGTATTTGTCTACTTCTGAACTAGGTAAGTACTTCTAATTTCTAACAATTAAACTTGAAATTCTCATAAATGAAAAATTGAATGAAGGTAAGTCTTAATACAACTGTTACATATTTGTTTTTAAAGATCTCCAATTTAGATAAATCTAATTTAAATAATTGCGTGAAAGGAAATGGTACCCCATTCAATTTCATTTTTTTTATTTTAAATGTCCTCTATTTTGATAAATGCGAATATAATGGTTATTTATCGTAAGAGTCCCAGATAGACCGTAAACTTTCTACGATAATTTATTATTGTGTGGTACCTGAAAGACCGAACTACCGTTCTTAGCGGTCGTTCTGCGGGTACCAGCCGATAAATCTTGGCCGCGATGCGCCTGCGACTTGCCGTTGAACTTCCCGTCTAACTGTGACTCACCCACGACATTACATTAGATCACAACGTCGACTCCCAGTGCCATGGCCGCCTGCTACGTTCGGAGTTCATCAATTTGCATCTAGTGAGCATTGGTTTATTTACCAAACATGCACGCATCTCTAGTGCAGAGGCGAAGTAGGTTAGGAATGTAGATTGATTCCTTCATATTTCTCCATATTTTGGTTGCATAAACATAGTTGTACTAAGTAACTGCCGGAAGATTTAACGATTTATTTACAAAAGTATTCATGAATTCGTTATTATTGGAACGAAGTTCCCTACGGCTGGCTTGGAGGAGATAAGGATTTCGCTGCGGGACCAAACTGAAAAATATGAGAGACTAAAAGTGTGACGGAAATAGACTGACGAAAGTCACTTTGTCACACAAGCGAATATTGTATACCTTTCTCTTTCTCCCTCTTTCTTTCCGTTCTCTCACCCCTTCTCTTTCTGATCCCACTCCTGAATATGTACTCATGAATTCATGTACAAGAAACTCGAAAACGTCAGATGTGAAACATCGAAATAATTTTGTATAAGTTATATGCATAAAAGAACAGATTACGATAGGAATCAGATATGGCATAATGAAAAGATGAAGCTTTACAAATTTGTTCCATAAAATAATGACTACGTATTGTAGGTTTATATTCAATTTATATATAGCGTGGCGATACGTTATCCTCTCGTTATAGACACTCTTGCGTCTGTAATTTACATTGCGTTGACGACCAAGTGGTCTTAGTACTGAACCCTGGTGTGCCATATTTCTGGGTTCGAATCCCAGAGGTTACTCCTGGCTTTTTAAATTTTTTCATTTACAATCTCGAAAGAGCTTTTAGCCTCACATTTCAATATTAATTATTTCAACTTGGATTAGTATAAGGTATCACATGTTTCGTTTTCGCAAATTGTGGTCCTTCTATATTATCCGAAGGAACTACGTTCCTACCTGGTGTCCCATGACACCGTTTTCTTGTTTTATTATCGATTCAGATTTTGATTCTACTTATTATAGCATTTGGGTGTTACTGGTAAGTGTCATATGATTATACATCTTCCATTTTTGAGACGTTCAGAGTCGGGGAGTTTGCTGACAATCCAAATATTGATGCTTTCAATAGTCAACTAAACCTCTAGTTCTTTCTAATGTTAATATTACACTATATACCATGGCCGTCACAAGAAAAGCAGCAGAACAACTAAGAGTTACACAACGAGCCATGGAAAGGAGATCATGTTGGACATCACTTTAAGAGATAGAATTCGGAACAGCCAATTACGAGTCAGGACTAGGATAACAGATGTCATAGAACTAGTGGCGAGTTTGAAGTGGCATTGGATCGGTCATGTAGCAAGAAAGATGGACACACATAATCACATTTTAAGGCCCAGAGAAACGAGGAGTGTTGGACGTCCTCAGAAAAGATGAATCGACGATGTGATAGAGATGGAAGGAAGAAAATGGATGAGAACCGGCAAAGATAGAAAGGCTTGGCAAAACATGGAGGAGGCCTATATCCGACACTGGATGAACCCAGGCTGAAGAAGAAGAAGACTATATACTAAATTTCATCGTCTAACTAGACCACTAACTCAGTGTGTGCTTACTTGGTGGATGTTTCCCTGTATTCCTAGTGATTTTTCACCTTCTAGGGCAGTCTTGTTTTAAGATATATTGAAATATGTTGGCAGCTTGAGTACTTGGTAGGTACTTTGATGAGAAAAGTATAAAGAGAGTGAGAGGTTGAGGGTGAGATATTGTATAGTAAAAAACTACTACGAAGGGATGTACGATAAGTTACTGCTAGAATCATACAGAAGACACTGAATCATACGAGTGTCTTTCTTTCATTTATACAAAGATTGGTGTCATTACCTTTAGCCAAAAAATTTCTCGGTCGAATGTTGATTTCCTATCTCCTCCAAGCCTGCAGTGAGGAACTTCGTTCCAAAAATTTTGGAAGAAGCGTTTGTGTAAATGCATTTGGATATCTCGCAATTTGCAGCAAATGTAATCGGTTTTTTGAAAGGGAAACGATAGTAGCATTACGTACTGTGGGAACAATTATATTTGTGTTACAAGATTAGTTACGCATGAAAAATTCACTGACTTCAAGTGATAAGGTATATTCGTCGATAATTGCGATTTGTTATTGAACTCTCGAATGTATATTTGAAATGAAAGAATAAATATCTGGACATGTATTCATAGGTTGTTCACAACATAATCAGGTCCAAGCAAATTTATCGATAATTGAGAATTATGATCGCACAACTGTAGGTGTAAAAAACGTTATATTATTATTCATTCATAATACACTCACGGACAAAATTATTGCATATTTTATTTTAGGTCTGATTTTTTTTTCCTTTTAACACTTTTGTGATTTCGGTTGCTAAATCTGTTACATTGGAGTGTTCTACGTATATTGCAATTTATTGCAGATAAAATAATGGTAAGACATAGCTTTTATAACTGAATTAGCGATAACTTGAAATTATAACTGAATAAGCGGAAAGCTATAATCGTAGCTGAATCGAATAACATTTTCAGTTCATTATTTCTTCAATCTGTAGTTTCAGTTAGTGAGATGCCACGTTTGAATGAGTTAGTTGCGGTTAAAATTTTTTGTTGAATCAATGAGGGGTATAGACAAGAAGACGTTGCACATAGATTGAATATCCATCAATCGACTGTTTCTCGCGTACTAAAACGTTACAATGAGACTGGAGGATACAAAAGGCGACCTGGTCAAGGACGTAAGAGAATTACAACGCCAAGAGAGGAGCAATATTTAAGAATTCAATCTTTGCGAAATCGTATACCTAGTGCTCCGCATCAAAAAAATCAATTACTAAATGCAAGGCAAGTCAATGTTTCCACCAAAACAATAATAAAGAGACTTAAGGAGGTCGATTCAAAGCCAAGACGTCCTGCTAGAGTTCCTCGGCTTCTTCCACGTCATAAAATCGGACGGTTACAATTTGCAAGAGCACATGCTGACTGGAATGAACATCAATGGGGAAAAATTCTTTTTACAGACGAAACAAGAATACAATTATGGAAGCCTGATGGACGTAGTCTAGTATACAGAAGGTCAGGAAAACGTTTTGCAGAATGTAATCTTGTACATTACCTTAGCTTTGGTGGTGGTTCCATTATGCTATGGGCTGGCATTAGTTGGGAGAGTCGCACGGAGCTCATTGTAGTGAATTTAAGAATGAATGCTGACTGGTACATACTTAACATCCTTGCAGAACATGTTATACCATATGCCGGCTTTATTTGATATAATAACTTTGTGCTAATGCACAATGCCCGTGTCCATGCCGCAAGAACAGTAAACCAGTATATTGAGGATGTAGGGATTGCAAAGCTAGAGTGGCCACCATATAGTCCTGACGCAAATCCCATAGAACATGTATGGGATAACCTAAAAAAAAATATTCGAACACGAAATCCAGATCCTAACTCAATTGCAGAATTAAGGATTGCTGCACAGGAAAAATGGAATCGAATACCACAAGAAACCATCAAAGATCATTTGCGCAGTATGCCTAGGAGGATTCAGGCTATCGTTAGAACTAGAAGAGGAAATACTAAGTACTAAATTGTTATCATTTTGTCTTAAACTAATGTATCGTGTCGATGTTGTTGCTCTTTCCTAATTAAACGTTATTATCAAAAACAGACCATTTCACTAATTTCTCTACGAATCTGTTCTAAAGCTTCAATATGTAATTATTTCGATTATTAATAACGTAGAACACTCCAATATAACAGATTTAGTGACCGAAATCACAAAGGTGTTAAAGGAAAAAAAATGAAGACCTTAAATAAAATATGCAATAATTTTGTCCGTGAGTGTATAACGTTAAATTGAAAATTTTCGCGAGTCACCGTGGCTGGAGATTATTAATATTGGACCGTATCGAAATAGTTTACCTCAGGCCTAAAATTGATTCTTCGAAATTAGTTTTTTCCATTCACGAACAGAATTCCTTAGGCGTGGGAAAATCTCTACGCCATCTGTGAGAAATCTAAGAGTACTTGATGTTCTCGAGAATTTCTCACAGATGGCAGTTATGTACAATCAAGTAATATTTGTATGAGATAGAGATTGAGACTCTGGTCTAGTGCAATAGTAGGTATCTACAAATTACACTTCAACAATATATCTAGTTTGTCTTGAGATTTAACAAGTTATTTATAATAAACTGGAACAATTTTGTGATAATCTATTTATAAAATAGATGTTATTAGTTAAACATAGGTTTCTCTTTAATTTTTATTATAGTTTAGCTTGGTTTCACAATTTAGTGAGGAAATACAAAATAAAATGGGTTTATAGGAAGATAATAATACTTCGAGAACACTTCAGAATATTCAGCAGAGGGGAATTATTCAAGTATATTTGTTTATTTAATAAGTTATCAGAATTCTTATACCTGTTTTCTAGGTCAAAATTTAAATTGCAATCCTCTATCCTCTCTATGTAAAATATTGAAATCAATCTGTATTGAATGTATACAGAAAATAACATGATATACTACTTCAAGGGAATTTATATATTGTTTAGGAGTACAATTACAAACACTGTTATAAAAAGTACGTTCGCAAAACTAAAAAAAATTTATAAATACTAAAAAAAACATTCGACCCACTTATAATTTATTGGCACAGAAAAAACTAGTATGTATTGCAGAATATTAATTTAACTACCTATCACTAGATGATGGGAGACTTTTTTGATAGTATTGAATGTGGGAAATTTAAACGTATGTAGAATGAAGACAGAGGGTCCTTTTCTATAAGCCACTGACTAATCTAATAATAGATTGATGAAGCATTTTTATTTCTCAATCTCAAGGTCAGGCGGCAAAGTCACGGACTCTGACTTTATTTGCTTTCAGTTTTATTACAACTCCTGATGATGTTTGGTTAACGAAACCTTCGTGTGGAAGGTTTAAGGTCAAAATTGTTTCAAGATGGTGGGATAAGACATATTTCGTACACATTCATGAATATTCGATATCGTTTCTAGAAAGCAGAAATTAATAACTTTTTCACTGGGTTTTTGATGAACCATCATCCAATTTTATCTTGTCACGAGGTATTTTTATCCCATCTGAATTCCATGATTGATGTGCAAGATAATTCTTCAATAATTGAATCAATATAATGATGCATTCCCTTAGTTATTATTCAATTGAACATAGCAGATGTTGAGTTAATAATGTTATTTTGAAGCGTGAACGAATATTCGATTTGTATTCAGTGTTTAATTGGTCATGAAAGTATTTGCGAGTACCGCTGGTGCCCTCGGTCCAATGAATTGAAAAATTCGCGTAGAAATAATATTTGGTTGCTTTCCAATAATTAAATACTTTCCTGTTTTCGACAATTATAGATTTCAATCTTCGGGAAACTTAGTATAAATTTTTATTCCCTCCAGTTACTGTATAGAACCTGCTTTTTCTTTTTAAATCGTATTTTTCGGAAAATATATTTGTATACGGGGTTTTCAAGGCATTATGATGGTGGTATTCTTGGTATAATCGAAATAAAAACATCCAACATTTTCATTATGTCATATTGCGCCATCTCGAAAAATTTTCAGGTAACAGTTGATTATCATCTGTCGGCAACAATATAAGTACCACAAAAATTCACTAGATGGCGTCCTTTGAAATTGTCTGTTTGAGAGCGGATAGGAAGCTATAATAAATAGTTTGATTGTGTGTAAAATTGGGTTTAAAAAAAAATAGACTATGTAGGTAAACTGGAAGAGCCAAACCCTATCTAAATACAAAATTCCAGCAAAATCGTTAGAGTCGTTAGAGATACGCAAATATATATATATATATATATATATATATATATATATATATATATATATATATATATATATATATATATATTTACTAGCTGACCCAGCAAACGTTGTTCTGCCATATAAATTATCTTTTTATCTATCTATCTACATATCTATTAATCTATATGACCTGGAAAACGTTTTTCTGCCATATAAATTATTTTTATCTATCTATCTATTTATCTATCTGCCGATGTATCTCTATCTATCTATCTATCTAAATAGTTATCTATCTTTCTATCTATCTATTTAAAAATCAATCTATGATTGTATCTATCTATCAATCTATCTGTTGTATGTATTTTTTAATCCGACATCATAAAAAAATAAAAAATGAAATTTTGTCCAAAAAATTTATAAAAATGTATGGGGTGGTCCACTCTAATCACTTAGGGTATGAAAAGTATATTACGAACTATTCTCAGACTGACTATTGTTATTTTCGATTGCCATCTTGCAACCCTATTGTGGATCTGTGGATGAAATAAAAAAAATGAAAATCGCGATGGAATTTTTATTCTAAGTCATAACAAAATAAAAATAAAAATCTTGCCAAGAAAATTAAAGTTTATAATCAACAAATGAAAATAGGGTTTGATCTTACAGGGGTGAAAATTCAGAGTTGTATGTATTTTTGAATGTTGTATCATAAGCGAAATAGAAAAAAAAATTTTGTCGGAAAAATAAAAAATAAAAACTGAGGGGTGGACCGGACCACCCTCAACATTCAGGGAGATGAAAAATAGATTCTGTCCGATTCTCAGACCTAACCGTTATGCACACAAATTTCATGAGAATTGGTCGAGCCATTTCGGAGGAATTTAACAAATAAAAAAATAGGAGTTGATTGTAGAGGGGTGAAAACATGGGGTTTTATGTATTTTTGAATGTTGTATCATAAAAAAAATAGAACAGAAAATTTTGTCTGAATAATAAAAAATAAAAATCAAGGGGTGGACCACCCTCAACATTAAGAGGGATGAAAAATAGATGTTGGCCGATTCTCAGACCCACCCGATAAGCACACAAAATTTCATGAGAATCAGTCGAGCTATTTGGGAGGAGTTTAACTTCTAACACCGAGAATTTTATAAGTATATTAGATTAAGAATCATTAGTTAATAGCATGTTGAGATCGAAAATTTTTCCCAGAAAAACGTCTGTGTACTTACTGGTACTCAAAATATGATTTTAGAAATTATTGACTAATTACCAGTGTCTAACAAATAACAGGTCTATATTTTTAGCAGTAATTGAAAATTCGATTATACGTATAATTCAATATAGTTGAGAATGCTACAGTTATGTGATGAACATTAAAGATTTAGCGCCGTCCTAATTTTAGTTCGTGATTTAACCTCAATAATTCAGTCATTCTCGTACTTTTAAGAATAGTCTAGTATAGCATCAAATAACCGAGTCTCATTTCACATTAATTAGTAGTAATAGCACTTGATTTCAAGAATTATTGGTAAACGTTACACAATAAAGTTGAAAGATGTCAACAGAATAGAATACTTAAATATTTTGCTTAAAATAATTTATGAATATGTATATTGTACGGTTCGCACTTGAAGAAATCGCGAATTTTAATTTTAAATTTCAACAGTTCTTTCTTATCACCACTTACTCCGATCCTCAAATTCTTCGGTAAACCATTATAGATCTTGATAGTCATGTATTTTGTTCCTCTCTCGGTTATGGTTAAACGATGGACTGGATAAAAATATGCTTCAGTTCGACGTGTAAACGCACTGCGGTTCTCACAGTCTTCCAAGTAGTACCTATGTGCCACAAAAAAAGCACAGCAAACGGTAAATATACAACCCGAGGACTGTCAAAATACCCATCCCTCTAAAGTGGGTTCTACATGATTGTCCATACCTAAGTGAACATAGGACTCTTAGTGCGAACTTCTGACTGACACCCGATAAGCAGGCCATATATGACATAAGAGACCCAAAGTTGGCCGTATATGACATAAGATACCCAAAGTTGGCCGTATATGACAAAAGAGACACAAAGTTGGCCGTATATGACATAAGAGACCCAAAGTTGGCCGTATATGACATAAGAGACCCAAAGTTGGCCGTATATGACATAAGATACCCAAAGTTGGCCGTATATGACATAAGAGACCCAAAGTTGGCCGTATATGACATAAGATACCCAAAGTTGGCCGTATATGACATAAGAGACCCAAAGTTAGCCGTATATGACATAAGCGACCCAAAGTTGGCCGTATAATTATTTGAGTGATAAATTTGTTCTTGTATGAACTATACATGTATTAATAAATATAAACTAGTGGTCGCCCAGTGGTCGAAATGCAGAATTATGTCGAGAGAACCAACAGTTCCTCACATGAAGATGCCTACTCTGGAACTGTGGCGTATGGAATTCCATGAATTGATTGTTCTCCTTTAATATTTGAGAGATATGTTTACACTTGTATAAACTATACATATATTAAAATAAATATACATATATTAACTAATATAAACAATGATCGAGTGAACGAAAATGTAGTCAAAATTTTTATCTTCAGTTCGATTTGGTCTTGCGAATAATTTCGCGCATTTTTTGCGAATCTTGACGTCTTTATTCATAAAACGTCTGTGAAATATTCGAAATAGAAACTGGGGTATTTGGCACTTCTAGCAACCGAAAATATTCAAACGTCTCGACTGTGCGGATGTTCGATTTTAGACAGAGTGCGTGAAAGTGCAGTAACGAACGTGACGTGTGATTTTTATCACTTTGAAGCAAGTTACGAAACATTTTATTACTCTTACCTGTGTAGGAAGGATGGACGATTCATATTTCCTTTTTATGCTTGGTCAACCGTGAATACAGTGTCACAGAATATGATTATTGTATATGCGGAGAAACGTTTCCCCCTATTTCAGTAAATCGTTGGCTAATACGTGTGTTCCCATTTTTGGTCAATGCATTTCGCATAATTTCTACATATGCTCCTCATATATATGTATATACAGAGTGTTCCAGAATAACGTCAGAAAATTTCAACAGGTTATTCCTGAAGACATTCTAAGAAAAAAAGTTCCTATGAATGTAGGCCCGCAAATGCTTCCTCGCCGAAATAAAGGATGTTGATGTTTGAAAAAAAAAAAATAATTTTTTTAAACATCTTTGAAACCACGAAAGCTATAAAAATGAACTTTGGAACATTGTTACAGCTTTCCAAGCTCCATACACTAGTGTTGTAATTTTTTCGAAAAATGTTCAGGGGGCGGGGAATACAGTGGTACCGTGACTTTCATTAACCCATATTTTTGAGGGAGGGCATTGGTAAATAGAAAAGAGATAAGCAATGAATTTGAAGTCTATTGAATGAATTTTGTCTCTTGCTTCAATTTGATATTCTCCAGCGTTTTCTTTTTTATTAAATAGAACAAAGCGAATACTTTTATTGTAACTCAAAATACTAAATATCATTTTGACATAAGTTCGTCAGTGCGATAATATATTTTTTTCTAAGAAATTTTTTTGAAGCAATAATGCTTAATTATCTTGAAAACGGTTGAGAATATCGAATTGAAGCAAGACAAAGTTAATTCAAAAAATTCCAAATGTATTGTTTATCCCATTTCTATTTACCAATAATGGCCTCCCTCAAAAATATGGTTAAATGGAACCCATGGTACCCCCCTATTCTCCGTTCCTTAACAGTTTTGGAAAAATTTCCAACACCCTGTATTTCGGTGAGGAAGTATTTGCGGACCTACATTCATAGGAATTTTTTTTCTTAAAATGTCTTAAAGAATAACTCCTCGAAATTTTTTGACGTTATTCTGGAACACATATATATGTATATATATATATATATATATATATATATATATATATATATATATATATATATATATATATATATATATATATATATAAATTATATTACTCTGTACATGATTTTAAGACTTATATAAGTAATTTTTCTTTCAGCCGGCAGACGACCGCCTAGCGTAGTTTTCAAAGAGGAAGAATCCGGCATCCCCAACGGCAACGTAGAACCGCCCCTCAACCTGGAGATCGTCTCCGAACATTCGGAATCCTCCGAATCGGACGTCGCCGAGGTGAAACCCAAACTGAGAGAATGGGAGAAGCACAAAGCGCCCTGGCTGGCCGAAATGAAACTGAGCCAGGCCAAGAGGACCTCGCCCGCCGCTTCGGACGTCAAACCAAAACTGACTACGCCAACCGAGAAAAGCGAAGAAGAAAAACCCGAACCTAGAACGTCGAAAACGGAAACGGAAATGTCCAAAAGCATGTCGGCTTTGAGTTCGACACCGTCTAGGACGAAGGCGATGGACGGCGATAAATTGCCGCTCAGGCCGAAACCTAACCTCACTAACATTCCTACCCCTCGACCATCGAGCGTACAGTCTTCTTCCTCGACGTCTAGCGAAGCAGCTCCAAAACCTCCCACTCCGACTCACGTCAAGTTGTCGCCCGTTACCAAGACGACGTCCCCTTCTCTACACAAGAGCGAGAAGAACGTTGCGAATGAGGTTAGGAGTGCCGACAATGACGTAACGATCTCCTTTAAGCAGTACACCGATCTGGTCGAGAGAATTTACAAGCTCGAGCTGCTGGTCGAGAAGCAGAACGTCATCCACGTGGCGGCCATTGAGGAATTGAAAGGTAAACTGCAGTTGGAGACCGAGTTGAGGCATATGCTTCAGGTACAGTTGGATAAAGTAACATCGCAAAATCTCATGCACGTGTGAGAGGGTAAAAGCGAAGTAAGGAATGGCCATATTTAAAGTTTTGTGGGTTTTCACGAGGAACTTGTATTATAGGTGTAAAGTCACTGTAATTGATTTTATATCTAACTGAAAGTTCAAACAACATTTAGTCAATGAAGTTCAAACAACATTCAGTCAATGAATGAGAAGCAAAGGTTTCTTAAGCTACTGTCTGGTACTCACTTCTTTTCGTGTCTGTTATTTTAGTACCGATAGATCATTTTTGGGTAGTAATTATTCATAATTTTTTCAATATCTCTTGTTAAGTTTCTCTATCTAGGTTCATGTTGTTTTCCTAATATACAATATATATATATATATATATATATATATATATATATATATATATATATATATATATATATATATATATATATATATATATATATATATATATATATATATATATATATATATATATATATATATATATATATATATATACAGTTTGTCTCACTAAGTTGGAACCATATGGAAAACTTTTTTATTATTCATTTTAGGAAAAAAAGTTATTCTTCATAAAAAGTTCTGCATATTCTAAAATCTAAAATACAATCATCAGATATCAAATTTTTTTCAGTCGTATACGCGGTTTGTCGAAAAATTTGAAAGTACCTTTATATTTGAAAATATCGAAAATTGTTAAAGAAAAAAATCATTTTTTCTTATTTTGTCAACAATAACAATGCAAATTTAACTGTAGTTACATGTAATCTAGTATGCACTGACAAAGAAAATGATTTGTTGATTTGTTAATAGCAAGATATGTTTGACAGTGAATGTCAAAACGCATTAGAAGTAATAAGTCACATAAAAATGGTAGCGATATTATCTTGTGAAGAAAAAATAGAAATTGTTTTGATTGTGGGAGAAAATTATAAGACGCATAGGGAAGCAGCGACTATTTTTAATAACAGACATCCCAATAAAAATATTTTTTTGACATTCACTGTCAAACATATCTTGCTATTACCTAACAAATCAACAATTCATTTTCCTTGTCAGTGCATACTAGATTACATGTAACTACAGTTAAAATTGCATCGTTATTGTTGACAAAATAAGAAAAAATGATTTTTTTTTAGTAAGTGGATGCAATTGTATATTTGAACGTAGTTTTCAGTTCTGAACAACTTTTTTCTTTAACAATTTTCGATATTTTCAAATATAAAGGTACTTTACTCTTGAGTAAAATTCATATTTTTCGACAAACCGCGTATACGACTGAAAAAATTTGATATCTGATGATTGTATTTTAGATTTTAGAACATGCAGAACTTTTTATGAAGAATAACTTTTTTTCCTAAAATGAATAATAAAAAAATTTATAAAATTCGATGGACGATGAATCAACTCTGTGGTAGTTCATATTTATATTAAAAAAAAAATTAAATAATAAGAAAACAACTTGTCTAAAAACAACAAAATGAAAATAACTTTTTATTCGACTAGTTTCGCCTGTTACAGCATTATCAAGACTGAATACATGTATTCAGTCTTGATAATGCTGTAACAGGCGAAACTAGTCGAATAAAAAGTTATTTTCATTTTGTGGTTTTTAGACATGTTGTTTTCTCATTATTTAATTTTTTTTTAATATAAAAAATTTTTCCATATGGTTCCAATTTAGTGAGACATACTGTATATATATATATATATATATTATTTATATATATGTATTATTTATATATATATATATATATGTATATATATATATATATATATATATATATATATATATATATATATATATATATATATATATATATATATATATATATTTATATATATTTATTTATATAATATGAATACGAATTTTATACCACTGTTTTCTGTCAACTCATAAAATATCTAAGTTAATAACTTGTACTTAAATGTGAGTTAATCTCTGAAAAATGCTGGTCAGTCAATAAGTAAGACAACTTGAACAAACATATGCAAAAGAAGCATTGAAAATCTATCAAGATTTTAAAATCAAATTCAAAACTGAAGAAAATATTCTGGAATGTTCTTCAATGTTTAAAGATTTGTCAGTAATAATATTTTATAATTGATTTAATTTATTATTAGTTGAAAATTTGAAGATTAAAAGTAAACGGTAATTTCTCAATTTTCAAATGTAATGAATCGATAATTATTCTGTGGTAAATATAAAATCAATCTTTTTGAGAAAGATATGAATAATATAATTTGTTTACATTTTCTTATCGAATAGAAGCGTTGAATAACAAATTATAATTCACAAATATTCCCTTTTAATCTTTATTTTGATGAATTTTTCTTTCGTAAGTAATTGCTTTGTTTTTAATTCGAGCAAGTTATCGTTCTATGGAATTTTTCCATTTAAGAAGGATATAATATCAACTTATAGACCTATCTTCATTAAAAACTCATTTTTTCTAATGATATTAAACTGTTTGAACTTTCAGCAAAATTAAAATCATTTTTGTGGATTTTTCTTGTCGAATGAAGTCGTCCAAACTGCTCAAAGCAACTTATAATATATTGTTGGTGCATTTTATAACCCCAAATTTGCTGCTGCGTAAGATTTTGCAAGAATAGCTGCAACGGGAAATGTTCTGAGGACATGAGTTACGAAAATTTTCCTACCATTTTCGTATTATGCTTTATGTGCCATACTATAGAGATTGAATGGAATCTTAAATTCATTTTAGCTAACGCAACGCTTTTCTACGTGCTCGTAAGATGACAAGCATTAAATCTTTCTTTTTTACTCGGATTATTTTTTATTGTAATTTTTTCAATTATTCCCATCATGTAAATATAAATTATTCTGAATTATTTAGTAACCGAGAATTTAAATAAAGTTGTAGAGTATTTCTTAACTATTTTCACTTGCGTATATTGAATTTATTTTTTGTTAAATTGAAAACTGGTAGGACTTTGCGAAAATTTACCGAATTTTCTTTTTGGATTTTCATACAATGATATATCGTAAAATAGAACAACATTTAAAGTTCTGTTCAATAATCTGAATCTATTAAATGATGTATAAATATTCCATGTAGCGCATTCTTTTTAATTGTTTTAATTACAAAGGAATATCATTTTGAATTATTTTTCACATTGATTCTCTTATTATCCTTTTCTATCGTCGAGTTTTATATTTTTGCCTTTCTTATAATAACGCTAGATGAAGAACATAAGCGGAAACCCAATCGAAAATTTGTTAACATCAACAAATGCTTGTATATTATTTTTCGTTCGATAATTTTACATTGTTTAAATCATATTTAATGATAATTTATTCTATTTATATACAGTAGGGGATAGCTATTTGATGATATATTTTCGATTAATTTTTTCATTAGATTGTGATATTTGCATTTTACAGATTTGCTCAAAATTTTACTAATGGGCTTTTACTGTGCGTTTGTTATATTTTCCATACTTTTCTAACATTCCTATATTCATCTCATTGTTTTAATTTTTCTTTTTTTCTTATTGTAACAGCTGTTAGACAATATTTCATACAATAAGATCGTACTCTAATTCAACGATAATCGCTATTTGTAGGGATCGTTTCAAATTCTTAAATGGTTTTTGTTACTTTTCTTACATAAAAAAGATACTTTTGTTGCTTGATTGTTTGTAGGAAAATTTAATCTTTTTCTATAACTAATTGTATCTTATATAGTTGTATAAATAATAATAATATAATATTATATAATAATAATAATATATTATTATTATTATTATCATTATTATTATTATAGTTGTATAAATGCACTTGTTTCCAGCCTGTTAGTCAATTATACATTAAAAACTAATGTAGAATATTCCTGATTTGTCAAGCGATGTGAATTATCACTAGAATAAATTTGTTGTGTGTTTGAAAAATAGTTTTTTAGTAGTTGCTTTTGATCGTGCAAATTTCCACAAACTTTCAAGAGATAAAATTGTACTACGGCTAGTTCGATAAGTTGGTTTTGTAGGCATTCTTTTAATTCTTTCCGAACTGCAGATCTTAGAAGGGACATCGAATTTGTTATGCCTTATACGTTATTATATATTATATATAATTATTTATTAAAGGCTCATTCACATTCTGTAACTAGGTTACCTTGTAATTTTATTTATTGAATTTTTGTACATGTATTATATGAATAGGAGAGTCAAATTTCTCACAGTATTTAAATTGCAGCTTTACTCAGGTATATTTTCGTAGAACTAAGTCAAAGGTCCAATTTCTTAAAGAAAATTGAGTTTATGTTGTAATTATTTCGAGTTTTTCAGTTCCAAAGGGTTGAGTTTAAACTAGATCATTCCTCGCAATTTTTAAATATTCGAAACAAATTTAAAAAAATTTTGTAGTATGCTTTTTTTGAAATATTCTATTTATTTCATCGTAAACCACTCTTTCTCAAAATGTTTGACTTTTATGTTATTCATCACTTCTTGTTTTCACTTTTTGGGAGGATGTACTCAATTCGACATGAATCAAGAGCGAGTTTCTAGTGAATTATTAGTTTTCAAGGTTTCTCATATTCATATACAGGGTGTTCTACAAGCTCTATGACAAACTTTGACAGATGTTAGGTTACTTGATTTCAAACATTTTTTTTTCAATAAACATGGGTCCGATTCGTTTTTGTTTAGAAGTTACAAGCATTTGAAGAATCGTAATTTTTTCAGGCAACCAGGAAGTGAAAGAAAGTTACTTAGCATGTTAAACAATGCACACTTATAAAATATGCGCCTGCTTCAATAAAAAACGTAGGCATTTATTCTCCACTGAGGAATATGCAGATGTTGTGTTTGTATATGGGTATGCAGCTAAGCCAAATAAGAAATGATCCAAATATCATTCTTCGAATGACCGAATCTTCAGTTAGTCGATGTGAGGCTTGCATTCAAGCTGAATGGACATTTTTTATAGTCTTTAGTTTTGTGATTATCATTTAATTTTTATTATTAATTGTTAATAAAGTTTAAATGCTTGTAACTTCTAAACAAAAACGTATCGGACACATGTTTATTAAAAAATATATGTTCAAAATCAAGCAACCTACCTTCTGTCAAAGTTTGTCATAGAGCTTGTAGAACACCCTGTATAAAGAAAATTGAGTTTATTTTGTAATTATTTCTAGAGTTTCAGTTCCAAGGGGTTTAGTTTAAACTAGATCATTCCTCGCAATTTTTAAATATTCGAAACAAATAAAAAAAATTTTTGTAGTATGCTTTTTTTGAAATATTTCATTTATTTCATCGTAAACCGCTCTTTCTCAAAATTTTTGACTTTTATGTTATTCATCACTTCTTGTTTTCACTTTTTGGGAGGATGTACTCAATTCAACATGAATCAAGAGCGAGTTTCTAGTGAATTATTAGTTTTCAAGGTTTCTCATATTCATATATAAAGAAAATTGAGTTTATTTTGTAATTATTTCGAGTTTTTCAGTTCCAAAGGGTTTAGTTTAAACTAGATCATTCCTCGCAATTTTTGAATATTCAAAACATTAAAAAAATTTTTGTAGTATGCTTTTTTTGAAATATTCTATTTATTTCATCGTACACCACTCTTTCTCAAAATTTTCGACTTTTATGTTATTCATCACTTCTTGTTTTCACTTTTTGGGAGTATGTACTCAATTCAACATGAATCAAGAGCGAGTTTCTAGTGAATTATTAGTTTTCAAGGTTTCTCATATTCTACCTAGGTAAAATTGCAAGTATTTGTTATCAAATGGTATATATTTCTGTGAAATATGTATTAATGAAGTAATTTATCAAAAATTAGTAAAAATGGTATGAAAAATTCAAATGTGATTGAATATTTCGTTATTGGGTAAAAAAATATCGATACTTTAAAAGTAAATACATAACACTGCAGTTTTGAAGAGCATGCAAAAATATTAGGTAGCTAGAGTTGTATATTATGGTATTGATCTCTGTTTCCTATAAGAACTGGAAATTGTCAAATTTTCATTTTTCATACTGCCAATTCTATTTATTATTTCTGTAAAAAACCTTTACTTGCTATGCTACAGTTTTATAGAGTGAATTGTTAATATTATTGTGTCTGAATTGAATGATCCTTCAATACTATTCTCACAATGGTTTTAGCTTAAGTATTCAATAATAGTTCCTCAGAATCTTGAAAAGTCTTCAGTTATTTAATTTTAAATAATAATTCCTCCTGATGCATCCTTCATTTCAGTACTAGTCCACTCAAAATAGGAAAATCAAAGGAACTAAAAATACTAGTTCCAATTTTTTCAGAAATGTGTAGGGAGGGGTCCCCTGAACAAGGGAAAATAAAGTCCCTCCAAATCCCGGTGCCGCTAGAGGGGGGAGGGAGGTTTAAGTGTTCAATTTTTCAGTTTTTCGTCTATAACTTGAAAACGGTGCGTTGCAGTGAAAAAGTTGTTCAGTACAAAATGAAAGCTTATTAAATTTGCTACAAATTTGGTAATATACATTTTTTCGAAAAACTGAACCGTTTTGGTGCTACCGGCTCCGTTATGGTGGATTTCACTCTTGGTTTTCGTTGATTCTAGCGGAGAACCGTCTATATAAAATTTATACAGCATTAAATTCTCCACTAGAATATATATCCAACGTTAATTTATAATAAACGCATCGCAACTTACAGCACTTTCAAGATTTCAACGAAAAATCTTGATTTCCCAATTAAAATAAATAATCGTTTTGATCCATCCAATGGCTCCATTTCTCTACATATGTTTATATATATGGTTTACACAAATGTATACGATCTTATATATTATATAATTATTTATCTATAGAATATATTTTGTAAATATATATTTGTAAAAGTGGTGAAATCTCTAAGGCCTAATTCAAAAGAATTTAATTTTATGGTACACAGAAATATTGAAATGGACACAAGTAAAATGGAATTATTATTATTATTATTATTATGATTAATGATTAGTCTCGTCGGCAATATCCTCGTCGATGTCTTCCAAGAGGGCAGATGGGCAGTTTAGGCAGTCCCTTTCACATCCACAAACAGAGATGCCTGCCTTCCTACAACCACATCTGTTATTGCGTCCCGTACCCCATCGGCGAAATATTGCATTCCAAATGTGGTCTGGCGCAGGAGGTTCGGAGGATTTGATGGGAGTGAGGATTCCATGTTCATCCCTATCCCAACCCCATAATAGTGGGTCGATGGTTGTATTACCCAGCCAAATTTGGCTGTACCAAACCTGTAGAAAATTTAATGAATGAACAACGCTTCAGCTGCTTCGTTGAATCGTCATAAAGGTGAAAGCCACTTTGGCTTCTCTGCCACCAACAAAAGCAGCTGCTGCACAGCACGCTCATAGGGTGTTCCTTCAAACCCAAATTTGGCTAGGTGATACCACCATCTTCCCAGAAATATGGAATTGGGTTAGGGATGAACATGCAATCCACACTCCCGTCAAATCCTCCTAATCTCCTGCTCCAGACCACATTTTAAATTCAAAATTTGGCCGCTGTGCTACGGACTGCAATAACAGGTGTGGTTGTAGGAAGGCAGACATCCACTGCTCTTCTGTTTGTGGATGTGAAGGTGACCGCCTAAACTGCCCGCCTATCCTCGAGAAAGACATCGACGAAGATATTGTCGACGAGACTAATCTTAGTGAACATATAATAATTATATAATATCATTAAAACATATATATATATATATATATATATATATATATATATATATATATATATATATATATATATATATAATTGTTAAGGTTAGACGACTGTCTAAGTTGAGGGAGAAAATGCTTAATCAGGTATGCAGTCTTAGGGCTGATTAAAAGAAAACTCTTGTTTCTGTTCAAGCTTTCGAGTCTTTATTGGCTCTCCATCAGGAACTCTACAATAATCATCATAAAGATATAAACAACATTAAAAATGCCTCTAAAAAGATATAACTTACGACAATGAGGTTGAACTCAACAGGTGGAAACAGTAAAAACTTTTCGCCGAACATCAAAAAAGGAAGGAAATGGTTAAAACCAACGTGTCACAAAATAAAATAAAACATGAGATGGTTTAAAATTAACAAATTATACAATAAAATGTGAGAGAGGACCGTTAAAACATTTCTTTGAAAAGAAAAATGCGAGAAAGAACTCCCAATTGACAAGTGACAAAGCAGCGTGGGACGCCGTTAGTTATTTTCCATATACGACTAACGGCGTCCCACGCTGCTTTGTCACTTATCAATTGGGAGTTCTTTCTCGCATTTTTCTTTTCAAAGATATGTTTTAACGGTCCTCTCTCACATTTTATTGTATAATTTGTTATTTTTACACCATCTCATGTTTTATTTTATTTTGTGACACGTTGGTTTTAACCATTTCCTTCCTTTTTTGATGTTCGGCGAAAAGTTTTTACTGTTTCCACCTGTTGAGTTCAACCTCATTTTCGTAAGTAATATCTTTTTAGAGGCATTTTTAATGTTGTTTATATCTTTATGATGATTATTGTAGAGTTCCTGATGAAGAGCCAATAAAGACTCGAAAGCTTGAACAGAAACAAGAGTTTTCTTTTAATCAGCCCTAAGACTGCATACCTGATTAAGCATTTTCTCCCTATATATATATATATATATATATATATATATATATATATATATATATATATATATATATATATATATATATATATATATATATATATATATATATATATATATATATTCTATAGATAAATAATTATATAATATATAAGATCGTATACATTTGTGAGAACCATATATATAAACATATGTAGAGAAATGGAGCCATCAAATGGATCAAAACTATTATTTATTTTAATTGGGAAATCAAGATTTTTCGTTGAAATCTTAAAAGTGCTGTAAGTTGCGATGCGTTTATTATAAATTAACGTTGGATATATATTCCAGTGGAGAATTTAATGCTGTATAAATTTTATATAGATGGTTCTCCGCTAGAATTAACGAGTGAGTATCTAAAAGATAATAATAAACGAAAACCAAGAGTGAAAAAAAATTTTTTTTTTAATATCCACCATAACGAAGCCGGTAGCACCAAAGTTTTTCGAAAAAATGAATATTACCAAATTAGTAGCAAATTTAATAAGCTTTCATTTTGTACTGAACAACTTTTTCACTGCAACGCACCGTTTTCAAGTTATAAGCGAAAAACTGAAAAATTGAACACTTAAACCCCCCTCCCTCCTCTAGCGGCACCGGGATTTGGAGGGACTATATTTCCCTTGTTCAGGGGACCCCTCCCTACACATTTCTGATAAAATTGGAACTAGTATTTTTAGTTCCTCTGATTGCCTATTTTTGGTCTAGATTGAGTGGACTATACACCCTACCTTAATGTGTGATTAATTAAAATTAGATTCAAATTTTTAAAATGTTTGTTTACTATTTCAATACCGAATTAATTGATGAAGTTCCTTCGGAACTGCTGTAATGAAATTATTCCAATTTACACCATATTTTCTATTATTAGATAGTAAACATTTTCTTTTAGTTTGCCCATAGACAACAAAAACAATGTTTAGGGAAATGTATTTTTTCAATTTAACCATTTATCGTCAAATATTTTGAGTAGTTCACAATGTATCTATTTTTGAGTCAGAATTGTAATATTCTTCATATAATAAAGTTCTAATAATATATAATGAAAAATATTCATAATATTGCTTGAAAAGAATTTATCATTTACTTCAATCAAATTTTTTATTTGGAAACTAATTCGTGATTGAATTGTTTGCGATATTCTATGTAAGAAACACATTCGATGTTAAACTAATCAGCAGAGTTTGATTATAAATTGTAATTACTTAATTGAAGGATTTAAAGTATTACATCCCAGTAGTAATGAAATTAATTTTGTTATGGAGTATAGCATTATATATTTGTGTTGATACTTATACATACAAATGCAAGAATGGGTAGTGAAACTGCTGGAAAATCTGCAAATGTAACTTTACGTGCTAGCATTGTTGTTAAGCTCTTTTCATGATATGTACGAGTTTTAAATTTAACGCTCTTTGAATGGCTACTTGTGTAACCTTTCACATTTGCACTGTATATAATTTTACTAAAATCATGATAAATAAGCTTTTATCTATATACATATATATAAATATATTTTACATTCCAGATGTATATAACTATTTGATGAAAAAATGTACTTAGAGAAACATTGTTGATTTATAACAATATGATTATATATTTTAAAGTTTGTTTCATTACTGATCCTTTTCCAAGGTATCTTTGTTCGGGACCACCCAAAAGTAAAATTTAAAAAAAAAAACATGTAGATGTTAGAACACTGGTTTCAATGGAAAATCAGTTTATCTGAATTAGACCGAAATTAGAATTAGATGAGCAGTGGAATTTTAAATTGTCTTGTATATTTTCTTCAATTCAACTTTTTTACCCTTTAATTTGAGATTTTCATTGACAAAGTAAGGATATTTTCTTTCAAAATGTGCCAAATCATACAAACAATCTAATTTTGAAATTCAACAAGTTTTTAAACGTCTCTTGTTCACATCCCTGTAGAGGAAGGTGGAAAAATCAAAATGTCTTTTCTTCATGAACACAGCTGCTCACTTTCCTATTCTCATAAGTGACATCCAAAACGAGAAAAAAGCACAATTGCTAAGCCTTTTCTTTATAATCACTTTTAAGTAGTTGGCAATCTTGAGTCATTTGTGCATTAGGTTTTGTTTTTACTAAAGTTTTTCTAACTAGTGAACCTGTTTATTAATTTTTTTTTACTAAGTGTATTTATGGTTGATTATCTGATTTTTCTTCAAGTCTATTTTGTTTTGAAATTGGATTGAATTGTTTAGTGCTGATGATGAGTTGAGCAACAAAATGACTGTTATTTTAAAGCTTTTCTGTCGAAACGTCTGTTATCCAGCTTTGAGATTCAAAATGCGTCTTCTCCAAATTCAAGTTTGCTGCTGACTCAAAAAACATAGTTATCATAAATTTTGTTTACATAAACTAGAGTTCGAACAACATTATTTAATAAAATGGAAAGATTAATCTATTCTGAGTACACATTTCTGTGATTCTTCAAATATTTTGGAAAATGGAGAAGATACAATTTGAGATTTAACACCTGAATATTTTTTTAATTAAGCTGGCGCCATCTGTAAGATGTTAATGAAATTCATCTTCTATGATTTTAGATTTCTTCAAAGTAAAACCAATGTATCACGATTTGAGCCATAGATGTCTTCAATTCTACTTGTAAATGTCTACTATTAACTTTCTTGAATAAAATGAAACTTCATAACTATATAATTTTGGCGAATATGTGGAATGTATTTCTCCTATATTCTGCTAGGAAGAGTTGAAAAAATTTTCGGTTTTTATGCTTGTATTGAAACAGTGGTTAATGAAAGCAATTGTTTCAATATGTTTATTAATTTACATCATTTATCGGCCCAGTCAATCCAAAATTTTACGATTGTTTTGAGTAGGGTTGAATATCTTGAGAAATAAATATATTATGTTTCACATTTTGCCTTCTATATACCGAGTGATAGGTAGAAAAAGGAAACACACGTGTTTCATTCCTCCCTGAAGTGTCAGGGAGGCGAGCAGTTTGATTTTGGGATTAACTCATTCAGCCAGATCAGAGGATACACTTGTATGTACAAGTGCATTAAGGATAACAGGAAAAGGAAACATACGTGTTTCATTCCTCCATGAAGTATGTGTCAGGGAGGCGGACAGCTTGAGTTTTGGATTAACTCCTTCAGCCAGATCAGAGGATCCACTTGTATGTACAAGTGCATTAAGGATAAGTGAGACGAAATATTTATGGAACATAGGAAGTGTGGGTATGGTTCAGAGGATTAATACTGGTCCAGCATTCGCCTTGTAAGTTTGCAAGCAGTGACTTACATTACCATGAGAAAACCTTTGAAAAAAACTCATGGCAGACCAGTCGGTCCCGGGGTTTGAACCCAAGACCTCCCAAATACTAGCCAGCGTACGCTAAGTACTCGACTAACATAAAAGAAGTTACGACAAGGAAAAATTAGATTTAACTTATGCATCACATCTCCTAGAACAAAATCATATTTTTAATAGTGAATTTGAAATATTACATGTAGAAAAGAAAGGCTATAAACTCAATATATTAGAAGCTCTTGAAATTAATAGTATGAAACAATCCAATAATTTGTTAAATGACCAATTAGATATGAATAGTTCACCGTTGTTAAATCTTTTCTAGATGGAATATTGAATATTTGTGCTCATTGTGTTTTCCCTAGTCATTCAAAGTTTGTACTTTCTACCTGCTAAGTGATCACATTTAGGTTTTCTCCATTCTTATTGTATATTAATTCCTTCTTTCATCTTTCAATATTCTCATTGTAAAAGTTAGTATGTATTATACATCTGAAGAAGCCACTGTGTATTGGCGAAACAATTGTCATGTTAACAAAATATAGCGAAAATCAAAAACTGTGAAGTTTTATTGGAACGAAGTTCCTTATCGCGCGTTGCGAAAGGGGGCTAGACGGAAAAAATTTAGACCAAGAGTTGCAACGACACTTTTTGCGCGCGCACGCTGTTTTCTCCCTCTTTCTTTAGATAGATAGATAGATTTATTGTGTTACTACATAAAATGTTTACACTCGTCAAAAAATAATTAAATTGGAAAATCACAAATATTACAGTTGTACAATGCAACTTCAAAACAAACATATTAAACATCCAAGTTGTTTGAACGACGACAAATAATAATAAAAATGATAATATACATCATAATCAACCTCACCAGTTCACACCTAGTAGGAGCCCATGTCAATTTTGAAAAATTCTTGTACAGAATACAAGGTATTATTCGATAACATCTTACTCACCCTATACTTAAAATTCTTAAGTGGCAAAGATCTCAAACTTGACGACAGTTTGTTATAGAATTTCGGTGCCACATAGTCTGGCCCACCATGTGACCTACTCAGTCTCACAAACGGAACATGTATGTTGTCGCTTGATCTAGTGTTGTAGTCATGAATGTCATTTTTTAACTGAAACCTCGACAGATGCTTATGAACATAAATCAAACATTCAAAAATAAATAAACTTGGTAAGGTAAGAATATCTAACTTTTTAAAGGAATCACGACAACAGTCTCTATATTTTAAGCCATCCATCATTCTAATTGCCATTCTTTGAAGTCTAGAAATCCTTTGAGAATTACTAGACCCCCCAGGCTACAAGACCATTTTTAATGTGTGATTCACTAAGTGCAAAAAGGAAATTCTTAAGACTGACAGGGACACAGAGTAGGACAGACTGCGAAGAACATACACACTCCTAGCAAGTCTCGCAGACAACTGTGAAATATGCTCGCCCCACGTGAGCCCAGAGTCGAGATACACTCCCAGAAATTTTACACAAGAGTCATCAGAGCTCCTCAAGCCAAAATTGACCCTCACAGTCTTCTCAGCATTTAAGCTGAGACAATTTCCCGAAAACCAAGCAGAAGCCGCCGCCTGAGCGCGATTGTAATACTGATCAATAAGGTTAGCATCATAATACGTGACAGATACAGTGGAATCATCAGCAAAAAGAACATATTTTTAATTCTTCATGAAGTCAGGAAAATCATATACATATATTAGAAATAACAATGGACCCAAAATGGATCCTTGTGGAACTCCAATGCTAACAACCTCACTATGTGACCATTTATTATTATAAAAAACATGCTGATATCTATCTCTAAGAAACGAACCTATCATACCAATACTGACACCATCAAAACCATATCTGTCAAGCTTCCTCAATACTTCCGGATGCAAGACACAGTCAAAGGCCTTTGTAAGATCTAAGAACAAACTCAATGAACACAATCTCTCTCTACGTTCTCTCATCCCGTCTCTTTCTGATCCCACTGGCGATACGTTATCCTCTCGTTATATACACTCTTGCGTCTAAAAAATTACATAGCGTTGGCGACCAGGTGGTCTAAGTACCTAACCCTGATGTGTCGTATTTCTGGGTTCGAATCCCAGAGGTACTCCAGACCTCTTTCATTTACAATCTCGTAAGAGCTCTTAGCCCCACATTTCAAAATTAATTATTTAAGTTTACGTTATTTGTTATTCTCCTATAATACTAATTTTCCTAAATACTTTTATGTACTAAAATAAAAATCAATCAGCAATTTTATTACAATTCCTTCACTAATTAATCGAAAGGAACTTCGTTCCATCCGGGTGTCCCTTGACACCTCTCTCCTTTTTTTTTACAATAAGATATATTAAACTTCATCAGAACCCTTTTCCCATGATTTATCTGCGTCTGCTTTTTGCATGTATTTATAATTATTTATGATCCGTTTACTAGTTGCACTGGGAAGTAGGGCATGTGAGTGAGGTAAAAGCGGACACCTGTTGCGACCACCGGGCAAATCCATTAGCTACGATGACGTCAAATTTGGGAAAATTATTGTAGGGAAGATGGCTGGTTGCCGTGGAAACGGCGATGCCGGATCAGAGGAGGGGATGCAAAAGGCAGATGAAACGAAACGGTGGTCGTATTTCTCCTGGGCGCTCTGGAGATAATATACCCGGTTTTTCACGCTGGTGCGGTTTTTCCGATGCACGGGTGCGATGAATTTCTATCCAAAGAGAGCGGACCTCGTTTTGCGATACTCGAATCAAAATCGGACGAGGATTTTTAATGATTTGTGATGTTTTCGTCACGTTGGTTGTTAAATTTGTTGATATTTGAATTTGTTAGAACATTCGGTATATTTTATTCGGTCGTTAAATTTTGGTAAGTTCTAATGGTGTTATTTTTTTTTAGTCGTGTTTCTCCGAAAATACATACTATTGCATTGTATCGAAGGAAAGCAGTCAGTTGCAGGAGTAGTTCTTTTATCCATTTTAGACACCCTAGACCACGAGTTTCGAAAAATTTTTCGTTGCAGAACGAAAGTATCAAAATTTGGGTAAATTTCTGTAACGGCCATAATTTTCATGTAGATATTCATATAAATATCCTTCCTGGTACATATTCACATCTTCAGCGGTTCGCATTACACCAAATGAGCTGAAATTTGGTATCTGAAGTGGTGTACGAGGCAGAACGTAACTATCTAAATTTGGTTGAATTTTTCCAATCGCCGCCATTTTTATGTAGATATTTCTTGTTTTTCTGGGGTTTTTGAAAAATTGACAAACTCCACAGCTTCTGCAGATTGATTTAGAGGGTTGAAGTCTGGTACGTACATTGAGTTTATATTGAAATACGATCCCTCGTGGGTTTCAACTCTTTATCCCAATCGCGCTGCATTTCGTGGTGACTATTCCGTTTAAATTGCATCTCGATCTGTTTCGCTATCAGTACGCGATGCAATTCGAGAATTTTTTGACAAATAGATCATTGAAATTTGGTACGTGGATTGAGGTGATGTTGAGGTACGTTCCTTAGTTCGTTACAACTTTTTGCCTCAACCACGATGCACTTCGCGATTTTTTTTTCCATTAAATTTAATTTTTTAATTCGGTTTACTGTTTAAGCGTGATTTTTCAAACTATAATTCGATCCATTAGAATCGCTTCTCAAAGCCATGCATTTCGCTTGAAAAATACGACCTTAGTAATGGAGCGAGCTATGCTGCTCAAGAGTTTTCTTTATTTATAAGAGACCTACAGTTTAACGCTGGTTCCAAACGGCCAATTTGCCTGAATCTATGTCATTTATGAATTTAAAAAATATTAACTATCAATTCTCTCTGATTTTTGCCTCTTCACACAGAATACATTGTCTAAGTGTAGTTTTTAAGTTAGATGTTAAGTATATCCAGGCCTATGTATAGGTAATTTTTGTTTACCTCTATAGGTTTTATAATGTACCAACATTGTAAAAAAAATTTCTGGAATAAATAAATAAATAAATAAATAAAATTTCTGAAGAATGAAACTAAGGAACTTAATTGAATTTCATCATTGAACATATTTCATTGAAGAGCTGAATTAACATTAGAAATGATTATCTTTCAAGTGAATTAAATGAAGACCTCTAAAAAAACTGAATGATTTGCATTGTAATAATTAAATCACTGTATCAGAGTAATTTGCAGGATTTGTTTTTATGATTATATCTACAAGGCTGTTTGAGAATAAAATCACTCAATAAAAAACTACCATTAATAAATTTTGGAAGCAAATTTATACGGAAAACCAAATTTAAGGAGAGCTTATTTATTTTCAATATGTTTTTCTTGTTTTTCATTCGATTAGCAAGAATGAGGCATATACATAGAAGAGTATTCACATTATCTAAGTTAGAAGTTAGAAGTTAATTTAAAAAGCTGATTTTTTACAGATAATGTGTTAATTATTTCAATATTACAATTTTTTTTATCAATAAGGGGGTTATGAATTTCAATATATAACTCATGATGCATGGGTTGAAAATTATCTTAAAATCGCTGTTTCAAATTTCATTTCTTCTTTATCGGTAGATCTATAGAAATCTGTGTTTCCTTTTTTTTGAAACGTTATAGGTACCTTTTTATATTGATTATTTTGCAATGAAGTTAAACTGTACATATTTCATTTAACTCAACTTCAACTAAGGCGTCATCTATGATCAATTTGTGTATAATATTCTCCAGGTCTCCAGAGAAAATTTTCTATCAGATCTGAATCAGGAGTTTTATGTGTTATGTTGTCACCTCAGAATTATCTAGCCCAGTATTCTGAACCCGTAGAATTTTGAAGTAAAGATATCAATAATATACGAACTAATGTAGAATAAAATTTCAGAAGCATGAAAATTTCTTGATTCGTAATTAATCGAAACTTATTAACCCTCTCGGTCACGAATTAAAACTATTGGAGCGAAAAATCTGAAATTTACTGTGATGCAACTTATGATTTTTTGAAAATTTTTGATGTTAAATTCAGATTTTCAAAATGCTCCGTTTGGGCACTATGACATGTCCCCAATTGAGGACATCATGAGCTGATGGGCACTATGACATGTCCCCAATTGAGGACATCATGAGCTGATGGAAGACAACAAATTTTCAGAAATATGTTCAGAGGGTAAAAAGAGTACTAAAATGTATAAAATTTAACTTTTGCAGAAATAAAATAAAAGTGCTGTTATATTTACCCAGATGTTGCGTTTACCGCTAGCTCACAATGTCCTCAAATTAGGACACCACACTTTCAAAAATCGCTGATTACAATATGCACAAAAATCACCAAACACAATTACTTTGGAACAAGTCTACATTTATTGTGAACGTGAACAAACAGTTTTCAAACACGTGGTCTAACGAATATAACCAAAAAAAAAAAATAAACAGTAGAGCGCTACACTGCTGTCACAGTTACCCTACGGAAACGTAGGTTGTCCTCAATTGAGGACAAGGTGAGCGAGAGGGTTAATCACAGAAAAATTAGATATTTTTTGGAAATTTAAATTATAAATATTATTTTAGTATGCTTTAATGATGAGTAGGGAAAGACTGAACAAAACTTGAAATCCTAAACGAATTATAATAATTTTTGTAATTTCCCAGAGGAGGATCCCGAATGTCCCTAATAAATGAGGGAATTTTATACCCTAGACTTAAGGTACACCTTGGGGGACATCCATTAATTACATAATATATATTATATAATTTTGGCGATTTTTTGACTACCCCTCCTTGGTGAGATGTCGTGAGTTCTTGCTCGACCCCCTCTCCCCTCCCCGAATATCACGTGAGATTTTTAAAATAAATATTTGTTATATGAATGAGTTAATCTGTGCTAATTCTATTAGTTCAAGTAAATCAGTAATATTTTATGAAAATGTGAAAAAAAATAAGTTAATAATAAAACAATGGTTGTAATAAGTTTTTTTCAGTGAAAATTATTAGTGCATCGTTTGTTTATTATTAAAGGTTATGGCATTATTTTTTTATGAATAATATTCACATCGTATATGAAGAAGAAATATTTACTCCAAAAAAGGTACTTACTGTTAATAAGTATTTTTCAATAGTTAACAAATGATGTTAGAAAAATACTTTTTCATATTTAATAAATGAATTAATTGTTTCCAACCAAATGAATTTATTTATAGATAATAAATTCTTCCATCATTGCATAATTAAACCACGATGAATATTTTTATGAATGATTTTTAGTGGAGAAACATTTTTTCTTAAGTAAACCCAGTTTTCTCGTAATTTTATATTGTTTCTTGCGAGAAAAAAATTACGTGATATTTGTTGAGACCACCCCTTCCCCCACGTGAAATTTTCCTCGACCCCCTCCCCCGTAATTAATGGATGCCCCCTTGCCGCCACAGTTAAGAACCTGAAATTATCCCCATGCTCATCTACATACGAACATATTAAAAACAAGTCTAGAGATATTCATATAACAGCGAATACTAAGCAGAGTTCATCTTTTTATTTCATTAATTATAGAAATGAAAATTAGACCTATCTCAACATATATTGTAGAATATTTATTCTACATTTAGGACGAGGATTCCGATCTCTAAACATCCAGAACCTTTATGTTCACATCTACCGTCTATTACTCATTCAATGGTTTTGAATAATTCGAGCTCCCTTTTTTTAACCCTTTGACAGAAAGTGATGTTTCAGAAAGCATTTTAGCCCAGAAACCGAAAAAATCTACAGGATTAGATAATATCCCAATTATATTAATAAAAGAAAATGTTGATATTCTAAAAGGACCTTTAACCTATTTATTCAACATGTCGCTCGCCGAATATTTCCGGATGCTTTTAAGAAATCAGTAGTAATACCTTCACACAAAAAGGGTGATAAGTTTGATCCGGGCAATTATCGTGGTGTTTCCTTATTGTCGTCGTCTATTTCAAAATTATTAGAATGGTGTGTAAACAAGCAATTAATTTCTTATTTAAATAGATACAAAATACTTACTCACTGTCAGTTTGGCTTTAGAGAGGATCTTAGTACCTCTGATGCAACGTTTGCTCTAATTGAGAAGTTACATGAAATCTTAGAACTTAAACAATATCCGTTAGGTATATTTTGTGACTTGTCAAAAGCCTTTGACTGCGTGGACCATAAATTGTTATTGGAAAATTTGTATTATTGTGGTATTCGAGGTACACCGCATGATTGGTTCGGGTCTTACTTGTCGAACCGTAAAATGTGCGTAGGAATTAATCATACCGTCAATAACAGGTGCGATCAATACTACTCGAGTTGCGTCGATGTTCAATGCGGAGTTCCTCAAGAGTCTATCTTGGGACCAACATTGTTTCTTATATATATCAATGACTTGGTTGTAAATTTTCCCAATGCTTATTTTTCTCTTTTTGCCGATGATACCAGTATAATCGTCAGCGGAATAAACAAAGATTCTTTATTACTTTTTTCTACTACCGTCATGCAAGGCGTATCGGATTGGTTTCTCGCTAACAGACTAGCATTGAACATCGGCAAAACTCAAAATATATCTTTTAACCTATATCGAGACTCTGACGTGGTTGGTATAAATATAGGCCAACAAACTATCACCTCTTCTCACAACATAAAATTTTTAGGCATACACATTGATAACAAGCTTGACTGGAACTTCCATATAAATCAACTAAATAAATCTCTTAGCAAATATGTATTTGCATTGCGAGCAATAAAACAACATACTAACATATTTGTAGCAAAAACGGTGTATTTCGCTCAGTTTCATAGTATAATGCAATATGGTATTGAATTTCGGGGAACGGCGGTATCCGCAGGCTCCGTATTCATGGCTCAAAAGAGAGCAATCAGAGCACTTTTCAACTTAAAATCTAGAACTTCTTTTAGACCATTTTTTAAAGAAAATGGAATAATGACCATGACAAATACTTATGTTTACAAAATTTCTTTATTAATTCACAAACATCAAAATGAACTTCCTACCCCAAATGACAGACATAAATATCCCACGCGAAAACAAGACATAATACCTCCAAACTATAAATATGGTCGCACTCGAAATGGCCCTTTATATTCAGGTATTAAAGTATATAACCATTTACCTTCGGATTTGAAAAATTTAAAAGAAAAATTAAACAACTTCTATATCAGTATGTTTTTTATGATATCTCAGAATTCTTTCTGACGAATTTTAACTAAAACTTTTTTTTCTCTTTTTTTTGTTATTTCCAACGCTTAGGCTAAAGTCACTGTGTATTTTATTGAATTTTTATATGCTTTGTTCTGTATATTGTGATTTTGTGGAATAAATATCTCTCTCTCAACTAATATTGCTTGAAGATGCAAACAACGTTTCGTGCAAATTAAACCACTTACACTTTCAGGCAATTTCGAAGAAGCTTTAAAGGGTCTCTTGGGATGTAATAGTCTATTCTCCATCATTTCAACTATATTGATTTGGGAACTCGAAATATTTCTCAAACTCACGATTGCCTAATGGCCAAACATCGTGATCGGAATCGACACTTCGTGCTCCTTGACCACTTCGTTCTGTAATCTTCTCAGAATTTATCACTTTTAGCTTTCTCACACACTGCAAATTAAGAGCCCTTGGGATTTTTTTTGCGAAATCAGCTCGTTTTTAACGAACCGAAAGAAGAGTTGTCAGGTTTGATGTATTAGGTTATGTTGGAAGATTTGTAGTCTTGCATTTTTTAAATTCAGTTATTGTATAAATGTCGAATATGTACAGCAATTAAAAGGAACAAATATGTGTGTATGATTGAATTCTGTAGACAGGTCCTTGAATTGCTTGCAATTTATGATCTGAATATGAAGTTTTTAAATACCTATCTATTTTTGTATGTATTTTATGATGACACTGGTTCTGAAATTTCAATTCAATTTTGAGCTTTGTCAAGATTATTATTTTTGGTAGTCAGAATAGTTGTTTCTATTCGTGTCTGACTATGAGTTTGGTTCTATTCATATCTATTGTTGGTCGTCCAGTGATAAAAATTCAAAGTAATTAAATAATGATTAAATTAATCAAATGGCGAAGGCGCCAGATCAGCCCCTTTATGTCACTAATTTTTTCAGAAATTTTGTATAATGTATTTATTTGAAACACACATACAAATGTGTATATATATATATATATATATATATATATATATATATATATATATATATATATATATATATATGTATATATATATATATATATATATATATATATATATATATATATATATATATATATATATATATATATATATATATATATATATATATATATATATATATATATACAGGGTGTTTCCAAATGAGTGCGAAAGTTTTGAGGGGGCATTTTGTGGGTGCGTTTTATCAATAAGAAATCTACCTATGGATATTTTTTCAGTTTTGTTCTGATTTTTTGAAAGGGTTAAATTTGCAACCCCCTTCCATTTTTTACCAGAACTTTTTAACAAAATGAAATTTCTCTAATAAAAAATACCTGTTGGATACAATGATTTAGTGCTAAACTTTTTTTACTCTTGTGGTTTTTCCGTAAAAGCAATAGTTTCTTAGTAAAAAAATTAAATGCCTACGTCATCATGAATGAACGGATCTTCTGAAAGTGGAGTCGAAAAAATCTAGTAGTTGGCTTTCAAGTCGCTTGGAGGCTTATCTGGTAGTTGAAAGATCAATTCGCTTTGATTTTTATGTGATACTTAGTTGAAAGTTCATTTCTGCCTTTTAAATCTTCAATATCAAATCTTATTTTTGGAAGCGTGTAACTTTTCAAGGACAGGCCCAAGAGCTTTTGTTTACATGAAAGACACATTTAATTTTTGATAAGGAATCACCCTGTATATGTACATACATATATATATATATATATATATATATATATATATATATATATATATATATATATATATATATATATATATATATATATATATATATATATATAAATTTCAGCTTTCGGCTATCGTTCTAAATATGAACTTTTTCCGTAAAAAATAATTGTTAAATTCATAACTTCTGAATTAAACTTTATTTCACTAATTTTAATTGAACAAATTCCATATTTCAAAAACACTGTAAAATCTTAAATGATAGATCATTTGATAATTATTGAAAAAATTATCCCATATTATTAATGAATTCAATGGTTATTGATTTTTTCAGAATATTTATCCGTATCGTAAAACCCTGTGTCTTCTGCTTCTACCATGGCATGTTCTTGTGGTTTTCCGGCATGTTCCCACGTAGTTCTTGCAGATGTTATTCGAGCCGTCTCAAATCTGACCGATCAAGAGCGAGTCACCATCCTGAAGGTACTCGCAAGAGATGAGCTGCTCAAAAGGGAACAACAACTTAAAGTTATGTAAGTATAGCCGAAAGTATTGAAACAGAGACTGATAAAGAGTTCAAGCTAAACTCTTGTTTTCCAGAATATATTCATATAATATGAATTATTGAATTGAATTGTCATTTACTTGGTGAAAGTTCATATTCATAACTTTATAAATAAATAAAAAACTAACTTCTCACAGGTTGAAATAAAAATCTATTGAGTAAACGTGTTTCGTCATAACATTGACTTCATCTCGTACTGAAGTATGGTATTACAAAACAATCTATTTATACGAAAAATTTAATATAACAGAGGGGTTCCTAGAGAAACTAAATAACAATAAGCAATTCATTCAGAGTTATTAGTAGGTACATTGAACAGATTAAGGAGAGAAGGGTTTACTTCAATCTGGTCGTTAATTTGGTTTCCATAATTTTTATATTGATTGATGTAAAGGGATTCCCAAGAGTTGGTTGGAGACTATTTTCTAACTGTAATATATTATAATTGTGATTAAAGGTATGGTTTTGTTGAATAAGATGGCATCAGAAAACTGACTCTAATTATATCCTCAGTCCTCAGTCATATGCATTGCAATATAATCTTGCTTTATTTCAACTTCAATGTTCCAAGCAGATTCAGCACATCAAGTATTCGGACAAAAATTAGCCAGGACATGTCACAGATAAAGAAAAAATTCCAAGCCAGCGAACCAGATTTCTCAATAAGGTTCATGTTAGCCCAGCACGAAGTTAGCAGATTTTCTAGCAGACTGCTTTTTATTTTTTCGCAGAAAAGTAATCAAGTTGGCTAATTACGAACTCTCGTATCCCAAATATCATTCAATGACATTTTGTGGAGACTGATTCCACAAATTGCTACACTGAACATTGTCCAATTAAAAAAGGCTTAACATCAACATGAAATGAATCAGATGATATAAGAAGATGTGGAATATACGACTGCGACAAAATTTCGTTCGAAAAGCATTGTTTGGAATATCTTCAAGGAAACTACATTCGGTAATTTTTTCCTAGTTCCAATATCTAGAATTTCTGTTATTCATTATTATTGTGTAACGCGGAAAATCTACCTCAAAGTCTCACCAGAAAAACTACAGGTGAATTTTGCAAATACATAATAATTTGGCATAATATCTTCTAGTTTATCGGAAGATATATTCTATTATTTTCAATAATGTTGATTTAATTTACGGACGAGGACATGAAAAAATAAATTTATAAATACTCAAATTTCAAATACAAAAAGGGGGTAAGGGGCTGGGTCAGCTACCCGTCCACGCGATCTATAAAATTTATTTTTACTCAAACTACACAGCTGATTTTCATAGTTCTTTCATATAAAAACCTTTTCCATGAAAAAACATTTAGATACACCAAGTTTGGCGATCTTCGGCCAAATAATGGTGGAGTTTAGCGATCTCATATATTCATATGAGAGATTTAGACTGAGCATTTTGTGCAAAAAGTGTTAGAAGAAAACCAGCTCCGCCATTGTTTGTCAAATAGTTCCATATGATAAAGTGATATGTTTTTCACTCGACTTTATTATTTATATCTTTGTTATTAACAATTTTATGCAAAAAATCGCGTTTTTTTTAGTTGTTTGCTTATAAAATTGAAACTATCAGAGTAATCGTGATGGTGTCAATAGACTTATAGTAGAAAATGAAAAGAAGAACAAAATGAGAGGTCGGACGACTCGATCAGACCCTCAGTCTAAGAGAAAATTATAAAAAACCTGCCAAAATGCAGTTTCTTCAAAAAGTCATAACTCGGTTATGTTTTGAGTAGCAGCGTAGATTCTCCGGTTAGTATTATTAATCGATATAAACTTTATTTCTGCGAAGAGCAGGAACTGTCCGATGCATAGTTTTTGATCTATGGCCATTTGATTATGTTACTATGCAATTTTCCAGCAGACCTGAATGCGACGGGTATGGTCTGATTTCAATTTATAAATAAGATTTTGAAAGTAAAATTCTCATAGTTCAAAATGTTCATCTTGGTTTTACATGAAAACGCTGAGAAATATGTTGAACATAAAGCTGAACATGACGAAAAAGGGCCGAGCGCGTGAGAATAGTTGAAGAGTGAGGGTAGAGCAGCAGGAAAGGATAAGCACGACATTAGAAAGCGTGGGCATTTTGAACATGACGGTTATTTCTCGTCCGTTTTTCGTCATGTTCAGCTTTATTTTTAACGTATTTCTCAGCGTTTTCATGAAAAACCAAGATGAACGTTTTGAACTATGAGAATTCTACTTTCAAAATCTTTTTTGTAAATTGAAATCAGACCATACCTGTCGCATTCAGGTCTGCTGGAAAATTGCATAGTAAAATATTCAAATGGCCACAGATCAAAAACTATGCATCGGACAGTTCCTGCTCTTCGCACAAATAAATTTTATATTAATAAATAATACTAACCGGAGGATCTACGCTACAACTCAAAAAATAACCGAGTTATGAACTTTTGAAAAAAGTGCATTTTGGCCAGTTTTTTTCGATTTTCCCTTAGACTAAGGGTCTGATCGAGTCGTCCGACCTCTCATTTTCTTTGTCTTTTCATTTTCTACAATAAGTCTATTGACGCTATCACGATTACTCCGATAGTTTCAATTTTATAAGCCAAAAACTAAAAAAAACGCAATTTTTTGCATGAAATTGTTAATAACAAAGATATAAATAATAAAGTCGAGTGAAAAACATATCCCTATATCATGTGGAACTATTTTACAACCAATGGCGGAGCTGGTTTTCTTCTAACACTTTTTACATGAAAAAATCTCTGTAGCTTGGCCTATATATATATATATATATATATATATATATATATATATATATATATATATATATATATATATATATATATATATATATATAAAGGAAAATAAAAATTCAGTTTGTTGGGAATGATAGAATTGGAAAATTATTTATAAGTGGGCTGATGTCTAATGACCATTTTATGATACCATTCATATTATATTAAGCCAACGGAATTTGATAATTTCACGCCTCAATAGCAGAACCTAATTCCACAGAGTGGTACTAGGTGAATATAAATTTTTCATTGTTGGACAATTGATTAAATTTTGATGACCTCGTCTTAATGTGCTCCAGTTCAGATAATGAAATGTGATATGTGGTATATAATTTTTTTAAATATAGGAACGAAATTTTATTGGTATAATTATGAACAATACATGTTTCTTTGAATTTAAATGTGTTGTATTGTTGTTCTTCTATCAAACGCATTTTACTAGAAGACATTGCGACATCCCCATATAGACCTATATATATATATATATATATATATATATATATATATATATATATATATATATATATATATATATATATATATATATATTTATATATATATATATATATATATATATATATATATATATATATATATATATATATATATATATATATATATATATATATATATATATATATATATATATATATATATATATATATATAAAATCATAATGAACAATTTTCTCGAAACTTTAGGTTCTCAGCAAGGGAAGAGGGCAGTGGCGGATCTAGGATCTCGACGAGGGGGGTCTACAAAATCGTTAAAATAGAATATGCAAATTTTCGTCGACAGAATATCAGCATTTTAGATTCAGGTCCAATCGGGTTCGGACCTCCCTGGGGGTCCGGACCTGATGACCCCCCAACCCCCGTAGATCCACAACTGGGAAGGAGCAATTATTAAAATCGACTAATCTTCAACAAAATTATATAATTCGGAAGCAATATGTGATTCCTTCTCAGGAATTACTGAAAAAATAAATTGAAATTTATACTTAATGAATAAATAAATAAATATATATATATATATATATATATATATATATATATATATATATATATATATATATATATATATATATATATATATATATATATATATATATAATTATATATATTATATATATTATATATATATATATATATATATATATATATATATATATATATATACAGGGTGATTCATTAATACGTGTAAATATTTTAACGGGAGAATTTTGAGCCCAAAATATGAAGATCTAACCCAATTTGCTCATATAAAATATTTCTCCTTACTGAGTTACAGGTGTTTTATTTCGATTATTAAAAATGAATTTTGTTCATTACTTCAATGCTGCTTGATATTTCTTTATGATATTTGGCAGTAAGTTAAAGTAGTTTGGGACACATCAAGTAAAGAAGACTTTCTCGCTATCACCAGTGGCGTACGGCAGGGGCACGGGAAGAGTTCTCGTTTCCTAAATTCTACGCCACTGGCAGAATTGTCATTTTAGTATAATTTTTCGATTCTCCTATATTTTCTCTGTAAATAAGGTATTCTTTTTTCGTAACGCTAGAGCCACTATTTTTCGAGATATTTAACGTTGAACATATGGCTGCACAATTCCTTTGATTTTTATGTACGAGTCATATCGGGTTTTTTTGTCATACGATTGCATGTATTTAAATTGAAAAAAAAATTATTAGGTATTTTTTTTTTAATTTATAATAATATTAACAAACAATTTAAAACATAACAACTACAAAAATATCCAGCGCTACATAAAAAAAGTTCAAAATAAATACTTAATTATGAAGATCTTCTTTACAAATTTTGGAAGAATATCAAATTTTATGAACAAAACTTGAAAACCAATTTACAATAAATGTTCAATATGCTCTCCGTTTACCTCAATAAGTTTTTTCATTCTTTCGTTGAACGATCTTCTAACTTTAAAAAATATGTTTGGGCTGATTCGCAAAAAAATTAGCGGAATTTACAATTTGCTGCCATAGTTCCTGGCTAGTATTTCTCGTTTGGGAGTATAGCCACTATTTTTCGAGATATTTAACGTTGAACATATGGCTGCATAATTACTTTGATTTTAATTATGTATCAATCATGTTGGTGTTTTTGTAATAGAATTGTTAATTAAGTAATTATTATGCATGTGTCTAATGTCATAATAGATGCAGTTCACATTTATTTGGAAATAGATATGAGGAAGTCTTAAATAATTATTTTGATCTAGTAGGATGGTGTCACAACTGACAGTTGTTGACAATATTATCTATGAAGATTGTGACTGTTATAAATTTTTTAAAAGCTGATTAAGTGAAGATGCAGCGCCCTAATGTTTTTTGTAATACTGAAATGCGCGATATGCTTTGTGTTTATGCACAAGAAAATTATTCCTGTCTTGCTGCTACTCAAAGATATGGAGAAATGTATCCAGATAGTGTTCAGCCCAATCATCAAACCTTTCGCAATATTTTTAGAAGATTAGGAGAGACTGGACAATTCAAGCCAAAACGTGATGTGGGCCGACCTAAACATATTTTTGTAGATCAGGAAGATGACATATTAGTGAGAATTGCAGAAAATCCACAAGTTAGCACTCGTCGCTTATCTTCAATGACTGGGGTAAGCCAATCTACAGTTTTTAGAATACTGAAAAAGGGAAATTTGAAACCTTACCATTTTACTCCAGTACAAAACTTATTACCAAGAGATCTTCCTGCAAGATTGAATTTCGCTCAGTCGATGGCAAATAAAAAAAATGAAAATCTGAACTTTTATGAAAATGTTATCTTTAGCGACGAAGCTACTTGTACACGGAGAGGAATATTTAACTGGAGGAATAGCCACAGTTGGGATACTGAAAATCCTCATTTATATTGTGAGTCACATTTTCAACGCGAGTTTAAAATTAATGTTTGGTGCGGTATACTCGGAGACCGTTTGTTAGGTCCATATGAACTACCTGAAAATTTAAATGGTAATTCGTATTTGGAGTTTCTACAAACTAAACTTTTCGATGAGCTAGAACAATTGCCACTTAACCAAAGGAGAGGCATGTGGTTCATGCACGATGGAGCACCACCCCATTATACATCAATAGTGCGGAATTATCTAGATAATAAATTTCCTCATCGTTGGATTGGCAGAGGTAGTGAATTTCCGTGGCCGCCTCGAAGTCCCGATTGTAATCTATTAGATTTCTATTTCTGGGGGCATATGAAATCACTGGTATACTCCAAACAATAATTACTAGCCAGGAACTATGGCAGCAAATTGTAAATTCCGCTAATTTTATTGGCGAATCAGCCAAATATATTTTTTAAAGTTAGAAGATCGTTCAACGAAAAGAATGAATAAACTTATTGAGGTAAACGGAGATCACATTGAACATTTTGTTTTAAATTGTTTTTAAGTTTTAGTTCATAAATTTGATATTCTTCCAAAATTTGTAAAGAAGATCTTCATATTTAAGTATTTATTTTGAACTTTTTTTATGTAGCGCTGGATATTTTTGTAGTTGTTATGTTTTAAATTGTTTGTTAATATTATTATAAATATAAAAAAAATACCTAATAATTTTTTTTTTCAATTTAAATACATGCAATCGTATGACAAAAAACCCGATATGACTCGTACATAAAAATCAAAGGAATTGTGCAGCCATATGTTCAACGTTAAATATCTCGAAAAATAGTGGCTCTAGCGTTACGAAAAAAGAATACCTTATTTACAGAGAAAATATAGGAGAATCGAAAAATTATACTAAAATGACAATTCTGCCAGTGGCGTAGAATTTAGGAAACGAGAACTCTTCCCGTGCCCCTGCCGTACGCCACTGGTGATAGCGAGAAAGTCTTCTTTACTATTATTTGATGTGTCCCAAACTACTTTAACTTACTGCCAAATATCATAAAGAAATATCAAGCAGCATTGAAGTAATGAACAAAATTCGTTTTTAATAATCGAATTAAAACACCCTGTAACTCAGTAAGGAGAAATATTTTATATGAGCAAATTGGGTTAGATCTTCATATTTTGGGCTCAAAATTCTCCCGTTAAAATATTTACACGTATTAATGAATCACCCTGTATATATATATTTAAATATTTATATATATATATATATATATATATATATATATATATATATATATATATATATATATATATATATATATATATATATATATATATATATATATATGTATATATATGGTACTATTGGAATGAATTTAACAAATTATATGAAGTATGTATTAATTGAAACTGGATAAATTATATCACATATCCAAATAATACTGTATCATATCTTCTGTGTTGAATTAATAGAAAGTAATACCAGTCTCAAATTGTCGTTGAATATTCATAACCCAGTTCAATAAGCCACCCTTTCTACGGACAAGTTCCTTTCTCTTCGTCTGCTTCCTCCTTCATTAGACAATCAAGTGATAGGTCACGTTGGATGTTGCCAGATTAATATACTCCCAAACCCTTTTATTCGCCACAAAATTTCAGTTGAGATTAACAAATATTCAGTTCTGGTAACCTACAGTCTTACCATTTTTTACCGAATGTCAGTGTAGAATTATTCACTATAACGAATACCTTCAGGATTCTTCTTCATTAGTAGAACGTAATTTTGCCCTAGAACTTCGTGTACACACACACACACACATATATATAAATATATATATATATATATATATATATATATATATATATATATATATATATGTATATATATATATATATATATATACATATATATATATATATATATATATATAATATATATATATATATATATATATATATATATATATTATATCTATATATTTATACATATATATATATATAAAATATATATATATATATATATATATATACATATATATATATATATATAAATATATATATATATATAGTATTATATATATATATATATATATATATATATATATATCTAAGTAGAATACTTCGTGTCTTTGGAACACTAGTAAATATTAAGTCTGCAAGTCAGTGGGCTCTTATTATTATATATAAACTCCTGAACTTTCAAATTTTGAAGTGTTTATAAGTTGATTTGTCCTGTATGTAAAGGAGTATATATAGGTCAGACTGGTCGATCGTTCAAGACAAGATTTAAAGAACACCAACAAACTTTTTTGAAAAATAAAACGGATTCAACGTTTTCAAATCATTGCCGTGAAAACCACCACCCATTTCCACAAATAGATAATTTTAAAATCATGCACAAATTACCGAAAGGAACCAAACTTACTTATTTAGAATCATTAGAAATTTTTAAACTCAATCATAATGCAAAAGATACCTTGCTGAACGACCAGATTGATCTGATATATTCTCCTATATTTAGTGTATTCAAACAATAACGACCTTTCTAAGAACATTGTATTGTACCAATTTGGGTAATTCACTCGATTAGCCCTTCTTGAAATATGTTCCTCTTGTCTATTCAAGTACCTGCAATAATTCTTTCCCACCCGTAGGCGCAAATCATTATTTCTGTATTCAGTTCTTAACTCAATCTGCCCGATGATGGTCTAGTGACCGAAATTGCAATCGCAGTGTTAAATTTTTCAAAATATTTTGTGATAATAAACGTAGTAAATTCAAATTTAGTTTTGTTCATCATGTTAAATTATCACGTAGTAACGACGGATTCCATCAACTATATATATATATATATATATATATATATATATATATATATATATATATATATATATATATATATATACCTAACTAGCTGACCCGGAAAACGTTGTTCTGCCACATAAATTATTTTTATCTATTCATCTATCTGCCGATGTATATCTACCTATCTAACTATATATCTATCTATATAGATAGTTATCTATCTTTCTATCATTCTATCTATCTATCTATCTATCTATCTATCTGCATATCTATCTATCAATTTATCTGACCGGGCAAACGTTCTGCCATATAAATTATTTTTATCTATTTATCTTTCTATTCATCTATCTGCCGATGTATATCTACCTATATATCTATCTATCTAGTTATCTATCTTTCTATCTATCTATCTAACTATCTATCTATCAATCTATCTGACCCGGCAAAAATGTTAATCGTTTGGAGTATGAAAAATATATTACGACCTATTCTCAAACCAACTATTGTTATTTTCGATTGCCATCTTGCAGCCCTATTTTGGATCTGTTGATTAAATTTAAAATAATGAAAAAATGCAAAAATAGGATAGTAGAAGGGTATACAATTGAGAGTAATATGAATTTTTCTATTCTAAGTCATGACAAAATAATGACATAGATTAGAAATAATTTTATATGGTGGTTAAGTATTCTCAAATTTTCTAATTTCCCGCGCAATTTTCTTGATTTTTTCTTTCATAAGAACCTTCTTCTGAGAATAAAAAACACAACAAAAAAAGAATTAATGAAATCGGTCCAGCCGTTCAAGCGTGATGGCGGGACCAAGGGAAATAAGGATTCATTTTCATATATGGAGATTTTCTAATTTCCCGCGCAATTTTCCTAATTTTTACTTTCATAGTAACCTTCTTCTGATAATAAAAAACACAACAAAGAAAGAATTAGTGAAATCGGTCAAGCCGTTCAAGCGTGATGGCGGGACCAAGGAAAATAAGGATTCATTTTTATATATAAAGATTATATATATTATATATATAATTATATATATAGCTTCGGACGATATCTTGTATGGGATTGTTTTTGGTATGAATTGGTTAGGAAGTTGTCCCCCCGGAGGAAGAAATGAAAAAAGGGCATGATTTTGGAGAAATAGAATTGAAAGTTTATAATAGGTAGTTTAGTGTGATATCTTGAATGGAAATACTTTTTATGCGAGTTGGTTGATAAGTTCAACGTGAATGAAATAGTTTTTCGAATTTTGAAAAATTTCAAGTTTGACGGGGTATGGCGGGTATTTTGGATCGCCGGAATGCCGGAGTGGTGATTTTTGTACAGCATTAATAAAAAGCAATAGTTAAAAAAAATCAACCTGTAAGAAATAATTTTAAAAAAAATTAAAAAAAAAAATCAAAAAAGTATGGCGGGTCTAAACACCCAACGGAGAAGTATGGCGTATAGCGAGTGTCGGATTTTTTGTTGTTGAAATACCGATAAATTTAAGAAATTTTCTGAAAGGAATTGTTTGACACCTCCGGATTTTTTTCGAGCAATTTCAATTAATTATTCTGAATTTGCGACCCGCGCACCACCGGTAAGAACATCATTTTCCTTCAATTTATTACGTACATGAACTCCCCTAAAAGCGCCATACTGTAAGAAATGACTTCACAAATCCTTCCAGTATCTCTCGGTCTATTAAGATATATGCAATATTCTCCTAGCTCTCGAAGATTTCTCTACATATTTGGCAACACGGTTTGCGATATTGCCGCACGTCAAACCACTCGCTCCATGAACCTGTCTTAAGTCGAATAACTGTTCACGCGCCTGCGCCTTGATGCGCACCTTGAGACACTGTCGGTCGGTTACCGAAAACTTAAACTTTACAATCACCATGACAAGAAAGAACTAAACAACACAAAAGTGATACCAGGTGCCGGTCTTCGATAATCAATTCTTGCTTCCGTGATCAGTGCCATAAAATTATAAACAAGAATAATTAATATAAATTAATCGGTTAGCATTTGTTTGGAGAATGTCTGTGATTCAAACTGCCGGGCCAGGAAAATAAAGAAGTGAGAAGTGAGTTTGTTGCTTGTTCTGGCAGTTAGATTACTCAGAGAATGGTAGTATGAGCTTAAAATAAAGCAAACTGAAGTTATAAAACTCAATCAAGTCTCACAGGTATGCACAATGAATCTAAATGCCCTTTTGTACATTCAATAATTTAAATTTGCTAACGAATGAACTCGTTTTAGATTCAAAGGAATTCTCATAATAAAAGCTAGATGTATTTTGTTAATACCTACTGAACTTACGCTCAATTTACAAAACTTGTTATACGTCTATAATCATTATCTATTACTCATACATCGAAACACACTGAACTATCCCAATTTATTTTGATTCATACTTTTGACAGATGACAGGTAGGCAGGTAGATTGTTTCTGGGAAGTCACAGGTTGGGTTTCCTTCTGCCCCTGACTACTACGGTCAATAACCTGACAATTGTGTACAAATTTCTTGTCGAACAATAACGTTTGTTTTGTAGGATGCTGAGAAAATACAATATACTAAATGTTTTTTGCGTTTCTGTGCGAATCCGTTTATGTTTTCTTTGTTTCCTTGTTAACATAACTTGTTTACGTCCGTATTTAATGTTGATTTTTCTTTGATTATGCGTCGATTGGTTTGATGAAAAATTAGCAAATCTAGATTAATAATGAGCCGAGATTATATACGTGCGAAGTTATTCAAGTCCCGTAATTCTTCAGTAGGTTTATCTTGGCAATGTATATAAGACGACGAATCCGTAATTTGAAAGTAAATGATGCATATCCTGTTGATGTAGATCATACGTTCACTTGTGTATATCATAACTGATTTCTGGTTCTTTTCAATTCGCATGATGACCGCAAATTGCATAATATGTATATACACTTGTGTATTTTACCGTAATATTAGTCCCCAGCTGATTTATAGTTGCACTTTTTGAATATGCAGGGTGTCATTTTCCACCTGATTGTTGATTATGACCTTAGTTTAAATTTCTACTTGTTTTTAAGTTATAATGCTTTCGTAAATATAGATATCAATTATTAAATTTTGAATGGCTTTTTTGATGCTTACTCTAAATTTGTAAAATAAAAATTAAATTTTTAAAAACGATTTAAACGTTTAACAACAACGTTTGTTGATGAATATCGGAAATAAACTCCAGGGACCTTTGAAAATATAAAGCGTTGTTAAGATGTTGAGTAAACAGGCTCTTCATAGGCCAAAAATAACTGGGTGCTCAGTTTGAGCATTGAATAAGATGAATTTTCAGTTTGAATGAAGAATTTTAAATAAAAAACTTGAAAAATTCATGTTTTTAGTCATATTTTCCCCTATTGCAGTCTATCTAAGGAAAGCAGTCAGGTGTGTTAGTCGTTTTTCCTTCCGTTTTAGACCTCCTTGACCATGATTTTCGAAAAAAAATTCATGTCTGATTTGGTTGAATTTTTACAACCACAGCCATTTTTACACAAATATTTCTTGTTTTTTCGCGTTTATTGAAAAATGGCCAAACTCCACAGCTTCTGCACTAATATTTCATTATAAACCAAATTCAGAGTTATTAGTTTAATTTCAGTTTGTTAAGAAAACCTCATATGTTTTATCTTTCACAAAAATTGTTAATGTTCTAGCATTCTTCTTTATACTTCTATTTTTGATACGAATGAAACTAGGGACCGTACGTGTAGGAGCGGTAAAATGTGTCGCCTCCTGTTTCAGAGTTCGTGGCTTCAATTCCCACCGTGCCCTTAATTATTATGTACGTTTATGAATTTTAGGATTGCAAATAATGATATGATGGATAATGTACTAGTTTACAAGTCAAATGTAACTGTAGGTCCAACGAGTGAAACAATGAAAATAATACATTATTCTTCATTATTAGTTGTACTTCTAATATGTTTATAATATATTCTTGATTGTTCACTAAAAATTATCGTGAAACGGTAAATATACCATTGAATTTTTCTGTTGATTACTGTCAATATTATTCTGTAATTTAATACTGAACAATATGATATGTTCTCGACTTCTGGATTAAGTCAAAAAATTAATGTTAATATAGACAAAGTTATGAAGGTCGGATATTCTTACCTTGCTGATATTATCTTATCGATTATGATCACACAAGGTGTTATAACTATTGATTTTTTTGAGTAATGTAATAATAGAGTAATGATGCAAAATTACATTTAATCCAATGTCCTTATTTTCAAAGCATATAAATATAACAATTTCTAATTTGCAAGTACAAAATTATCATTGTCATATTTAAAACTTTAATATTTTTTTAATGATGCGGAAATTCTCAATTATTGTTGGATGTTTCATTAAAAACAATATTTTTAATAAATGCAGATTTTTTATTCAGTATTTTATTTGGTTCATACTTTTTGATTTGTCTTTTTCAAAAACTTAGTATGCTCTGGAATTCCAAACGCGAGTTCATATAGTAGATATCTTCATGCCAGGAAGTATTTGTTCTGTCGATGCGTTTCTACATTTTCGGCTTAGACATTGAATTGTTGGTTTTTCATATTTTTGGCGGGGGGATCTATGGGTTGATATCCTAATGGTATTTCGGTCGTGATTTGTTTTGGGGAACATTAAGAAATATGTTAATTCACTACGAGTCCAGTAAGCTGCACTGAAGAGATCTAATAAGATCGAAATAGCTGTATAAAGATCTTGAGTCAGGATGACCTGACATTTTCTTGAATGTTTCATTTTGAATGCTGATTTCGCGTAGGTATACATATAACTAGCTCCATTGGTAGATTGTTCCATAATTTTTAAATTATTGAAGAATTTTACTCGTGCACTTCATGTGATATATGAAATTGACTATGTATATATTACATTGAAATGATCGCAAAACTGTTTAATAAATGCTTGTTAAACTGTGACAGCATTCCGGAAGACTGGAATATAGCGTATATAAGCTCCATTTTCAAAAAGGGGGATAAAAAATAATGCCGAAACTATAGAGGCATAAGCGTGACTAGTGCAATGGGGAGGTTGTTCGGCCGAATATTGAAAACGAGAATAGAAATGAGCATAGCAGATATAGAGGATTCCGTTCAGGACGATCATGTATGGACAACACATTTGTTCCTCAAGTATTAGAAAAACGAACCTCCCATAATCTGTCTACTCACATAGTGTTTGTCGACCTGGAAAAAGCCTACGACACGGTGCCTTTAAAGAGACTTTTTGAAACATTGACGAATTGCTTGTCTGGCCTCAGTAAAACTTACATTCAAGCCATATGGAATTTGTATAAAGGAGCAAAGAGTGTGGTGAAGATGGGAAATGTTCTATCTGAATGGTTCCCTACCACAAAGGGACTTAGACAGGGGTGCAGCATATCATATAACTTATTTAAAATTTATATTCAAGAAGCCATCAAAGATTGGAAAAGGAAAACATACGAAATGGTGTTACAAGTTCAGGATGAGATTCTGACAACTCTTCTCTTTGCCGATGACCAGGTAATTGTAGCAGGTGACGAAAACGACATAGATTATATGTTCAGAAAGCTGAAAGAGGAGTATGAAGGTTGGGGGTTGAGTGTGAATGTGAGTAAGATGGAATATTTGAGGATAGGAGACACGAGGGAGGAAGATCTGGAGTTACAAGTGCATGGACTTAAAAGGTGCAGATAATTCAAATATTTGGGGAGTATCATCTCCAAAGATGGAACAACAAAAAAGGATATTAAAAATAGGACACTGGAAGGTAAAAGGGCTATTCGCTTGTTGAACTCTTTACTGTGGTCAGGCAGGATGAAACTTCGTACGAAAATGGCAATCTACACGACAGTTGTAGAGCCTATTTTAACTTATGAATGTGAATGCTGGCTATTTGCAGGAAAAGAAAAAAGGAGCATAGACACAGTAGAGATGACCTTCTTGAGAAGATCTTGTAGAGTTTCCAGATTGCAATATATTAGAAACGAAGAGGTAAGAAGGAAAGCTGGGCGGGTTCTTACAACGGCAGAACGAGTGGAAGCGAGACAGTTACTATGGTACGGGCACGTTATGAGGATGGACGGTACACGATGGCCGAAGAGAGTTTTGGAGTACATACCACAAAGCAGAAGAAGGAGAGGAAGACCAACAACACAGTGGAGGGAAGAAATTACAAATAGTATGAGAGATAGAGCTATTGAGGAAGATGACTGGAATGATAGAAGGAGGTGGCGAACGAAATGCGGGATGCGGCATAGGCTGTAGGACCCCCGCTTATATATATATATATATATATATATATTACATGAATTGATTGTTAACTATAAAGCTACAGTTCCACCGGAGGAACATTTTGTTGCTGAATATTTCACCTTGTTGCCACAAGTAGAAACTTATAGCAACATACGTAAACTTCTTGTTTCCACTGAAGCAACTAAAATTTTCAATAGTTGCATATTATTTAGCAGAAACAGTCAACTTTTGTTGCTGAAACATAAAGAAATTTTAAGGAATACTTGGGAAAATTTACGGAAACACGCAACAGCAACAAAAATGTTCCTTCGGTGGAATGGTAGCTTAATGTTTGATATATAGGCCAAGCTACAGAGATTTTTTCAAAAGTGTTAGAAGGAAACCAGCTGCGCCATTTTTTGTAAAATAATTCCATATGATATAGTGATATGTTTTTCACTCGACTTTATTGCATTTTTTTTTAGTTTTTTGCTTATAAAGTGGAAAGTATCACATTAATCGTGATGGTGTCCACAGACTAATTGTAGAAAATAAAAAGACAAAGAAAATGAGAGGTCGGACGACTCGATCAGACCCTTAGTTTAAGAGAAAATCGGAAAAAAAAACAGCCAAAATGCAGTTTTTTCAAAAATTCATAACTCGGTTATTTTTTGAGTTGTAGCGTAGATCCTCCGGCCAGTATTAGTTATTGATATAAGCTTCATTCGTGCGAAGATCAGGAACTGTCCGATGCATAATTTTCGATCTGTGGCCATTTGTATATTTTACTATGCAATTTTCCAGCAGACCTGAATGCGGCAGGTATGGACCGATTTCAATCTACTAAAAATATTTTGAAAGTAGAATTGTCATAGTTCAAAACTTTCATCTTGGTTTTTCATAAAAACGTTGATAAATATGTTAAAAATAAAGCTGAACATGACAAAAAACGGCCGAGCGCGTGAGTGTAGTTGAAGAGTGGGGGTTTACAATTATTATCTGACAACGTTTAGAAATTACTGTCATGTTCTAAATGCCGACGCTTTCGAATGTCATACTTCTCCTTGCCTGCTGCTCTACCCCCACTCTTCAACTACTCTTACGCGTTCGGCCGTTTTTCGTCATGTTCAGCTTTATTTTTAACATATTTCACAGCGTTTTTATGGAAAACCAAGATGAACATTTTGAAATATGAGAATTCCTTTCAAAATCTTTTTAGTAAATTGAAATCGGACCATACCTGTCGCATTCAGGTCTGCTGGAAAATTGCATAGTAACATAATCAAATGGCCACAGATCAGAAACTATGTATCGAACAGTTCCTAATCTTCGCACAAATGAAGTTTATATCAATAACTAATACTGGCCGGAGGATCTACTGTACAACTCAAAAAATAACCGAGTTAAGAATTTTTGAAGAAACTGCAATTTGGCTGGTTTTTTCCGATTTTCTCTGAAACTGACTCGATCAAGGGTCTGATCGAGTCATCCGACCTCTCATTTTCTTCGTCTTTTCATTTCCTGCATAAAATTGTTAATAACAAAGTTATAAATAATAAAGTCGAGTGAAAAAAATATCACTATCTCATATGAAACTATTTTACAAACAATGGCGCAGCTGGTTTTCTTCTAACACTTTTTACACAAAATGCTCCCTACAAATCTCTGTAGCTTGGCCTAATAGGTATACAAAATCAAATCTGTTTGCTCCTCCGTTTCATATTCTCGAATGAAATCATCAGAGGCAACTTCCAGCATACATAATTTAATGACTATATTATCGTAAATTCGTAATAAACATAATATTAGTCCATTATGTCATCTAACCAGTTTTCTAATAATATAATGTAATGCACTATCGAAATACATTTGAAATGCTGTACATAATTCAGATAATTGTTGCATTATTGAGAAAAGTGACCCAAATATGAAGTATCTCTGGATATTATAAAATGCTTGGTTCAAACTTAAATTATATATTGACATGCACAATTAAATTTCGCTCTGTATGAAATGGGGTATTTGCATATCTGTTGGAGTTACGAGAATCGACCCAAATTTTAAATTACCTCAGAATGATATCATTCGAGGTCTATAACACCCAACTAAGATTTTGAAGAGAAAAATTTGGCACTTCTCAAATTAGATCGAGTTGGGACGACTAATCTCATAGGTTAGTTTGAATTACTTATCTGAAGAAGCCATTGTGTTGTATCTGGCGAAACAATTGTTATGTTGGACAAAATATAGTGAAAATCAAAAATCCTAGTTTTATTAACATTAACATAGATTTTCATCAAATATCGGCCACAGTAAAAGTTTAGCTGTAACAAATTAATTCAATTTATTAATGAAAAAGAATCAAATTTTGGATTGATTAGGCCGATACTTGGTGTAAATTAATAAACATATTGAAACAATGGTTAAAAATAACAATTTACACATTAAATGTGTAAATTGTTATTTTTAACCATTGTTTCAATATGAAAAAGAATCAATCTATAAGATTGTACGTTTCGGTGATACATCCATCTTCTTCAGCACTCTATGTTATATATATATATATATATATATATATAAATATATATATATATATATATATATATATATATATATATATATATATATATATATATATATATATATATATATAAATATATATATATATATATATATATATATATATATATATATATATATATATATATATATATATATATATATATATATATATTTCAATGCTGATAATAATTTAATTACTAACGTTTTATTATGGAGGTGTTATGTAGATGATATTTTTTGTATTTGGACCGGTACAGATAGGCAGTTAGATAATTTCCTTAAATATATAAATACTTTCTACAACTCGATTCAATTTACAAAAGAAGTAGAAAACGAAAACGGTACCTTGAATTTCTTAGACGTTCAGATTGATAGGAATTTGAATTCTCTTACTTTCAACATTTATAGAAAACCAACCTTCACAGATACTTTAATTCACAGCGACAGTAACCAACACATTAAAATAAAACTCAGTGCTTTTCATTCGTTCATACATAGGTTGTTCACGATTCCATTATCGGAAACAAATTTTCAAACTGAAGTTAATACAATTAAATTATTAGCCATCAATAACGGTTACAATGAAAGTCTTATCGACAAGCTCATTGGGAAAAAACGAATAAAGTATCTGTTGCATTCAATATACCCCACGCAAACTATTAATGAAGAACAAAAATACTTCCCAATGAATTATGTGCCTAATTTGAGTAGCAAAATTTGTAACAGACTATCGAAAAATAACGTTAAAACAATTTGTACAAATAAAAGAAACTTGAAGTCATTCTTGGTCAATAATAAAGAAAAATCTAACATCGGAGAAAACAGTGGTATTTACAAAATATTTTGCGACGAATGTCCTGCTTTCTATATTGGACAGACAGGAAGGAATATAAATATTCGTGTTGAAAAACATAAAAAGTCAATTTTACAAAACAAAAATACCACTGGCTTCTCTGAACATTGTATAAAATTCAATCACTTCCTGGATTTCAACAAAACCAAATTGTTACATTCAGGTAACAAAGGAAAACGCCTTGACCTTCTTGAAATTCTCGAAATAAGTTCCGCCCATAATAGTCAATTACCCCTTGTAAACGAACAAATTGATTTTCAGGTATCACCTTTGCTTTTGTCTGTTTTATAAATTACGATGCAATACTCTCCTGTGTCTTGATAATGAGTTCATAACTCGAAACATGTCGACTTTCATATGACAGACTTAGTAGATTTTAATATTAGTTACCTGATGGAAGCTGGGGACCCACCACTTTGTGAACACTGCAACAACCAACTAACAGTGCAGCATATCCTGACAGAATGCCCCAAGTATACTGGAAGTAGACGGACACACAAAATTAGTCCAGATCTCAAAGAAAACTTAGGTTCACCGAATAATTTCATGAATATACTTAGATTCTTAAAAGAAATAGATATGTACAACCATTTATAGTATTAAGGGGCTCACAGTATAAAATCATTAGTACGTCAAAACGGTAACATGTAAATAATGTAACTATAACATATAATGTAAATACAGAGTTACGTGCCAATGACCATATGCAGTCGAGGCACTCTGATTAAATTTTAAAAAGATATGTTAATGTTAGTTAATTAATGTTATTATATATTGTTTTTGACAAGATTATTTTATTAATCGGTTGTATATATGTGTGTATATTCAAGGTTGTTTGTGATTTTTATATCGAGTTCTGAAGAAGGTGGATGTATCACCGAAACGTACAATCTAATAGATTGATTGTTTTGTATTAATAAATTAAATTAACCTGTTACAGCTAAAATTTTACTGTTCCTATACTATATATATATATATATATATATATATATATATATATATATATATATATATATATATATATATATACATATATATATATATATATATATACATATATTTATATATATATATACGTACATACATATATATATATATATATATATATATATATATATATATATATATATAAATGTGACAATACACTAGGGGCTACTGGTGATTTTTTTTTCTGTCATAAAATCCTAGTTATCATTCTCTCGTTAAGAGTACAGTGAACATAAGCAGAGTTATAGAAACGAATGCTGGTGAAATATAGAATTCGTTGATTGGGTAGAGGGTTCGTATGAGGGTGGTAAATTCTGCACGTAGGGCACTCAAATTTTGGTATATGTTAGAAAATGTGAGGAATCGACAGGGGGTTACTCTGGGGGTATTTTTTCGTTTATTTTTGGCCTAAAATTGGTAGTTTCGGAGAAAAAGCGAGTTTCGTGCATTTGATGAGGTTGGTAATTTCTGCTAACAAGATGAAAATGTTTAGCTATAATATTTCAGTGGAACAAGAAATTAGAGAAACAATTACTTTGGTAAGATGTTTTTTTTTCATTTCATTTTATTATTTATCTAGATCGAGTAGTGTTCTTCTGGATATATATATATATATATATATATATATATATATATATATATATATATATATATAAAGGAAAAAACAGAACCCTTATAGGATCACTTTGTTGTCCGTCCGTCCGTATGTCTGTCAAGTCCCTTTTTCTCAGGAACGCGTGGAGGTATCAAGCTGGAATTTATAACAAATACTAAGGTCTACTGTCCCTTGGAGCTGTGAAAAAAAATCAAACTTCTAAGCCAACGCAATCAAAAGATACAGCCGTTTATGCCGCAAATTTTCGACACTCACAAGAGAATCAAAACCTACAGGGTAATTCCCGTGAACTCAGAACCTTGATATTTGATACGATGCAACGTCTTGTAGCACAGATAAAGGAAAATTGACTGATTGAGCAGTCAAAATTTCGTTATGGATTTCTTCTGGAATTTCCTAGATTTAGAAGAAAAGGTCGACTGCTCATGACAGATAAATAATAAATGAAGTTTGGTTATTTTCATATAAGCGGATTTTTAGATAAATTTTTCAAATTTGTATATTAAAAATGAATTTATAGTTCCTCTGAAATTTAACTCAAAGGAAGAAGAAATGATCGACTGCCCATGGGAAGTCAGTGCAGTTCATGACACAAAAAGTGAAGAATGCGAATATACTATTGAAATGACGGTATTTTGACATCCGTGAGTTTGGCTCTGGAGTTATTTTTATATCAGCTGACTCTGTAAACGAAAAGTTACGATTTGGGTATTAAAATTCAATTTAAGGCACCCAAACTTGTAACAAGTGTTATATGTTCAAAGAAAAAATAAAATTGAACTTTCTAATCCGTCAAGATTAGAAGTAACGATATGTTATAAAGTGAAAACTAAATCTCACTTCAAATCGCCTTCGTTGTGCACGACTTTATTATAATAAAACTGATCCATTGTGAAACTTGTAAAAATATAGGACATGATTGAGGACAATTAATATAACAACCTTCGAGAAGTCGGTTCTATTGAACTTTACCGGCTGAAGTGAACAAAAAAAAATGGCTTTGTCTATCTGTGCTTTCACCGTTGCCTCATACGCATATATTTAACTCCCTCGCTATATTACGTAAGCGTTTAATTTTCAGCTGAATTTAATCGGTTAGATGTCACTTGAAAGTAATACACGTCAAATTGTACGTTCTACCTACATCTAGTTATAGAGCAAGATCCCAGAGCCGCCAGACGTTACTTATTTTCTCAGCAATAATATTTGTGGGATGAAGTAGTGCTAGTATGTACTTTCAGTGTATGCATACCTGCTACCTTGTGCCGACGGTCAATTTCCAGGTACCAGGTGCTAAAGATGGAAAATATTCAACTCACTTTTTTTATTTTCTCAGTCTTGATTTTTATATATGATACTCAGGGAACTATTTCAATTCCTTATGCAAGCAGCCAGACTGATCGTATGGGCCAAACATCCCGCCAGACACAAATAAAGTGTACATTACATAAAGTGAACAAGGAAAATTCTTCAATAATTTAAAAAATTATCAAACAACTTTCCAAGGAAGCTGGTTATACGTATTCAGCACCGCAAAATCTGCATTCACAATCGAACGGTGAATTATAGAAACTGTCAAGTCACCCCGACTCAAAATCTGCATACAGCTGTTTCGATCTTATTAGATCTCATCAGTGCAGCTTATTTGACTAGGAGTGAATTAACAAATTTCTAATTGTTCCCCAATACAAATCCTGGTCAGTAACACTGGCTGGATTCAAGTTGTTCCCCTCATTATAGCAAATTGATGGCTAAATGTTCAAGTTAACGAAGCCAAAATTGTACGGAGGACGGGCGCGTGTGAGAGAGCACACGTCCCACCTCTTTTAAAAAAAAAAAAAAAAGATGTCTACTCTACAACAGTGGTGTATTATGATTCCAAGGCACACTAACATAGTGGTTTAAAACCTTTGGATATACTCACGAGAGCGCGCTCCGAATATTCTAGTCGCTTAATACGCAAAATACAACAATCAAATCATGAAAAACATTCTAGTCGACCATGGTCAATTTCATACATTACATAAAGTGAACAAGGAAAATTCTTTGATAATTTAAAAAATTATCAAACAACTTTCCAAGGAAGCTGGTTATACGTATTCAGCAACGCAAAATCTGCATTCACAATCGAACGGTGAATTATAGAAACTGTTAAGTCACCCCGACTCAAAATCTGCATACATCTGTTTCGATCTTATTAGATCTCATCAGTGCAGCTTATTTATTATATAAGATTTTGAGTCGGGGTGACTTGACAGTTTCTATAATTCACCGTTCGATTGTGAATGCAGATTTTGCGTTGCTGAATACGTATAACCAGCTTCCTTGGAAAGTTGTTTGATAATTTTTCAAATTATTAAAGAATTTTCCGTGTTCACTTTATGTAATGTATGAAATTGAATGGTCGACTAGTATGTTTTTCATGATTTGATTGACAAATAAAGTGTCCCTATGAGTATGACAGTATGAGCGAAATGTCATGACAGTAAGTATAGAAGGGAGATCGACGCGTATAGATAATCACTATCGCGCTTAAACGAGCAAATCATGACATTTTGCTTATACTGTCATACTCATAGGGACACTTTATTCGTGTCTGGCGGGATGTTTGGCCCATACGATCGGTCTGGCTGCTTGCATAAGGTATTGAAATAGTTCCCTGAGTATTATATATAAAAATCAAGACTGAGAAAATAAGAAAAGTGAGTTAAGTTTTTTTCATCTTTAGCACCTGATACCTGGAAATTGTTCGTCGGTACAAGGTAGCAAGTATCCATACACTGAAAGTACATAAGAACACTACTTAATCCCATACATATTATTGCTGAGAAAATAAGTGACGTCTGGAGGCTCTGGAATCTTGGACTATTAGATACATATCTGGAGACTCTTTTCAAGAGGTCACGTATAATAAATCGAAAAAAAACGTATGAGATAGGGGGGCTAGCAGGAACGAAGCATTTTTCAGCCTTTCAGGATTCGCGACCCAGTTTTCAATTATAATTTTCATTGCGCCCGCCGAATATAATAAAATTTGAACAATGATAATATATTTTTTGGCTCTAAACGAAAACTACAACCTTTATTTTAAACCTTATAAATTACATGTTCCAAATGGTTAGGGATCCATTTCATAATATTCCCGAAGAGCTCTCAATTGCGAGAAAGAAACCTTCATAGAGTTCACGACAATGGCGCAATCGAAATAAAATTTAGTAATAAATAACTCTTTGAATTTTGGACAGGAGTAGATAATGAGTTATCCGCATTTCGCATTCTATTGCCATTTATAACATCCTACCTTTGAAACTAAATTTTCTGCTTGAAGGGAGATTTTTCAAAATTTAATTCGATCCGGTAGAATCGCATCTCGACGCGATGCATTTCTCGCTAAAAATACGTGATATAGTGATGGATTGCTGCTGCTCACGATTTTTTGTGTGTATCGGTTTAGTGTCATTACTCTTTTAGATTAATTCGAAAGCTTGAAACTTCAATTTTTCGAGCTAAATTTCCAGAATATTGGAATTATGCCCACTCTTTGTTTACGATACTAACCGTGATATGGAATATATGAATAAATTATGAACTAACCACGCCAAATTCATACTAATTATTATCGATGACATATACTTCATTTAAAAAATTATATTCAACATTATTCTGACGTAATAGTTTATTTGTAAATTAATCATTATTATAAAAATGGCTTTATTTCAAGAAGAGTATATATATATATATATATATATATATATATATATAAGATAGAAAAGAAAACACAACTCTCACAACTCCAAAGGTTTTGAATGTTTATTTAATTGCTACTAGTTTCGCGAATTTTTTCTTCGCATCCTCAGGCAACAGATGGCTGTAAGAGAATTATTCAAATGAAGAACAATGCAAAAATACCCATCATAATGACTTACAGTGGACCACAGGGGTCAAACTTAAGACATGTCAAAATTTCCAATGTCAAAAAATTAAAATATGCACAATATGAAATGGAAGCGCTGGACGGATACAATACTTGCTCATTTAAATAGAATAAATAAATATAAGCAAACACAAAATACAAAAATAAAATGACATTCACATGCGGACAATTAGTAAAATCTTAGTCTTAGAAAATTGATAGAAATCAGATGCTCAAGCGCACTAGACCATGCGGATACGAAACTAACGGAACAACAAAACTAAATTGACGTTGATAATTGACATCTGGTAGATCGAATTATTTATGAAAATTGCGGATAATGACATCGTTGTGACTAAAAGTGACAAAAGCTCGGCAATGTGTTTGCTCAAAAGAGAGGACTACAACTATAAAATTATGGAATTTTTCACCAACAATAACATCAATAGAACAAAAATCTCGATGACTTCTTTCAAAACTAAGGTGAAAGACACTGTCAAAAAATCGACACATATTTTTACAGATTTAGAACGTAGAACTTTGTCATCTGATTTCACCACCATTCCTCGATTATATGCGTTCTTGAAAACCCATAAATCTGAGACATTTCAGAACATGCCAATTCGGCCAGTCGTTAGCTACATAAATTCGCCCACCTACAAATTGGAAAAATGGCTTCACAACTTTCTACAAGAATTGTACATGAATCAATTCAAATATTCTCTAAAAAATAGCTTAGATCTTGTGAGAAAGGTTGAGAATGTTGTAGTCGGTCAGGATGATATACTTCTTTCTCTTGACATATCCAATATGTATACAAGTGTCCCAACATTCGAAATAGTCGATCTCGTTAAGAATAGACTAACATCAAGTAGTTACACAAATGTTCAAATCAGAGAGCTGCTTAGTATACTCAAGATATGTCTGGATCAGAATTTTTTCACTTTTAATGATATCACTTATTCTTTAGATGAAGGCCTAAACATGGGTTCACCTCTAGCTCCCATATTGGCAGAAATATTCATGACATCCCTCGAGGTTGACAAAATTATAAATAATAATATATATATTTCATACTTGAAGTTCTATTTCAGATATGTCGACGATACTATTTTACTTTGGACAGGTGGTTTGGAACTGCTTCATGAGTTTTTTGGTTATATCAATTCTGTACACCCAAAAATCAAGTTTACTATGGAACTTTACAATGAAAATAAAAGCTTGAATTTTTTGGATCTCACTCTGACAGTTGTGAACAATAAGTTGGCTTTTGACATTTACAGGAAGTCAACCCAGACATCAACGGTCATACACAACTCATCAAGTCATCCTTTCCCACATAAACTTGCAGCATTCAATTCATTTGTACACAGACTCACAATGTTACCTTTGTCAGATGAATCGTTTGACAACAAAGTTTTAGTTTTAAAACAGATTGCATTGGTTAATGGATATACGCCTCAAATGATAGATAAACTGATTTTAAAAAAGCGGAAAAGATTTATCCAACAAGAAAATTATATTAGTGAACTACCGCATGCTGATATGTATGAATGTAAATTTGTCTCATAGACTTACATGGGTCCTACATCCTATAGATTAGCTAATCTATTGAAGCGATATTTCAATGTTTCATTCAGAACTTCTAATAATCTAAAAATGGCTTTAATCAATAACAAAGACAAAATAAACATTCTCAATAAGTCAGGAGTGTATCGACTTCGTTGTGACACCTGTTCTGCAATATATGTTGGACGCACTTTTCGTAGTTTTGGAATACGTATCCGTGAACACACCAAGTTTCGCAGCCCCTTATCAACAGGATTCTCTCAGTTTTCTCAACATTTACTCGACGAGGGACATATATTTTATATGCAGACAGGCTTTAAGGCTTTGCACATTCTTGAGAAGGGACCAACGCTTCCACACATGGAGCAACTAGAAATAATAAGGGCTCAAAAATGTACTGAAGAAACTGTGTTAAATTCTCAATTAACAACTGATTTACCACCAATTTGTTCGGTGTTGTTTGAAATTCCTGAATGATTTATCGGTTTGCAGTGTGAGTATGGAGGGTAGAAGTAAGGAGGACCATCTCTGTGTATGAAAAAGTGTCCGTCAAAAATCGTCAAATTGGTGGCGCCACAATAGCAAGTGGGTACATTTCAAATGACGCGCTGTTGTCATATTGAAGTCGTTTTTACTTTTATTTACCTCATTAACAAATTCTTACCAACAGATTCATCGTACTCTGTAGATTTAGGTTCAATGTTATGCGCATCATTTATGGCGATTTGAATATCACGATGAGTCGATTACAGTTTTACACATTTTAAACAGAAGAGCGGCATTTTTGGACTAGTAGGTATCTTGAAAAAATTTTGGAAGACGAACTGAGTTCCATGGAAAGAAAATACAGTGACTCAAAAATAAACTAATTCAATAAACTAATAAATAAGATAATAAAAGCACCCATTCAAAAATAAACTACATAACCTAGCTTTCAAACTTCAAAATCCCAATTACAAAAGTTGGCAACAGCGCGGCATGGAATCCCTTCCTATTTCATGCTCTCTTGCTATTCTGGCGCCACTCTGGAGGGTTTTAGAACTGCAATTTGCAGTTTACAACTGGACACTTTTGCGACTGTTTTCCAATATGAGATGGTCCTCCTTACTTCTACCCTCCATAAGTGTGAGGTTGACATTTGTTGCGTGTTTGTGTTGTGTACTGTACCTACTACATAATTCGATCTACCAGATGTCAATTATCAACGTCAATTTAGTTTTGTTGTTCCGTTAGTTTCGTATCCGCATGGTCTAGTGCGCTTGAGCATCTGATTTCTATCAATTTCCTAAGACTAAGATTTTACTAATTGTCCGCATGTGAATGTCATTTTATTTTTGTACTTTGTGTTTGCTCATATTCATTTATTCTATTTAAATGAGCAAGTATTGTATCCGTCCAGCGCTTCCATTTCATATTGTGCATATTTTAATTTTTTGACATTGGAAATTTTGACATGTCTTAAGTTTGACCCCTGTGGTCCACTGTAAGTCATTATGATTGGTATTTTTGCATTGCTCTTCATTTGAATAATTCTCTTACAGCCATCTGTTGCCTGAGGATGCGAAGAAAAAATTCGCGGAACTAGTAGCAATTAAATAAACATTCAAAACCTTTGGAGTTGTGAGAGTTGTGTTTTCTTTTCTATCTTATTAATATGAACTCACATGGGGATTTCACCATTTCATATATATATATATATATATATATATATATATATATATATATATATATATATATATATATATAATCTTTTGATAATTATTAGCAATAACAGGTTGGTTGAATCTCAAAAAACTCGATTTTATTAAAAAGTTGACGTAAAATCGAGATTTTTGAGATTCAACCAACCTGTTATTGCTAATAATTATCAAAAGATTATATATATATATATATATATATATATATATATATATATATATATATATATAATATATATATATATATATATATATATATATATATATATATATACATATATATAATCTCTTGATAATTATTAGCAATAACAGGCTTGTTGAATCTTAAAAAAGTCGATTTCATTAAAAAGTTGACGTTTCGCCACGACATTCGTGGCTTTATCAAAACTTTTGAAAAAATTGAAATTTCTTTGACATTTATTGATTTGAAAAATTTGAATAGAAACATACTACTATGTTTCACTAAAATTTTTTCGGCTGTGGCCGTTCTTTGTTATTTATTACGTGCTATTCAGTCCAATATTAACATTCAAATTTGTTATTATTAGATGGTAAGGGAAACCACAATTTTTCTAGAAAGAAAGTATAGTTTAGAACATGTGATCTCCAAAATCACAAGTAATGTCTTTTCAAAGACAACAATCAAATATTTTAAACCTATTTTGTACATTACGTGGGTGAAGGTTTCTGTGATTCCCTTCCCATCTAATATCAACAGACCTGTCTGTTGATATTGGACTAAATAGCACGTAATTAATAACTGAAGACGGCCACAGCCGCAATGAGAAATTTTTGAAAAAAAAAAGAAGAAAATAAATAGTACCCTATTATTATTATTCTTTGACTCTTCAAAATCAAAATAATTTGAACCTATTTCGAACATTACGTGGGTAAAGGTTTCTGTGGTTTCCCTTACCATCTAATAATAACAAATTTGAATGTTAATATTGGACTGAATAGCACGTAATAAATAACAAAGAACGGCCACAGCCGAAAAAATTTTAGTGAAACATAGTAGTATGTTTCTATTCAAATTTTTCAAATCAATAAATGTCAAAGAAATTTCAATTTTTTCAAAAGTTTTGATAAAGCCACGAATGTCGTGGCGAAACGTCAACTTTTTAATAAAATCGAGTTTTTTAAGATTCAACAAGCCTGTTATTGCTAATAATTATCAAGAGATTAGAAATAGTTCACAGGCAACAATAATTCGAATAAATAATTATATATATATATATATATATATATATATATATATATATATATATATATATATATATATATATATATATATATATATATATATATATATATATATATATATATATATATATATATATATATATATATATATATATATATATCAGGGGCGGCTAGTCAAAGGAGGCTAAGGAGGCTAAGCCTCCTCAATAATATTCCGTGTATCACTACTATATTATATTGAATAGTCAGCATTCAGCATATTCATATTAATCAAAATCATATTATTTTATGCACCTACCTTCCTTTCAACCTACATTATATAATATAATTTATGAATTACGATAGAAGGTATTTACATTTACTGCATTTCATTCATTTCAAGATTTGTGGCAACGCAGCGGAGACATGAAAAGGTATATTCTCAACGTTCATTATGCCTGCTTATTATGCTCAGAAAAGCAAACAACGGTGCAAATACTCCTAATGAATACTTCATTGCAATCGATAAGCAAAACACATGTAAATGGCAACACGGATAGGAACCCAGTCTCATACAATGTCGACCAATCAAAACTATAGAATTTCGCGTGACATCGAGTGAATTCGTTGGAAAGCATTAATTGAATCGTAGTGTGATCGTAGTTACTAATGGCAGCGTGTTTACTTATATTGCTCGCGTATTGTTTTAAAATGAGTTTGGTTACTGAAGTTAATTTCAAAAATTTCAATGGTGACTTAGTGGAATATTTGTTATCTTATAACTTTAGTGCACTAAGTTATGAGGATAAAGTTTTGATAAAAACATTGCGACCTACCCCTGAATTAAACAATTTGGTGCAGCGTAACAGACAACAAAACCGCGGTTTTAATACAAGGAATTATGAGAGACATCCTTGCCTAACCGGATCACAGGTAAAAAATAAATTATTTTGTTGGCAGTGTTTACTTTTTACTAGTGAAAATGTCTCTGTTTGGGGCCGCTTAGGATTTGAGGATTTAATTCTATACCTAGTTGAAAGTGAGGAATTTTTCACCGATAAAGTAACTTTAAATACAGCACGCGGAATAATATCTTACTTACAAGATAAGGCATTTAAGTATATATTTTTTAAACATCTTTAAATTAATTTTTGAACAAACAGAAATAGTTTTTCAAATCTTACAGCACAAGTTTTCAGATGTAATTTACTCACGAAATCGGCTCAAGTTTCTTTTGGAAAAAATTTCAGAATTTCGTGCAGAAGTTTATTTTAAAAAACTATTTTCTGTATTTCAAACTACTGATGATACGACTCAATTTAGCCCAAAACGAAAGATATGCAGTTACGCAGATATGGAGCTTCACTATAAGCAAATATTTTATGAAATTTTGGATACTATTAGGGGTCAAATAGAAATGAGGTTCTCTGATTTGAAAGAACTGCATTTCTTCGACTTGCTCAATAAAAATTTGTTAACCGGATTTACGGCTAATTTTCCAGATAACCTTTTGAAAAATACACTTTTTTTGATAAGGTGGCCATAAAAAGTGAACTGTGTGTTTTATAATGACAATGAAATTTTGGTGCAAAATGAAAATCATGTGAGGACTATTAAATACCTTTTTGATAATGATTTGAATCAAGATTTACCCCAAGTTTATAAACTCTTATGTCTAATTGTTTCTATCCCGGTGACATCGGCTTACGTAGAGCGCTCGTTTTCCACTCTTAAGAGAATTAAAACTTATTTACGAAATTCAATGAGCCAGGATCGTTTGAAAAATATTAGTTTATTGTCTATTGAAAAGGATTTGGTAAAACTTTCGGCGAAAGACAAAAAATTTTATGAGGATATTATAGATCATTTTGCTAACGTTAAAGATCGCAGAATCCCGCTAATCTTCAAAAATATATAATAACTTTTTATTTGCTCTCACCAGCTGTTAACAAATTCGTTAAGTAGGTAGGTAGGTACCTATTTTGTGAAAGAAAAAAAAATTTGATGAATAGATGAATTGATTAATTGGCTGAGAATAGTTTTTGTGAATATTGTAAATAGGAGTTGTAGGTCTCAAGGTAGACATTCGAAAGTGAAAACAAATTAATAACTTAGGGTGCTTGTTTTACTTTGATTTTTTTTAAATTATAAGGCGGTTGACCTTGAAATCCTCAAAATTTTCGACTATGGTGTAGTTTTTAACATCTCTTGTAGCCTCCTCAAACCAAAACCTCACGAGCCGCCACTGATATATATATATATATATACATATATATATATATATACATATATATATATATATATATATATATATATATATATATAAATATATATATATATATATATATATATAGATATATATATATATAAATATATATATATATATATATATATAAATATATATATATAAGAGGAGGATAGTCGCTGACTAGTTTAGAGGATATCTATTTGTAGGGACTGCAGCAATGTAAAAGGAAACTCTTTGAAGTTTAATTATAACTTCAAAAATGTATCAACTTTTATAATTTTTTAACAAATAGCATCATTTTCAATGTTTCTTATATCGTATTATCAACATCTATGTAATCATTCTCACGACAGATTCTCCCTGATGATGGAATAAAAGATTCCGAAAGCTTGGAAAAACTTCAAAGAGTTTCCTTTTACATTGCTGCAGTCCCTACAAATAGATATCCCCTATATATAACTATATATATATATTATATATATATATATATATATATATATATATATATATATATATATATATATATATATATATATATATATATATAGGCCTGCCATATTTTTGGTGAGTGAAACCGGGACACATTAATGTGGGATGACCTTACGGAGGGGTACCCCCCAGTAGAGCAAGGGGTCCGGGAGTACTCCGCTGGAAATTTTTTGGAAATCAGAACCAAAATTTTGAAATCAAAGCCTTCTTTAAAACTTGAAAGTGAAGGGAGGGGGAATCTGGAACCTCAAGTTGTTACTTCTACACACCTAAAAATAAATAAAAATTTCTACATAAAAATATATATTTTTCAATTTTTAATATTTTTTTCTGGTGTGCCATCTGAAAAGAAGTGTAAATGAAATAAAATTTAAAATACTTCATAAAATTGTTCAATTGAACGATTATAATAATTCTTATTATTTTTTGTAAAACTACAACTTCTTGTCTAACTACAAAAACAATTATAGAAAAACTTTTTTTCGTCAAAGTGAAAAGACAATCAACTTATAAGTTGACAATGTTAAACTTGGCACTCAAAAAAAGCGCTCACGTCTCTCTTCCTGATAAATAAATAGTGTACACCTCTCCACTAGGTAGCTCTCATCCTTCTCATTACAGCCATTATTTATTACTTTTTTCACATCTTACAGCCTTTTTCCGGGACATCGATAAAACCGGGCGGGAAACCGGGACAAGAGCAAAATAGCGGGACAGTCCCGGTCAAACCGGGACGTATGGCAAACCTATATATATATATATATATATATATATATATATATATATATATATATATATATATATATATATATATATATATATATATATATATATATATATATATACAGGGTGTCCCACCGGGAACAGCATCAATATAAACATAGAAAAAATCTGAAAATTTGACTGTGTACTGTGTACTGTGTAAGTCGATGGGGGACAACCGGCTAAAATATTTTCAAGATGGGGTTACCAATAGAAGCCAAAAACTGTCATTATGACGCTGTCACTTACTAGTTAAAAATTATTAATAACAATTCCACGGCGCTTAAATTATACAAATGAAGATTATTTAAATTTAATTATTTATGGACCCGGTGGGACACCCTGTATACATACATATGGAGCTAGCTGCACGAGTTTCGACTCCCGAATATATTCATGCATCTCAAGATTCATAAGCTACCACAAATAATAGGCAGCTGTTTGTGACTTTGTTGGACCTTATAAGTATTTCCTATTAACCTAGTGTGGTATACGTTTACTTTACTACACTTTTACTATGCGGTACTCTATACGTTTACTTTTTGACTGAAGCTGAATAGACCGGAAAAGTCTAATTTTAGACATTGTGACGTACACATACTACAAATGTTACTGCGAAAGATTTTCGAGAACACTCGGAACATTCTGGATGAATATCGCACTAGGATGACAGACAATATAAATGAATTCTATCGAAAGGGCTAAAAACCTGTTTTTGGTTTTTGTTTGCCATCTAGATATTTCTAACGTTTACCGCCATAACGATAAATGGAAATATGCCGGTGTTAGTACTTGAACAGCCTGCTGCAATTAGGAAATTGTTCGATTAATTTCAATTTTTGGAATCATTTTCCTGATTCTGTTGGTTTATGTAAGAATCACGTTTCATTGAATGTTCGTCGTTTTAGATGCTACCTGCAAAACTTCTAGAATATATGCATAATACATAAATAAATACATAGATAAATTCAGTCGATTTGAAATGTATTTTTCACGTCGATTTGGAAGAGGAGTATCATCAAACTCAATTGGACAATTTAATATTATGTTTGACCATAATTTTGTTTTAGAAATTATGATATAATTACGTAAATTTCTGGTATTTAATTTTTTCAAATCTGAATGAAATTAATCGGCTTTCATTAATTACGTGATTTGCTTGGAGTTTTTTTGTCTTGCTATGTTTGTGAAATTGCCCATTAATATAAGTTCACACATTAATGGAGTTCTAACAGGAAAATATACCTTGTTTACATCTATATATAGATGTCATGCGATTTCTAATAATTTAACCTCTTATTTTAATAATCAAGTATGAAGTTTTCTATTGAACTTCTGAATAATCATTGTTCGAACACTTGGTGGTTAACCTTTTGTGTCGATTTGCCTCATCCGGTCAACTAAATGTTAATTACATTTTGAATTATGGAATTTTACGATTCGATGAATTATTTAGTAGATATTTGCTTGAGTTTATCTCGTGAACTGAAATGGGTTCTCATGACTTACAGTTGAGAGACACATTGTATGGTAGTACGAGAGCTGGCGATCAATTTAGGTTAGGTTTTTGAGGCACTATGAATTTTTGTGATAGTCCTTGAAAGACCCCTGTATATTAAAATCGAGGTCTGGCAGAGGGATAGCAGTCCCCTACCAACCCTTCAATTTTTTTAAATGAAAATTTTTTATTAAAAAAAAGATTAGGTTAGGTTCAGGGTAGGTTCTTGAGGCACTATGAAAATATTTGTGATAGTCCTTGAAAGATCCCTGTATGAGGTATGGCAATTTGAAACCCGGAATCGAGCTCCGAGGGGCAGCTAAATTAATTTTCGGCGAAATTTCGATCATAATCCTTCACAGTAGTCTCCTTGGAGTTCCACGCACCGCTTCCACCTCCGCTCCCACGCCTCGAAGCACCCACGGTAGTCGTCTTCAGTTAGGGTGTTCAGCGCCACCGTCGCAGCTTCTTTCGCCTCCTGTACACCGCCGTGGTGGGTCCCCTTCAGGTACTGCTTCATCTTTGGGAATAGGAAGAAGTCGCAGGGAGCGAGGTCGGGGCTGTAGGGGGGGTGCGGCAACGTTGCGATGCTTTTTTTGGCTAAAAACGCGCGAATTCGACTCGACGAATGTGCAGGTGCATTGTCATGATGCAAGAGCCAACCATTCTCCGCGAGTTCGGGCCTCACGCGGAAAATACGGGCCCTCAGCCGCTCAAGGACACCTTGGTAGTACAGTCCGGTCACTGTTTGTCCCTCTGGAACGTATTCCCGATGAATTACGCCTTTGATATCAAAGAAAATTACGAGCATGGACTTCATTTTCGATTTGGACATCCTGGCTTTCTTCGTCCCTCCCTGAACCGCTTTGCCCAGTCGAACACGGCAGTTTTCGACAGAGAATCATCTCCATACACGTCTTTAAGTTTACGAAAGATTTCCGCGGAGGTTTCGTTTGTTTTAACCAAAAATTCGATAACCGCGCGTTGCCTCTTAATTAGGTCACTAATTTTCGCGACGTATAGAAAAAACCTTGCTTTACAAAAACACGCGGGAAACACAAACTAAACGTGATACCGCGTTCAAAATTTAACTGGTACTACTGAAGAGTCCCCTCTTTCGAACGAGACCAGAACGCGCCGGCTGGTGTGTTTAGTTCGGGAGATATCGGCCGATTCCGGGTTTCAAATTGCCATATATAATAAAATCGAGGTCTGACGGAGGGGTAGCAGTCCCCTACCAACCCTTGAATTTTTTTAAATGGAAATTTTTTATTTAAAAAAAGGTTCTTGAGGGATTCTGAAATTTTCATATATTTAAGTTAGATACTTAAATAAAAAATTCAAAAATAAAAATGTCAGATCACTATGATGTGTCTAAATGTTAGACATAGTTAGTTTCCCACCCCAAAAACTGCATTTTTTTGCAACTTCTTCAGCTTTTGGCCATTTTGATCATGAAGGAGTAGTATTTCGACCATGCCCATTATAACCTTTATGAATTTGCCAAATTTTGAAATTCTTTTTGTCTCTGTAGTCTTTATCGATGCCGGTTTCCTCAAACGTCTGGATCCATCGTCGGATAGTGTCGTCTTTCGGTGCTCGCCGCACATTAAATTCAGAGCGGTAAAGCCGTTGAGCCAGGACGACTGAATCACCGTTCCGGTAATACGCTCGTACACAAAAAACGCGATGTCTTCCTGGATATGTTTCCATGGCTACTGAATCTCCAGACACTAGTCTAAAACATTATATATACCCCTCGCCTGCTACTTACATCGGTTCGTCAACATCGCACATACAAATACCCCCCACCCTTTTGGGACACCTTGTATTTACTTGAGTCTGTGTGCTTGATTCATAAGTATTTTCATGCCGTATCCTTGGTGTCACAGCACGGGTATTCCACCAGATTTTCGGGACATCATGTTCACCTTCCTATTCCTTCCTCCGAATTAACAAAAACGTCCATCATTTACATTGCTAAGAAAATTTACAATCACCTTCCAGAGGAATTAAAATCTATAACCTCCTTGAACAATTTTCGGAAACGAACTAAATCTTATTTTCTTGATAGATCTCATTACTTTATAGAGGATTACTATTATGAGCATTGATTGATCGAAATGACCAAATTCAATAACACAGGCATCAGCTTCGATTGAGGAGGATTTATTGTGATGTATATATTTTTTATGGAAATATGGTGTGATTTTCATTTCTAGGTATTACATTGTTTAGTTTGTATATTTTTTGATTGATGTGTGTTTTGTTTTATGTTTCACATTGTTTAGTTACTATTTTTTCGCTTTGTCAATAAAATGTATAATTTTAAGACAATAAAGCATATTTGATTTGATGATTTGAATGGTTTCCGAGACACATTTTCATATATCTTCCCATTTTTTTCGTTTTGTTATCTCTAGGGACCTACAGTTTAACGCCGGTTCCGAACGGCCAATAGGATTGAAACTAAGTCATTTCCCAACAGTTTATCATATTTAGAACCTCTGAATTAAATCTACATACACACCCAAGAGCAAGGTGGGATTCGAACCCACAATCCTCGGTTTACAAACGGTACAAGCGATACACCTTACCGATGGGCTACCGATTCCTCTATCTCTACAATTATAGGCCAAGCTACAGAGATTTTTTCATGTAAAAAGTGTTAGAAGAATACCAACTGCGCCATTATTTGTAAAATAGTTCCATATGATATAGTGATATGTTTTTCACTCGACTTTATTATTTATAACTTTGTTATCAACAATTTTATGCAATTTTTTAGTTTTTTGCTTATAAAAATGAAACTATCAGAGTAATCGTGATGGTTTCAATAGACTTATTGTAGAAAATGAAAAGACGAAGAAAATGAGAAGTAGGACGACTCGATCAGACTCTTAGTTTGAGAGGAAATCGGAAAAAACCGGCCAAAATGCAGTCTTTTCAAATATTCTTAACTCGCTTATTTTTTGAGTTGTAGCGTAGATCCTCGGGCCGGTATTAGCTATTGATATAAACTTCATTTGTGCGAAGATCAGGAACTGTCCGATGCATAGTTTTTGATCTGTGGCCATTTGATTATGTTACTATGCAATTTTCCAGCAGACCTGAATGCGACAGGTATGGTCCGATTTCAATTTACAAAAAATATTTTGAAAGTAGAATTCTCATAGTTCAAAACGTTCATCTTGGTTTTTCATAAAAATGCTGAGAAATATGTTAAAAATAAAGCTGAACACGACAAAAAACGGCCGAGCGCGTGAGAGTAGTTGAAGAGTGGGGGTTTACAATTATTATCTGACAACGTTTAGAAATTACTGTCATGTTCAAAATGCCGACGCTTTCGAATGTCATACTTCTTCTTGCCTGCTGCTCTACCCCCACTCTTCAACTACTCTTACGCGCTCGGCCGTTTTTCGTCATGTTCAGCTTTATTTTTAACATATTTCTCAGCGTTTTTATGGAAAACCAAGATGAACGTTTTGAAATATGAGAATTCTACTTTCAAAATCTTTTTAGTAAATTGAAATCGGACCATACCTGTCGCATTCAGGTCTGCTGGAAAATTGCATAGTAACATAATCAAATGACCACAGATCAAAAACTATGCAACGGACAGTTCCTGATCTTCGCACAAATGAAATTTATATCCATAACTAATACTGGCCGGAGGATCTACGGTACAACTCGAAAAATAACTGAGTTAAGAATTTTTTGAAAAAACTGCATTTTGGCTAGTTTTTTTCGATTTTCTCTCAAACTAAGGGTCTGATCGAGTCGTCCGACCTCACATTGTCTTTGTCTTTTCATTTCCTACAATTAGTCTGTGGACGCCATCACGATTACTGTGATAGTTTCAACTTTATAAGCAAAAAACTGAAAAAACCGCGATTTTTTGCATAAAATTGTTAATAACAAAGTTATAAATAATAAAGTCGAGTGAAAAACATATCACTATATCATATAGAACTATTTTACAAAAAATGGCGCAGCTGGTTTTCTTCTAACACTTTTTACACAAAATGCTCCCTACAAATCTCTGTAGCTTGGCATTTTACTAAGGAAGTTATAAATAACTAATGAAGTCGAGTGAAAAAAATCTCTATATCGTATGAAACTTTTCTCCTCTCTGAAAAAGTCTCTATATCTTGGCCTGTGAATGAAAATCCCCAACAGAATGAGATTACCTCTTACTTATTACGCGATAAGCATTATGAGAATTCCTTTGAGGATAATCTCTAAAAAGTCCAACGTTATTTCCTCTTCATGTCAAAGGAATATTTTCGAATTTTTTTCCCTTCGTCGTTTCAACGTACATGTTCGAAAACATTCTTTTTGAACGAAGAAAATATGAATTTTTCACGCGTCAAGTACATCTCTTATGCTCTGGATCCAGATGTAGCGGAAGTAACTGGAGGGGCTGTATTAAACCGAGACGTTCATCTTCCTAGACAGGATGTCGGCCATTACAGCTTTTTTTAATAGCGAGGACCAAGGGTAAGTCGTTCCCTTTGTTATAGTAAAATCTCTCTAGATATAAATAACTGTGATTATGAATTTGAGTTTGGGGTTTTCCGGTTCGGTTTTTTGGAATTCTTCGCGGGCTTACGACTATTTCGTAGGAAGTTATAAGACTCCATTTTGAGTGTAGTAAGAGAGCGATTCTCAATATTTTAGGCTTTTAAACGTCAATTTAAGAGTTACACTCTCAAGGTCAGCTGTATTCGTATATGCTTATTGATGTCCTTTGAACGGCGCCATATTTAGAGACGGATAAATTCAATCTGTGAATTAAAACCTATGTGATATTTCTTCTTCATAAAAAATTGATCATAATTTTTTATGAATTATTTATTTCTATTATGATAATCAGGAATCGAAATGAATAATTGAAGGAACAAAATAACAAATTTTTTACTCTGTACATATATGAATAAAAGGCGCTGCGTGTATATTAAAGATAATAATACTTTGGGAAATTTTTATAAAATTGTTGATCAATCAAATCAGCATTCCAACAGTGCTTGTTTCATGAGACTCGACGTTATGAAGTTCCCATTCATCCTTCAAGGGAGAATGTTGGAAAATTCGACAAATCTATATATACCTACAAATAAATATATATATATATATATATATATATATATATATATATATATATAATAATATATATATATATATATATATATATATATATATATATATATAGGGTAGCGAGAAAGTCTGGCAACAGGGTATTTTTTAAGACGGTTAAACGTATAATCATCAAATTTCTTAGAGGTGGATTGTTTGAAGAGGTGTAATTAAGTGGCCGGCAAGATCTCCCGACTTGACTCTACTTTATATCAGACATAACTGATTCAAAAACTCTCAAATGTCTTGAGATACAAACAATTTTCCCATAAATGATAAACAATTCTATTCGAAGCTTCAAATACAGATTATATTATTGCTAAGACACTTGTGGCCAACAGTTTGAACTCCTGTTATAAGGCAACTATCAATATTTTTGTAAGTTAGTATGAATTGAAAAATAATATATTGTATGTCTTGGAAAATTGTTTCTCTAATTTCTTTAGCAGTGTGGTACGTATTCTGTATTTTTGAAAAGAGGACGAAATCATCTTTTCTACGATCAATCACTAGACCTACGGTGCTATTTAAAAAAATTCAAGATGGCGGCAGTACACTGAATGCTGTCGTCACTCAAGTTTGACAGGACCTTTGAAAAACGTGCATAACCTAAAATTTGATGATTATACGTTTAATCGTTTCAAAGAAAATACCTAGTTGCCAGACTTTCTCGCTACCCGGTATATATATATATATATATATATATATATATATATATATAAATATATATATAATATATATATATATATATATATATATATATATATATATATATATATATATATATATATATATATATATATATATATATATATATATATATATATATATATATATGAAAAACTTGGTTCACAACTGGTGTTCAAACAAATTGTTTGAACACCAGAGATGACAGTCACAGACTCCCATCAGCATGGAAACCACTTCTCAGTGGTCGCCATGTCACACTGGTGTAAATACGGCCACGCGTCGATCGGCCCGTCAGTTGACTCTGAAGAGTAGGCAGGTTGAGACTTCGGAGTTGACAGGAAGCAGTACGGTTAGTGGAGTAGGCAGGTTGAGACCACGCAATCGTATTGTTTCCGATTCCTCCTAATTCGATTCGTGGAGTAGGCAGATTGAGGCCACGATTCTGAATTATTTCCCTTCTAATTCTCCTGAAGATGGCTTCGCAAAAGGAGCCGAAACGTCGAGATTTTTCAAATCTTTTACGCGGTTCATTCCGTGAACCAAGTTTTTCAAATACTTCCGACCGCGGAAATCTTTCTGAACATATATATATATATATATATATATATATATATATATATATATATATATATATATCCATATATTTATACATCCTCATTTATATATCATAGTTTATTTATTTATTTATTTATTTTTTATTTATTTATTTAAGACAATAGGAATACAAACAGGTAAAAATACCCAATACAGCATTCACAGTTTGACAATACATATCATACAAAATTATATTATAATGAAAAATTAACTAACTCTTTTGGAAGTAGAAATAAAAATAAAAATAAAATTAATACACAATAATTCACAAAATGTCCAGCAGCTCCACAAAAGTTAGGTACCTAATTTAATTCTCCAGAATTTTTTTAAATGATGGAGTTGAACATTGAAAAGATCAGCACCGTACGAATATGAGTTAAATGTCCCTAGCATTCTACATAGTGGCGAATTTTGTGTAACATTAAGTCTTCGGAATGGCACAGCGAATAACTCACGGGATCTCAATCTTCTTTCCGGTACTCTAAAATCTATTGACTCGAGAATTTCCGAGACATAAAGTACACCATTAACTAATTTGTACAATAGACACATATCGTTCAATCGTCTACGATTTTCTAATGTCAATATTCTGAATTTGTGTTGAATTTCGGTGTAATCATGGTCAACAATTTGGAATTTACTTCTGAAAGATAAAAACCTTAGGAACTTATGTTGTACACTCTCTAGTCTGTTCACATAGCATCTATATTGTGGATTCCATATGCATGTTGCAAAATTAAGCCTACTGAATACAAATGAGTAATAAAGACTCAATAATGTTTCTTTTTTTTTGAACAACCTTCCATGTCTGAGAGTAAACCCGAGCATTTTATTGGATGACTCAATAACACTATTTATGTGCACTTCAAAAGTTAACTTCGAATCTAGAAATACCCCTAGATCTCTTATGGTATCTACTTGTTTTATAATCACTTGTTTAAAAGTATAATTGAATTGTACGGTGTTAACATTCTTAGTGAAGGATATTTTGAAGCACTTTCCAAAATTTAGGAATAGAAAATTTTGACAGCAGTATCTATAAAGTCTTTCCAAATCCTCTTGAAGTTTCATGCAGTCTTCGAAACTCCTTATCCTCAAAAATACTTTGAGATCATCAGCGTATACCAAGAACTTAGCGTAACGGAAGCAGCAAGAAATATTGTTCAAATAAATTATAAAGAGAAGGGGCCCCAGATGAGATCCCTGAAGAACGCCTGATTCATTCGTAAAAATACTACCCATTGTTTCCATTTTATGTTTTTATGTTGATATTGTTTTCCGAAAATATGTTACATTGGACATAACCCTAATGAGAACGTTGTTTTTGTTATATTGAATTCTAAATAAAGTTTGCTCTCCTAAAAAGATCACTGTTTTAAGTACATTTGCTCTAGAAGTAATTTATAAATTTCAATATGAATTAGCCCAATTCTTTTCATTTAATTACGCTTAAACGTTTTTGAAGTTATTTCAATGTGACTACTACGTATTTAATACATAATATATCGCAAAAAAAATTTATTTCAACCTGGTATACCATGGCCCCCCTGGTCTTTTGTTTTCAAAAACAAATATTGAAAAGTGATAAAATAGTACGTGATAGGTACTTCATTATCATTGAAAAAAATGTGATCATTTCGTTTACAAAAAAGCTGCTTTCTTCAGTGCTTCATATTTTGGATCTAATGAATATACCTATACGTATTTCATCGAAAATGGAACATAGTTTTAGACATTTTGATTGATGAAAATTCTCACTTTAGGACGTAATGACTCCAGGTTTTTCGTCAGAAAGAATTCGAGTGTTTATATTTACAGCGTACCCACGGATGAGGTGCCAAGAGGAAAAACTTTTTTATTCTCAATTTCAGGGAATTCTTAGTAAAAAGTTTTGCTTGTTCAAAAACCCCATAAAATGAAATGAAATTCAAGTTTCTCAAAGCCTGCTTCATATTATATTCAATTTCATGTAAACCGTATGAATATTTGCACTTAGTTCTTAAATGTAATAATATTGTAGTTAGTGACTTTTGCGATATTCCTAGGTAACTGTCAACTTCGGTAAATAATTTTCAAATTGTCATTCCTTTTCAACTATGCTAACTGTTCAACAAATAATATATCTTGTGAAGTGCTATTGTATTGGAGTTGTTTCGTACAAGTACGCAATTAATTTATTCAATGAAAAATACACGAATAATTATTTATGTACCAAATGCGTTATATAGATCCTAACGCCCGATGCGCGTTAGGATCTAGTAACGCACGTGGCGCATACAAGATTTTTTTTTCACGAAAAATAATATATTACATAATAAGTGTGGTAACTAGGTTTTTAGCACACGCTGAGTGAAGTTTGAAAAACGAGCCGCAGGCGAGTCTTTTCATTCACTTAAGTGTGCTAAAAACCTTTACCACGCGAGTTATGTATACTATTTCATCTACAACCTAAAAACAATTTCGTTTTGATTAAATACAAATTAATTATAGTCTAAAATTTCCTAACTTGGTCACCAGCAATGTTTTAACTTTTTTTATTGTTATGAAAATTAGGATGTCATAGCGACAAAAAAAAGCCACTTTGAAGTTGTCAGTCAAAATGTCAGTCGAAAATATGGAGATTTCACGGCTAGTTGAAGCTGCTACGGCGAACTTGCTACCACACAAATCCGGAATTCGCTACGAAAAGGCCTATGATATGTTAATCGAATGGTGCTCCCATAAAAAAGTGGATAACATTAATGAAGATGTATTAATTGCCTATTTTGAAGATAAGTTCAAGGAAAATAAGTCGCCTTGTCCATAAAACAGAACAGACAAATTTCCAAGATTAATAGCTCATTTGAAAAGAAAAACCATAGGCAATAATAATAATAATAATAATAATGATTTTTACCGCAATAGTGCGTTAAACTGATTTTTACCGCACTAGTGCGTTAAAGTAATAGTTACCGCACTAATGTGGGTGTGTAAAAACATAATTTACGCACGGTTATAGATAAATTATTTTATTTATAATCAAAAATCGATTTCAATATTGGGATCTGACATGGAGGCGGAGCTTAGGTGATAACGTCAAAACATGGCGTCTCGAAACCATCTTTCAACACGAATTACATGAGATATTTGAAAGTTTTTTGAGTTATTCCTATAACAATGTTAGTTTCGAGCGAAAGTGTGAAGCTTTATGTAGGTGAAAATTTACTCCAGCGAAAATATAGGCTGGAAAGTTCCAAATTCATAAGACAATGTGGGAAAATGAAGAGATTTCGAGGCCTGGTATCGTGAACTTTACTGCTTTTTACTTATCTATTTTGAATAGTTGATGGAATCCGTCGTTACTACTTGATAATTTAACATGATGAACAGAACTAAATTTGAATTTACTACGTTTATTATCACAAAATATTTTGAAATTTTTTTTTTTTTTTTTTAACACTGCGATTGTAATTTCGGTCACTATACCATCATCGGGCAGATTGGGTTAAGAACTGTTCTTAACTCAATCTGCCCGATGATGGTCTAGTGACCGAAATTACAATCGCAGTGTTAAAATTTTTCAAAATGTTTTGTGATAATAAACGTAGTAAATTCAAATTTAGTTTTGTTTATCTATTTTGATTTGATTTACTTTGAATTGTAAAATACCTAGTTTAAATCAACTGCATTTGTTTGAGTGATATGAAATTATTAATTGGAGCTTTTTTATGCGGGAAGTTTATAATCTGCCAGATATGATGGGCAATTATCAATAAACATATTTCAAAACTTTTTATTGATGATTCTTTATCACACTCTAAAAATTATTTCTGAAGAACTTTGGGCAAGATATATTCGAAAGTTCACGAAAAACATTTATTTAGTAGTACACATGGATTAAATGAGAAATCATAATTTTTCATATAATCAAATGTGGTTTTCATAATAAATCTACCATAATGCATCAACACAAGATGTATCAATAATAATGAAGGACACCCTACTGGTTAGCACTAGGAATGATAGAACCCCTCGGCGCATGTGCATGTCGTCAATATTTTTTGAATGTACCTATTATATAAATTAAAAATAACAATGAAAGTCGATATTACGAATGAAATGAAGGAAAATTGCAATAAATGTATTAATAAGTCGATATTACGAATAAAATCCGTGAAAATTTAGCAAAAAATTCATTGTTTGACTGTCGAATTTGAATATCCTATCCCGGCTCATTTTGCTGCAAATTATGAATGAAATTGATAAGATATCTCTATGGATGGGGAGCAGACACAGACGCAGAATCAAGCTTAAGCTATCAACGTCGCTTGGTTACCGTGGCACACAGAGCACTTCGACGCATAGGCCAAGCAATAGGGCATCAAATGAGTGTTTTTTTGACATAAATTTTACCTGTTAACGGACTCTGCCGGCGTGTGCAGAGGAGTCGTGAGATTAATTGTGACATGTTTCGGACTCGCAAATATTAGCAGGGAATTTGTTATAAACATTTTTAACGAAAAAAAGGCACATTTTTTAGTTTTTTGCGAATAACTCAACGAATAATGAAGCAATCTTGATGCTATCAATAGACAAAATGTAGGTAATAAAATTACGAACAAAACTAGACCTCGAGCGACCTGATCGGATGATTAAAACCCGAGAAAATCCCGGAAAAGTAGAAAATTCAACGTTTTTAAAAAAATTCATAAGTTTGTTTTTTTTCATTTTTTAGGACTGAATCTTCGGGAAATTGTAGTAATGTTTATGCACTTCACGTGTGCAAAAATCGGACGCTGTGACTTAATTAGTTTTGTTGCAATTGCAATACAAACTTTTTAAGCGGTATTTTGCAAAATTCATAGTTGCGTCAGGGATTGTCCGATTTTAATTTTGAAAACGGTTTTAAAAAATATAGATTCCGTACAACAAATCGTATATTCTGGTTTTTCATCAAAATTATGGGAAGTACCTTAGAACAGCCGGGAAAGTCGGCTGGAAACGGCTAAGCGCGCGGATCCGCTCGAGTGGTGGGGAAGAAGGAGTTGAGGAGAGGCGCGTATAGAGATACGCCGCGGCGCGCTTGTAATTTTTACATTTGAATATTTCAGCAACCATGAAAGCTATCTTAATAATTTTTTTTTTTTAATTGGGGTCTAACGAACTCGAGGAAATTGATTATTTACTCAGAATTTATAAATAATTGAAAGTTAAGCGTACAAATTTCGAAATTTGAAATTATTTGAACTTTATTTTAATGATATGGGAATAAATGTCTTTATAAATGAACAAAAGTGATGTTTACAGGTATTTACATTTATTTACATACATATTCACATATATATCATATATAAATATCATATATATTTACATAAATATCATACATATTTACATATTATATAATACAGGTATATCTATTTATAAAAATATTTACTTATCATATACAGATTTTTACAATTTTTTTTTCTTTCTACTAGACGGCAAAAATTCTATTTCCTCAATATTTTCACGCACATCGTCTAGCCCCAACTCCCTGCCTTCATCCTCGTCGATAAAATCATCCTCACATTCAGACTCAGACTCATTTGATTTTTTGCTCGCATCTAAATTAAAACATGAATCTTCCCGACAGTTAGCGCAGAGATTCGAACATGGTATTCCGTGTTTTTTACAATTGCAAGAACCATCGACGCATCCTTTTTTGCTACACGAACATGAAATTTGATCAAGTAAGTTTTTTGGAATACATGGGTCTTTACTCCCTACAGGCACTAAATGATTGTTTTTGATTTGCCAACCCCAATCTGTTGCTTGTAGATTTTCATTACCAAGCCAAATCTGCAGTTGATAAAAAACACGAAACGCGTGTTGTTTCGCGGCTCCTTCAGTTGGTGGTAATGTTTCTAAACCGAATTTTGTTTTTATTTTCGCTTTATTAAAGTGTAAATATCGCAAATCACTCAAAGAAAAAGAGGTAGACTTTTCTATCAAAAATTTCTCCGCTTTTGTGCTATACATTCCGAGGATTAGTTTGAAAGCATTGTCAGATATTTTTTCGCAATTAGCATTTGGATCGTAAAAAATTTCAGCTAATTCTACTAAGGTGTTATGAGAGAAAGAGTCAATTAATTTATTTTTACCCATACCATAAAAACAAGAAACGGTGTCGCAGCCGCAAAATGCGTGTAAAAAGCCAACTATTTTTTTCAAATGTGGATATTTAAAACTGTCACAGCTATAACACTCATTTGGTGAACCTTTACAATCTCTGCAAAAATAAATATTATTGATGTTTTCTGCCAGTTGCGTAAAAATAACCAGCAAATCGGTATCTTCGCCTACGATAATTATCGTCGCGTCAGAATCCAAGCGAGCATTAGCACAGTAAAAATCTGTATATAATAAGTAAATATTTTTATAAATAGATATACCTGTATTATATAATATGTAAATATGTATGATATTTATGTAAATATATATGATATTTATATATGATATATATGTAAATATGTATGTAAATAAATGTAAATACCTGTAAACATCACTTTTGTTCATTTATAAAGACATTTATTCCCATATCATTAAAATAAAGTTCAAATAATTTCAAATTTCGAAATTTGTACGCTTAACTTTCAATTATTTATAAATTCTGAGTAAATAATCAATTTCCTCGAGTTCGTTAGACCCCAATTAAAAAAAAAATTATTAAGATAGCTTTCATGGTTGCTGAAATATTCAAATGTAAAAATTACAAGCGCGCCGCGGCGTATCTCTATACGCGCCTCTCCTCAACTCCTTCTTCCCCACCACTCGAGCGGATCCGCGCGCTTAGCCGTTTCCAGCCGACTTTCCCGGCTGTTCTAAGGTACTTCCCATAATTTTGATGAAAAACCAGAATATACGATTTGTTGTACGGAATCTATATTTTTTAAAACCGTTTTCAAAATTAAAATCGGACAATCCCTGACGCAACTATGAATTTTGCAAAATACCGCTTAAAAAGTTTGTATTGCAATTGCAACAAAACTAATTAAGTCACAGCGTCCGATTTTTGCACACGTGAAGTGCATAAACATTACTACAATTTCCCGAAGATGCAGTCCTAAAAAATGAAAAAAAACAAACTTATGAATTTTTTGAAAAACGTTGAATTTTCTACTTTTCCGGGATTTTCTCGGGTTTTAATCATCCGATCAGGTCGCTCGAGGTCTAGTTTTGTTCGTAATTTTATTACCTACATTTTGTCCATTGATAGCATCAAGATTGCTTCATTATTCGTTGAGTTATTCGCAAAAAACTGAAAAAAGTGCCATTTTTTCGTTAAAAATGTTTATAACAAATTCCCTGCTAATATTTGCGAGTCCGAAACATGTCACAATTGATCTCACGACTCCTCTGCACACGCCGTCACAGTCCGTTAACAGGTAAAATTTATGTCATGTTTAAATCCCTATTGCTTGGCCTAGCATGTTTTGTAGGACTTCGTACATATCGACCTTGGCACATGCGCATGTCGTAATGCCTATCTAAAAAACGCTATATTTTTTTATTCTTCGTTGGTAAAAATTGGGAATTCAAATTCCCTAGTGAAATCATATGTGTTTTATCGATATCCGTTGGAATTTTTTAAAATCGGGCCAGTTACCCCTTTAGCTTCGCCTCGGGGTAATAATGAATATTCAAAGAAAAACTTTTTCATTCCGTGTGTATTCTTCTTATAACTAACTTCAATCTAATAAGTATCATATAAATAAATTTGTTACTCCATCATTTCACTTAATCTTCCATAAATTTGTCATCTTCTAAGATCGGAGAAGACATATTTATCGTACCACATATCACTGTAAAAATTTCTTCTAATAATACCAATAAATTTCCAGGCAATACAGATCCAACAATTTGAAATGTTTGGTTTCTAAGTTTCAATCATAGGACTTAATTACCTGGAAGAATGTAATTTTCTTTTGTAAAATGCAAAGAACACACCGTCATTCTCGCAGTCGTGTGATTATTTTTTAGATTGATTTTCAATACTTTCAATGAATCAATCTTTTTCTTTTCTTCAAAAAGATTTTCTCTCAATACAAAATATTTGGTTACGGAAACCGATGAAAACTAATACTTGCATTTGTATATGCTTTAGATTACAATTTTTCACGCAACAACACACTCTAGACTTGCTGATTCTACGTTTTGCGAAATTAACAATTTCCATTATACACCTTTTGCGGCCTCATTTGTAAGACATCAAAAATTTGTCATGCAGTTGCATATGTTGACGTTGGATATAAAAACTTCATCCATCTGGCCGCCAGAGTTCGCCAGCTGACATGTCAGATCCCAATACTTTCCATTTTCCTTCTCATATTAGGTATGTCATTTGTTGATATTTTGACGTTTGTGAATATTTTTGTCATCATATTTAGTGAATGTCATTGCTGCTTTCTTTGTGTAGTCTTATAGAAATAGTGGAAATGAAAATGAATTTACCCAAGAATATCATAGAAAATGCAGCGAAAGCTGCGAACAATTCATTGCTGGAGAAATCCAGAGTTGTATACGACAAGGATTATGAAGTATTTATTCAATGGAAGTTGCTTCAGTTGTCCTCGTACAATGAGCGGGCCCGCTCATAACGCCCTAGGACATAATTAGTGTATTTATAGCAACCGTATCTAAGGTAGAATCAACAAATAATATACAAGTGAAAAATAAAAGAAATTAGGTACTCACTAGATTATTATTACATTTCCCAACTTAGTGTAAAAATTCAAAGGATTTGAATTTTATTTCATTTCGTATTTTTGAACAATCAAAATTTTTTATCAAGAATCGTTAAAACTGAAAATAAAAAAGTTTTTCCTCTTGGGCGCCTCATCCGTGGATGAGTAGGTGATATTATTTTTCCTTCAGACGGTGTGTGTTGCGAAAATATCACGTGAAATAAACATCACGCGGGGGGTTCGAAAATAGCCTTTTTCCGCACGAGGTTCAAAGGAATAAGTAAACCAATAAATGCGATGAAAATTCCTCGTATCGTATTTTATGGAGAGTATTATTCGATACATTGAGTACACATATGTTGCCCACTCGGTCGTGTGATCAAATTTTCCGCGATATTTATGTTAAATTAATTTTCCTCTCGTTAAACCGCCGAGTTGTTTATTGTTATCCTTTTGCCATCTATTTCACGCTCGTTTCAGATGCAAAGTGAATCAATTACTCAATTTTTTATTTAAAATATTATAGGAAACGAAAATTAAGCGACTACGGAAATTTTGTTGTTTGAACAATATTTTTTTCCATCCGTATGTACATGGTGGGCCAAATTGGACACTTTTAAAGGGAAAGTCCTGTTTTTAAACTAGATAGATGAAAACTGATGGCGGTGTCTGAGGCTCAATTTTCATGACAAACTTAATGGTGAAAACCGCATATTGATATCTATCATGGTTTCTGAGCCACAGCATGTTTTTCGAAAATGAATATTTTCGAAAAGTTGCTGTAACTTTTTTCCTGTCGAAAATTCTTTGGTTCTGTGAAAACATTCTCGAAGCACTTTTTTACGTAGAATTCAATGGTTTAAGTAATTTATTTCTTCAAATCATACATCAACAGTTATTGACGGAAAAATCATTTTTTTAAATGAGACACCCTGTATATTCCTGAATATTACGATAGAACGTAAAATTACCATTTCAAAAATGTAGCACACTTGACGTTTTACTAGAGTCACCTCTGAAATTCAGAGCTTTTCAGTTTATTCATGTAGACTTTGAAACGCACACTATGAACAAGTAGGCTTTGGACGAAGCGGCGATAAAACAGAAAGCAAGTGTTCAGTAGTAGCTGTCAAATTTTGATAAGTAGTGAAGACGCTCTTTAATTCGTGGTTTTTGTTAATTTTTCAAAGATATTTGCAATGAAGTATTATAATTGTGAAAAGTGGGATATGAAAGTCTGTTTTATACTAACCAGGGAAAATGCAGATGCAGCAAGAAATTTGTATTACGAGAGGTATCCAGATAGAAGGTAACCTTTTAGAGATATATAGGGTGTCTCATTTAAAAAAATGATTTTTAAATCAATAACTGTTGATGTATGATTACTTAAACCATTGAATTCACGTAAAAAAGTGCTTCAAGAATGTTTTCACAGAACCAAAGAATTTTCGACAGGAAAAAAGTTACAGCAACTTTTCGAAAATGCACATTTTCGAAAAACATGCTGTAGCTCAGGAACCATGATAGATATCGATATGTGGTTTTCACCATTAAGTTTGACATGAAAATTGAGCCTCAGACACCGCCATCAGTTTTCATCTATCTAGTTTAAAAACAGGACTTTCCCTTTAAAAGTGTCCAATTTGGCCCACCCTGTACGTTTAGACTTCAGATGATCGAAAAGTACATTTAGTGGAACGAAGTTCCTTACAGCAGGCTTGGAGGAGATAGGGATTTCGTTGCAGGACCAAACTGAAAAATATGCGAGACTAAACGTGTGACGGAAGTAGACTGACGAAAGTCACGCTTTTAGTTAACACAAGCGAATATTGTATACCTTTCTCTTCCTCCCTCTTTCTTTCCGTTCTCTCATCCCTTCTCTTTCTGATCCCACTCCGCCACGTCAATCGTCAATGCATTATATGTACTCATTAATTCATGTACAAGCAACTCGAAAACGTCAGATGTGAAACATCGAAATAATTTTGTATAAGTTATATGCATGAAAGAACAGATTACGATAGGAATCAGATATGGCATAATGAAAAGATAAAGCTTTACAAATGTGTTCCATAAAATAATGACTACGTATTGTAGGTTTATATTCAGTAATAATATCACAAGGGCATCGAAAATAATCGATTATACTACCGAGTCACGAGACGTATTTTGCGAAACACCACGAGAGCGCAGCTCGAGTGGTGTTTTAAAAAAATACGCCGAGTGACGAGGTCAGTATAATCGATTATTTTCGATTGCTCGAGTGGTATTCGTTACGATTATATAACGAATAAAAAATATTAATTTTTTTTGACAAACGTCAAAACACCGTGAATATAAAAATATATATACATTTTGACACGAGGCGAAACACCAAAACGATTATATCACGTCGTCAAGGGTATATTCACTTATCTATACTACGTCGTTACGCAAAATTCACGGATTCTATTGGCTTATTCATACATGAGTTATATAATCAATTATATAGCGTGGCGATACGTAATCCTTTCGTTATATACACTCTTCCGTCTATTCTTTACATTGCGTTGACGACTGAGTGGTCTAAGTACTGAACCCTGGTGTGCCATATTCCTGGGTTCGAATCTTGGCTTTTTTCATTTTTTTATTTACAATCTCGTAAGAGCTGTTAGCCCCACGTTTCAATATTAATTATTTCAACTTGGATTAGTATAAGTAATCACTTTGTAACCAACCCCCTTTTTTAACAGTGATATTTGCCCTGGCTAGCAAGGAGATTGGTTAGCATATAAGTGTTCTAGGTTTGTTCACAGTAATAACAACAAGTTAAAATGAAAGGTATTTACTATCCTCTTATTCTTTTTACATAAATGAGACTTATCTTTATGTTTCAATTTATATTGTCGACTTTTTCCTTGGGTGGATTGTTGTCTTCTGCCCTATCTTCGTCCCAAGTTCTTGGTAGCTCCAGCTGTGGGTAGACAAAGTGGTGGTTTTTGTCTTTAACTCCAGGCAGCGTACATTTGAGCTCTTGACAACGTGTCTTTTAACTCCAGACCAAGTGAATTTTAAACTCCAACCAAGTGGCTAAAACAATTCGGGGCAAATCAACATACAATCTCACTCTAAATTGGCTCCAAGAATATCTGTAGGGTATCGATTGCCAATTCAAATTAACATTTAGATTTGTCTGAAGCAAAAATGCTAAGAAAGACAGCATATGTTCCAACATTAAACTGAACATAAGGTATGACCACGTGAAATTTACCATCGCTAACCTACAAAAATCTTGTGTTAAATTGAGAGAATTAAACAAGCAAATGAATTAGAAATATTTTAAATTAAGAAATGTGAGATGATTATTTCAATATAGAAAGATAAATAATTTAATATAGGTAAATGAAAAAAAAAATGAAATGAAATGGCGGAAAGATGAAATACGGAATCCATTCAGATTTTTAAGATAATGCATCAATACGAAATAGATATAATTCTTCTCATAACTTACCGTCTATCAGACGCCACAGATACTTAATAAATTTTAATTAACTTTAATGCAATATTCTTCTAATAGATATTGATTATAATCTTAACAATTAATGCACTTGGCTCTTCGACAACCATTTGTTAAAAGAGAACGATCTTCTACCTGTTAATTCGACGCTGTCTTGATTTATCATAACACGTTGGTCAATAGTCATAGATGGAACAAAGTGGAGCGTGGAATCACGGTATTCCGATTCGGAATTCAGTGGCGTTGGTTAATCGGTGAATTAACCCGTTACAACTTCTGTCGTGCGCCCCGACACGCTCATGTTTTGTTTTCTCAAATTGTGATCCTTCTATATTATCCGAAGGAACTTCATTCCTACCTGGTGTCCCATGACACCGTTTCTTTTTAAACAATAATATTATGGACGTAATTGAGAATTATGTAATAAATTATTTTAATAAGATACCTGCCCTAATTAAAGAATTTTATTTTAATTCAATTTCAATTCTGAGTCTACGAAGCGTGACGAAATGGTCAGCGGATAATTACGAGTCGTTTATTAAGCCTCACTGCTCTCTTTACAGTCGTATTTTGCCCGAAAATTTATATGTAGGGGAGACCGGATACAAAAGTAACATTTTGCACTTTCGCCTTGGTTTCTCGTTATGTGTTATTATTTCGGTGAAATTGATATAGCCATACATAAATTCCGTTTATGTTCTATACATTAGCATCTTAAATTACCTTATTATTGTGTATTTTGCATGAATCACAGAAACTTTAAAAAAAATTGTCATTTGTTACTTTCGACCACGTTGGCGGGCCGAAAGTAACACGTTGTGGGTCGAAAGTAACAGGGCAAAGGGGTTTGTAATGAATATGATATGACATATTTAAACAAACAAAATTTATTGGAAAATTCAGTGTCAGTCTTCTCTATTCAGACTCGCAATTATGGCACACCTAATTTCTTGACGCATTCAGTACCTATGAGACCACATTTTGCATTCGAAACAATGTAAACTTTGCTCATTCAGTCGACTATTGCTAAAATTTTCTAAACAAACAAGTTAGAAGCAATCTTCGTCGTCAAATTTATTTTCCTTGTCTACAACTGCGCTAGTATTTCTAGCTTTAATTTTTTTCATATATCTATGCAATGTAACATGGCAGACATTCAATTTTTTTTGCCATGGCTCTAATTTCTTCACCATCATTAAAATGCTCTTCAGCCGCTTTTCGATAGACTTCCATGTTAGTTGTTATTCGTGCGGTGGTTATTATGTGTTGTCGCGGCAAAATGTTGAAATAAACACACACACATAAAAAGTTTACTTAGAGCAAATCAATATTGGGGGGACAAAAGTAACATGTTACTTATGTACCCATAGAGCTGCGTTTCTTTTGTACCCTACAGCATTTTTGTTAGAACATGAAAGATAACCTAGAAACGGAACATGCTAGTCAAAAACGAATTTAAGCACTGTAAAATCAATCTAATCGAGTATCAATATGCAAATATTCAGATTAATATCATCCCTTCAATACTACATAAACGTTGAATAAGTAAACGTCAAAAAATTTATTTTTGATTTGTGAAATCACGTAGCGTCCTCTCACACGATCTAACAGTGCGCGGCGCGAGCGGCGATCGAATGCAATTGAAGGCGGCGCCACTGGCTATCTCCTGACAGCAGCTAAGCGTTGTTTTCACAATTCTTTAAACCTACAGAGCATTTGTTACTTTCGACCCGCCGTTACTTTTGTACCCGGTCTCCCCTACTATTGCAGTTCATCGAAGGAAAGCAGGCAGGTGCGGTATTTATTTTTTATACGTTTTAGACCTCGTAGACTACGATTTCCGAAATAGTTTTTGTCTGATATATATCTATATAGCTATATATTTTTTTCCGGTACATATTGGCATCTTCAGCGGCACCCTTCGAATCAAATGAGCTGAAATTTGGTACCTGGGATTGTTTTGGTTGTAGAACGAAAGTATTTAAATTTGGTTAAATTTCTGCAACCGCTGCCATTTTTACGTAGATATTTCTACTTTGCATATAAATATCGATTACGGTACATATTGACATCTCGAGCGGTTCGCATCACCCCAAATGAGCTGAAATTTGGCATCAGAAGTGGTTTCTGAGGCAGGACGAAACTATCAAAATTTGTTTAAACTTTTCCAACTGCCGCCATTTTTACATAGATATTTCTTGTTTTTTCGTGGGTTTTGAAAAATTACCAAATTCCACAGCTTCTGCAGATTAAGTTAGAGGGTTGACGTTTGGTACGTACATCGAGTTTATGTTGAAATACGGTCCTTCGTGGGTTGCAACTCTTTTTCTCAACCGCGCTCATTTCGTGGTGACTATTCCGTTCAAATTGCATATTGATCTATTTCGCAATCAGTACTCGATGCACTTTGCGAATTTTTTTTACAATAGAGCGTTGAAATTCGGTAAGAGGATTGAGTTCATGTTGGAATACGATACTTTGTGGGTTTCAACTTTTTTCCTCAACCGCGATGCACTTCGCTGGTTTTTGGAGTAAAACTTATTTGCGCGCATGAGGGTAAAATTCTTACGGATGAAACGGATGTGAGATGAAACGGATGTGTGTCCAAGAGGAGGGAGAGAGCGATTGTGACGGATTGAGAGAGAGAGAGAGTGAGAAAGGGCGAACGTAGCATGAATCACGTAGCCATGGAGCGAGAGGAAGGAGAGAGCGAGTGAGAGAAAAAAGGAGATCGAGAAAAATTACACGCTTTTATATCTTTCAATATTTTATTAACATCAATCGCTTAATAATTTTGTTTTCCGTCGACCTCTAAATAAAAGCTTACTTTAACGTACACGAAATTGATCATAAATGACCCTTTTTAATGTGCAATTTCTCCTATTTTAATGTATGATTGTCATCGGCAACCAAACACAGAAGTATTCAGCACGGAATAGTTGAATTATTCTGTGTCTGTACTGTTATTCCACAGAGGAAAGGAATTCATAATTCAAATCGAAAAATTTAACTCTATACAAAATAAAGTAGAAACTGCGGAAATAATTTTATGCAATAATCGTTCGAAAGTAAATAACACTTCAGATTCCACCAGTTCCACATGTTCCTTATCGGTTATTGTAGGTGATGTTAACTATTCAGAATGTCACATGTCTAATATTCCATCTATGAATTTCTCAAATTGTTCCATCGGAAGCATAAATATAATTATATCGAAATGAACATAGAAATTTATATTGTGTCAAGTGTATCTGTCATGCAAAATAAAAATTTATTTCAATCAAGAATTTATACTCAATTCATGATAAGGTTGACGGAAAAATCTTGTAATAGACTCGTTTATTAATGTAGCGATTAATGGTCTCGAACTATTAACGCGCTCGCTCCGCTCACGCGTTAAAATATCTCAACCATTAATCGCTGTCATTAATAAACTAGTTTATTAAATAACTATTATTGTGCACAAATATGAGTATCACTAGATATAAATACCTATACATGCATCAACTCTTGCCGGTATACCCTAATATATGCAGTTTTATACTAATAATCTCGAAGTGAAGGGTGCACATAGTACGTTGCGCAAAGGAACGTAACATTTCACTTTTATAACGTTCCATTTCACTCCTTATAAAATTCTCATACCGCTGGCTGAACATAAAGAATAAACTCCAAAATCTGATGAAAATTTTCGAAAAATGGAATTCTTGTTCTACTTCACAATTTCTTTTGCCCCAAAACAATCACTGTAAGTTCTAACGTCATCCATTCTTACTAGTCCGTTTAGGCCCTTACACACGGGCGTCGATGTCTTGATACATCAACGTGCATCCAAGAACGGGTAACTAATAACGTTAATGTGGATGCAGAAAACGCACGTTTTTGAATGCACAATCCGGATGAATGCCGCGCTGACGTTTTCAGGAATCGCTTGAATTTTTGGATGCGCATTCCAACGAATGCAATGAAGTCTCTACGTGTGGATGCAAATTACCGTGGAGTGTGCGTTTTTGAAGCAGTAGCGGCGGTTAAGTTTATGAAATAATTTGTTACTGCAGTAGATATTAAAAATAACAAGTTAAATATTTCACGAATTTGTAAAATATTTACTAAAAATGTTTGCAGATAGTTTCATCGTTGAATATGACTGCAGAACAATGTACCAGGAATTTGTGAAGTTGTACAGGGACCTACCCTGCTTGTGGCAAACAAAATCAAAGCACTATTTAGACCGAAATAAAAAAAATTAAGCATACAAAATATTGATAGAGAAGCTGCAAATCATTAAACCAAATGCTACAAAAAGTACAGTTGTCGCTAAAGTTAATAGTCTTCGTGGTGGGTTTCGGAGATAAAATGAAAAAGTTTTTATCTCGAGGAGAAGTGAGGCTTTCGGAGATATTAAAGTAGTGAATTTTAAATCTTGGCAATTTCTTGCAGTAAATTCTGCAATTATTGCCAATCTCATCATTGTGTCTTGACGTTTTATTAATGGAATAACCATTTCCAATAGTTACGAAAAGGTTTCTTCGTCCATCCTTACGTAATTACGAGAGTCCTTTAGTTCTAACCTCCATTTTTCTATTAGGTGAATGTGTCACAAATTTTATCGTTTTAGAAACCAACCTTTAGATCACATTCGGCGACGATTTTTATTTTCCTTTTTCTTTGTACACGCCACTGTCACCAGAGCTAAATATTCCTCCTGCTCAGACATCTGGCCAAACATTTTAGCAGAGCAGACAAAACTGTGGTTTTGTACGCAATCAGGTTGCACGTTTTTGGATGCACGTCGATGTATTAACCCTTTCAGGGCAACTGGTTAGCTAGGAAGACCACAGTTTGTAAGTCATGAGTAAAACTGCTCGTTGGCTATTTCAGTATACCAGTGTGTTTTGTGGGTTGTCTAACATAGCAAAATTTGACGTGTTCATCGAAGACAGACAGAAATAAGTCGAAGCGCGTATAACTTGCATTTGTATACTATAGTTGGATACTACTCAGAGGATCTGCTGAAACTGTGTGAATTTGTTATTTTTATTTATGAATTGTGGAAAAATTGCTCCAAACTTATTAACTTATATCTTACTTATGCATTTTCATGAATATATTGGACGTAAATGTTTCCTTTCTTTCGAAATTACTAATTTTGTTAGAGTCTTCTGAAGTGACCACTGGGCACTTACGTAATCGTGTTATCTTATTTTAGTTCTGAGGAAGCAAGTTTGGAGTACCTACCTACTGAATAGGCTTGCCAATTTTCGAAAGGACCAACCCGGGAGATTTTTTTTAAGGAGTTTAGTAGGGAGGGGGTTGAAGAAAATGTCAATCACATTTATTTATTTTTAATTTATATATACTCTGCTTCTAATATTTAACAGTTTTTTACCACAAAATCATAATCATTAAAAATCGAAGTTTGATTAGTAGAACACGGTTGCGTATAATTTTAAAAAAACTGGGGAAATTAGTCACCCCGGGATGTCGGGAGGTTGACAGTTATTACCGGAGTCATCCGGGCAATCCGGGAGGGTTGGGAACCCAATAACTGGATATTTAAAAAATCTTTCTGCAGATGACTTGTATGATTTGTAAGAAATGTTCAGCGTGTAAAGTAGAATTGTGTTTGAAACATGACAAAAACTGTTTCATGTTATATTACGCAAAATAGGTTATATTGTTTGGTTATATGTTCCTACTGGTTATGTGGAGTGACCACATCCTGCAGGATAATCCTTGTGTTTTTTTATCTTGAAATTTGTTTAATTTTCTCCGAGTATCTCTAATAAACCATTATCAAACCATACATAATATTTTTTCCACAAAAAAATAATTTGGGCCGGAAAGGGTTAAGACTTCGACGTCCGTGTGTAGCCCATCTTTTTCGTTCGATTTTATCCGCAATACGAAATGAATATGTATAACAAGTATCTGATTATAGAATTCGATATGTAGCAACTTTTCACGCCTCTATTAAATCCCACAATTGATTCGACCTACTGTCAATTGTGAAACGTAGCTAAACGCTCATGCTGCCATACCTGGACGTGAATGAATCACGGTCGGCTATGAAAAAACACCCCGCATCATTCAGTTGTCTAGTTGAAGTTGTCGTTAAGTCTCAGACCGATTCTGATGTTTCCCAGATAAATGAATCTTTTATTTTTCGTGAACGTTCTTCGATTTTGGAAATGTTTCGTCTCGAGAGTGGTAGAAAGGAATTTATACAAGTAATTTATTTATCGCAGACTGGTTCGATAATGTTGTTTCAGTGTAACATTCCTAACATATTGGCGAAAATGTGAATCTAACTGAATAATTTTATATTGCTGAGACCGTTACTTCATTGGAATACATATAACAATATTATTTTTTTTTTTTTTTTAACTCGAGGGACCTACAGTTTAACGCCGGTTCCGAACTATTATAATGATAAATGTTTGATTTTAATTAACTATAATTATTCGATATATGAGACTGTGGCTCCATCAGGTTATAACTGAATACTAAAATCTTGATATCTCAAATATTGGATAGATTGTTGAGTTATCTTTTTCCATCTCTAAAGTGATTTGAAAATAACAAAAATGGTTGACAAACATAATTTTCAAATTTTTAACAACCCATCGCACACTGATGACATACATAGTACTTCCCTACATTCATTCCAACACAAAATGGCAGCTTTTAATAATATGGTGCATCGTTTAGTAAATATTGAGCTTTCAAACATCAATTTTAACATTGAGAAAAATATACTTAAACAAATGGCCGTAAATTAAAAAAAATGGTGTCATGGGACACCAGGTAGAAACGAAGTTCCTTTGGATTCATCATTATAATATAATTATTAATATAATAATAATAAAAATGAAGTAAATAATATATTGGGAGTGTAGAATACATATTATGTACACATGTAAGTTGTATAAACAATATTAACCATGTACATTAACTTATATTTGTAAACAGATACTTACGTATTTAATTTTATTTCGCTAATTAATTTTCCAATATTATCAGTGTCAATTTTATTTAAGCCACTTGTTAGTGCACGTGCCATTGTTACTATATTTAATATCGTATTGAAGATTTACGAAATATACGAAAATAAACGTGTTTATTTAGGAGTGAAATGAATTTATAATGTGAGTGTAGTACACCACGTTCTTCTACAGGAATTCCATGTATATGTCGTGGTAGAAAAAGAAAGATAATCAAAAAATGACGCATGCGCGTTGCACTTCCGTTATATGTTTTGCTTACGGTTTTGGTCTCACATTTTTTTCAGTTTGCTCGCGCAGCAAAATCCCTATCTCCTCCGTAAAAAACTTTGTTCAAAAAATTATATCCCCATAATAATAGACAATATGATAGATAAAAAGTTTTTCAACAATGCGATTAGACAGGTGTACCCCTCACCAGAATTAAAAACAAATATAACCTTCATTCATTCAGATTAAAATAGGAAATTTCCAATAATGACAATCTTCCAATTATATTCTTTGTATACCTGTTTACCATTATAAAAACTGCACAATACGAAAAATATTCTTTTGCTTGAGAATGTAGTAGTACTACGAAACTGTAGTAGTACAAATTCAAATGAAAATAGTAATAAAAAAGGAAGTATATTGTTTCTCATATATACTTGATATAAATAGTGGGGTGATGGGTAGGCAATATTGCATATATATATTTATATATATATATATATATATATATATATATATATATATATATATATATATATATATATATCAACTATTGAGTCCCACACAGGCCGGGTTAGCAACCGGTATCGCTTTTGAAGTTTTCACCTCGATTAAAAAAAAAAAAAAAAAAGGTAATACTTTCGAGAAAACTTACAAATAACATCAGATATTCAATACATTCAGCAGAGTAGAATGATTTAATTATATTTTATCATTCAATAAGTTATCAGAGTTCATTTACCTTATAATTTCTAGGGATTCTCAAAGGTTCAATTTCGATCATCTACTCTCTCTATGTGAAAGATGGAAATTTTCATTCAATCAATGATTCTCATTTGTTAGAGAATGATTAGAAGATTAAAATATTTTTTCAAATTTTCGCGTGTGTTCTTTGATACTTTTTAAGAAGTTTCAGTGTGTTCTACCGATATATTATGTTTTATCATAATCGCCACGTCAGGTAACATAATATACAGGATGTTCCTGTCATGTAGTAGACATGCTAATATTCAAGGGGGAGATTCTTCGACTCATTTTAAGAAAAAAACTACCTATGAGAGTATGTCCTAAAAGTCTTAAGTTTTGAGTTACAGGGTGATTGAAAAAAAATCAATTTTGTAACAATAACTGAGATAGTATTGTAGATAACCTCATAAAATTTGGTACATGTCTTCTTTGCATCAAGGTAAACTTTTTGATGTCCGAAAATTTTCCATTTCTCTACCAGTGGCGTTCGTACGGGTTTGCAATGAATATTTTTGGAGAAAAAAAATACTACGCCACTGCTTTCTTTTGAAATAAAAATAAATTTTGAGATCCTCATTCATTTTTGAGCAAATTTGATATCATGGATTTTCTTTGCCTGACGCATAGTTTTCGCTTAAAGAAATAAAAATTGTTTTACTTCAGGATCAATTCCTCTAAAATCTGGTGCAATGTGGAAATGTTTGCAACGACTGAAAGCAAATTAAGAGATCAGATTTTTTCCATATGTACAAAAAATGTACCGAAGTTGCCTACAATATAATCTCAGTTATTACTAAAAAATTATTTCTTTTCAAAATTGTGTCACCTTGTATCTCAAAAGTTAAGACTTTTAGGAAAGATGTTCATAGATAGATTTTTTCTTAAAATGAGTCGAAATATAAGCATGTCTTCAAGTAAAATCCTGTATATTGCAGAGCAGATAGAACTTCGGAAAAATAATCGAAGAACACAAGCCCATTTTTGAAAGTCATAAAAAAGATTATACCCAATTACTACAATTATTTTTTAGCTGAGAATCATACATTTTCTTACTTTGCATAGAGAGAATAGATGATTGAAATGGAACTTTTGGAAAGCCCGTATAACAAATATAATAATTCTGATAACTACTTAATATTTAATGTAATTGACACAAGTTTTCTCGAAGAATAACCCACTATAAAATTTCTTGTTGTAATTATTTTATTTAGGTACAAAATGTATTTAAACTGAGATATCAAGATTTTTGTATTGAGTTCTATCTGATGAAGTCACCACATGGCGAAACGCCGCGTCACTGATTCAATTATTATAGTAATCGTTAAAATCAAATTTATATTTTTCCAAAAATATTACTAATATATAAATAACATTTAACTATTACATCCATCTGTTAGCTTGTTGAATGTCGTTGATTTTCTTATCTTTGTACTTATGCCTAGTGGTATTAACCAGTCACTCGATTATCGCTAATTTTATCGAAATTTATTCTCATTTGAATGAATTTTCGCCATCGCTTGAATGTAAAACACATTAACTGATATAGAAATTATGTATATAGAATAACACAGATATTCTTCGCTTGACATGATTTAGATGAACAAAGATTAATACTTGTTGATATTCACCATATTTCTCTCGGTATGCGGCGTTTAGTGGGATTAATTTGGTGAATTCGATGGAAAATGTTCAATATGAAGTAGAGGGAATTAGGTCAATATTTAGTTCATTTTGTGTAGAATATTATTTGTTTTTTCTCTTTTCAAAACAATCAAAATTAATAGGAAGAATATAATATTACTATAACCATTATCCATTGTAGCAACGATTAGTTTCTAATCAATCAAAATCAATTTATATTATTTTTTCAATAGAGAGAAAATAATATTTTTATCTTTCACATTCGAATATATTGGGGGGGGGGGTGGGGGGGGGGGGGGGTGGGGGGGGGGGGGGGTGGGGGGGGGGGGGGGTGGGGGGGGGGGGGGGTGGGGGGGGGGGGGGGTGGGGGGGGAAATATATCTGTATATGCTGTATATCTGTATATTTGTATATCTGTATATCTGTATATCTGTATATCTGTATATCTGTATATCTGTATATCTGTATATCTGTATATCTGTATATCTGTATATCTGTATATCTGTATATCTGTATATCTGTATATCTGTATATCTGTATATCTGTATATCTGTATATCTGTATATCTATATATCTGTGTATCTGTGTATCTGTATATCTGTATATCTGTATATCTGTATATCTGTATATCTGTATATCTGTATTTCTGTATATCTGCATATCTGCATATCTGCATATCTGCTTATCTGCGTATCTGCGTATTATTAAAGTAATTTGTACCAAAACCAATCCCATCCAATATATCATACGAAACTACCTACTCACAAACTTTCAATCCTATTGCTCCAAAATTACGCCCTTCATCATGTAAATATAATTTATTTCTTTCCCCAGGGGGTCAACTCCTTAACGAATTCGTACCAAAACCAATCCCATCCAAGATATCTTTCGAAAATACCTACTTACAAAATTTCAACCCTATTACTCCAAAATTGCGACCTTTATCGTGAAAAGAAGATTTGTTTCCTCCCCCGGGTGGTCAACCCCCCAACCAATTCGAACCAAAACCAATCCCATTAACTATATCTGTATATCTGTATATCTGTATATCTGTTTATCTTTATATCTGTATATCCGTATATCCGTATATCCATTTATCCGTATACCTGTATATCCGTATATCCATATATCCGTATACCTGTATATCTGTATATCAGTATATCTGTATATCTGTATATCAGTATATCAGTATATCTGTATATCTGTGTATCTGTGTATCTGTATATCTGTATATCTGTATATCTGTATATCTGTATATCTGTATATCTGTATATCTGTATATCTGTATATCTGTATATCTGTATATCTGTATATCTGTATATCTGTATATCTGTATATCTGTATATCTGTATATCTGTATATCTGTATATCTGTATATCTGCATATCTGCATATCTGGATATCTGGATATCTGTATATCTGTTTATCTGTTTATCTGTGTATCTGTATATCTGTAAATCTGTAAATATGTATATCTGTATATCTGCATATCTGCATATCTGGATATCTGTATATCTGTATATCTGTAAATCTGTATATATTTATATCTGCATATCTGTATATCTGAATATCTGCAGATCTGCCCTTTATCGTGTGAACAATGCTCAAATATATAAGCTTATACATACACACACATATATATATATATATATATATATATATATATATATATATATATATATATATATATATATATAAGTATATAGAGATATATCAAATTGAGTTTTTGGTGCCAAGCATCATAAAAAGTCATGAAACGAAAAACTATCTTGGACCTAGGTCTAACTTTGCTAATCGCACCAATTTTAATAAGCAGGTTCTCAAAGTGAAAACCTGCTAAAACATAAACAATAATTAATATTCTCAATTATGTTTATGAAAAAGAGAGAAATACTAGCACTTCTTTATTTTCCTCAAGTTGATGATTCTTTCGAATTGAAGAAGACTAATTGGCATCATAAAATCCTTATAAATTATGTTCCATATATCACATAAAGCGAACAAGGAAAATTCTTCAAATTTTCAAAATTATCAAACAATTTTCCAAGGAAGCTGTTATATCTGTTCTACGACTCGAAAACTGCATTCATAATGCAACAATGAATTATAGAAAATATCAAGTCACAAGATCTGCATATAACTGTTTCGATCTTGTTAGATCTCTTCAGTGCAGCTCACTTAACTCGGAGTAAATTGACATATTTCTAATTGTTCCCCAGTTCAAATCGTGGCCGAACTACTATACGGATAACAACCCATAGCGCCCTCTGTGAAATATATTAGGAACCAACAAATCACTGTTAAGACCGAAAATGCAGAATTCTAACGAGATAAAAAATATTTCATGACATCGCACACGCCACCGTTGGAGAGTAGACATCTTCATGTCAGAAATCATTTGTTCTCCCTGAATATATGAAAATATTTTGCATATTTGGATCTTACTCAAAAGGGACTGGTAGAGTAGCAGCAGCTACTCTGCATAATTTATAAACGGTAACTTTTTCAATTTGTGGATGAAAGCAACATGAGGAATATCATGAAATTCTTGAATTCAGACAGCGCTATCAAGTAAATATACAATAGAAAAAAGTAATTCTTGTGAATACGATAGAGAGGATAGCAGTCAGTAACTTCGTTACACAGTAATTTGCAAGAATAGCAGGTATTCGCTCATGTCTAGTTCGCGCTTTGAAGATTGCAGTTCAGATTTCATACCTGAATAATTTTCCCATTTTTAAAATCGTGGATGTTTTACTTCTGGAGATTGAAATTTTTATACTCTGCTCAAATTACGGTGCTCTCTTTATATTTTAAGTTATGTTACTTTCAGTATTCCAGAATAAAATGGGTAACGTTGAAGATAGTTTTTAATAAATAATTCAGATCTGTCATCCGTATCTTTCTACCTAGAACAGTTTTTGAGAAAACCACTATTTAGATATTTTTTAAATTTTATATTTTCTCTAAAATATTTTTGAGGGACTACGTATGTGGTTGTTTGTCACCGTCTCTATATACTTTGATGTTTATGGGTGACAAGTGACCTTCAAAGCAACCAGAATCTCACAAAATCAACGTCTATTATTTTAAATATTAGTGAAAGGGGTACGATATAACAAAATTATTAGTTTTTTGTTACGGAAAATTAAAGTACGTCTTATACCGAAAATTTTGTCCTCCTGACCTGAGTTGACTTAACCTAATTGAACGTAACCTAACCTGAAAATTCTTATTTTATAGAATGACGTGAGTTTGTACCCAAATCAGTAGAAAGCGGTGGATAGTCAATGTTTTCCCTTGATTTATGGGAGAAACTCACGCCATTTTCTTCTCTCACCATCCACTTGCCACCCACTCACTACCTCGACCCTACTTACCTCTGAGTTTTAAAAAATGAAGAGTCGAAAATGAAAATATTCGTCGAGAAGTGTATATTTTTTTTTGTTTTTTCTCTCAGATGTGATTTAGAAGCCACCTGACTGAAATTTATGACCAATTTATTAGTAAACATTCAAGAAAATTTTCAGAAAAGTAAGTTCGCATTATAAAAAAACAAGTTAAATTAATGTATCTAGAACTTGTCTGATATATTTGATACAAATGATTTTCGAAATCAATTTTAACATAATCCTTCAAATGTGAAATATGATAACTTTACGTTGTGTAAATTTGTCCCTTTTTTCTATCAAAAATAAATATCGATCTGTAATCGTACTATACATATATTATTGTAGTTACTCTTCATTTATTTTTCTGAACAATCCATTTTTTTCAGGCACCTGAAGGCCGAGCTACAGAACTTACGAAGGAAGGGAGCATTGCGTCCTTCGGCGGACTGGGATAACACAGGGCCGGACCCAGATCGCTCGTGTGGCAGGTGCAGGATTGAACTGGGACGTGTAATTAATAGAGGAGCCTACTGCAGAGCGTGCAGATTGAAAGTCTGCAAGAGTTGTAGGGAGTATTCGTTCAGGACCACCGATTGGGTATGCACCGTTTGCCATAAACGCATGTGAGTGATAATTTATTTAGATAGATTCCAAACATATATGTATATATATATATATATATATATATATATATATATATATATATATATATATATATATATATATATATATATATATATATATATATATATATATATATATATATATATATATATATATATATATATATATACTCTACTGCGTCCGATGAAGAGCGAAACATATTGTCTAGTGTTTATATTCCTTGTTTATGAGGCCTCGGTAGACCAGCGGTAAAGTGTACCGCTTGTAAGCCGAGAATGTGGGTTCGAGTCCCACCCCGCTCTTGGGTGTTGTGTATGTCCGGAATTTAGTGGTTCTATTTACAAGATAAATTGTTGGGTAATGTACATCGTTTACAAGCCCATTGGCCGTTCAGAACCGGCTTTAAACTGTAGGTCCCTCGAGATGAAAAAAATAAATTAATTAAATATAAGAATATTGCTTGTAAAGAAATTGCAGTTGTGATATTATGTCCTTTTACATATTCGTTGAGTGGTTGAAGTTGTTCTAGTTCTATTTGTTGTGTGCAAGATTGTTATTGAAAATCATAGCACCTTGTGATATGATGTGATAGTTCTATAACTTCCATAAATTTCTGATTTTTCCTGTTATTGAAACTTTCAAATTATGAAGGCAAATGTATCAGATTTGTTCAAGGTACCGTAATACTTGATATAAATGATCGAATTGGACCCTTGAAATTCACATAATCCATTATTTTTTCGCGAAATTCAGTTTCCATCAAAATTATTCGATCCTTTCTTATTAATTTAAAAAAAAATTTCTTATTAAAATTCCGACACATGCACGTCAATCAGACATTCAACCGAAAGATCTATAATCGAACTTGAGACATTGCGAAATAGATATACCAAAGAACTCTGGGAAATTGTTGAAGTTTTTTCTCCTACACAATTTTATCGGAATCTGAAAGTAAAATTTCATTGTCACATAAACCTTATTAGCGGGGATTCCTTATTCAGAACTATCTAGTGTATTTATAAAAGGAGCTATTAATTCGCTGACCTTAATGAATTTCATTTCCTGATATTTATGACAAAAAAATTTACACGAATGTAACAAATTCCTTTGTGTTTAATTTCTTTCGTATTCATTTTACCCAATGCAGACACTAGATGAGAGACTTGAGCATTAATTATGCCAATTAAGTGTTTAAATGGTTGAAACGGACGGATACAAGAAACTGCGAAATGATTTATTGGAGTATATCGGAAATGATGATTTGAAATGACTTTGCAATGCGAATTGGTAACGCTTATGGTCACTCTTGGTGTCATTTTCTTTGTCATGGCACTGTTCTGCTATACAGCTGTACTTAAGTGTGTGTAGCCTTTTGTGTCTCCCAGCTTTGTCCAACACCCAAAACGTAACCCTCGTCTTTTAAGTAAGTTTCTCACCTGTTGGTTTTTGGACTGCATCTGCAGTTTTCCGAAGAATGCTTCTCTCCTATGGTCTTTTGCTCCACAGTCCAGCAACATGTGTTGGTCTCTGTCTCCTTGTGGCATTACCTACAGGAAGGTTAGTCTCCATTGTACAACCAAATCTTATACAATGGTGTTCTCAGAGAACTATGTCCAGTGAGGAAACCTGGTAAACTTAGTTTCTGCCAAGTTGTAGCTGTAGCAGTTCCTCAGTTCTAATTTTTGACACATTCTATTTCTGTAGCTTTTTGACAGACATTTTATTGTTCGTATTTGGTCCAGCTTTGGACTTGCCCCCTGGCATTTGTCTTAGTTATTCCAAGTTGTGTTATAGATCAATGGTGATCTAGCATCTTTGCACTATATGTGAATGATTGATTTTAGTACGTTTCTTCTAATCTGACGGCGATTTTTCTACCAGTTTAACCGCGATGAAAATTATCACAATAAATACATTTTAATTTATATTATAAGTACATCATTTTTCAAAGACTTGTTTTTATTGTTGACCAATAAGGAACCAGAATTACTTTTATTTGTATCCATTCTTCTTACATTGTATTTATTCAACCTATTACAGATCTTCTTTCTCAATTTGCGGAATTAAAAAGAATTTTGGATTATCTATATTCTGGATATTTGGATACCTATGCTTGAGGAGTAATTTTCTTTGTTTTTTGATATCAGATTATGGATTATGGACTCTTCGTACCCATTTATTTCGCTAGCACCTTTAATATAATTAATTTTCCACAGAATCGTAGGAAAAGGATGTTGAAGGCACAAATTCCAAAAAGACGTAGAAATTTCGAATTAATAAAATCAGTAAAAATTCACACTACTCGGAATTTATCCTCCTGATCCGACCCTGCACCGTAAAATTCAAGGTCGCGACGACAGATTCTCAATTACTAATTAACAAATCTTTCTACTTTCAAGTTTAATTTACAGGTACTAATTACCTGCAAAACATTCGGAGGTTCACAAGCCGATTTTATCCTGAAACTTTTCACGAAAGTCATTATATTTTCCAGGGAGATCCAGGCAGCTAGTGGCGACTGGATGAACGAGTTCGTTCGACGTCCCAGCCGTCGGCGAGATAACAGAGTCTACGTCCCCACGGCTGAAATAATCAAACGAACGATTCGCAGGTCCTGGACTATTTCGAGTAAGTGAATTGACGAATTTTCAGTAATGTTTATCTATACAATAATTATGTAATAAGAATACGGAAATATATTGACATTTGGCAACATTGATCCTATTGCCATTTTCAACAGCCTACCTGTGAAACTGGATTTTCTACGGTGGCTCAAGAAAAAATATACCTAGATCTCAGCTAATTGTAGGAATAGGACTGAGAGGGTCTATTTCTAATATTGAGCCTTCCTTCGAAAAACTTTGCTCTGAAGCACAAGAAGTCACTTCTCTTTCTTCTAGTGCCTATCCATTACCGAATGTTAGCAATCATTCTAGCAATGATAATTTTATTTGTTGCTGCTCTGAATAGTCCTGTGGTGGATGTTTCAAACCAGGTTCTCAAGTTCTTCAGCCAAGATATTCGTCTTCTTCCAATGCTTCCTGCACTTTTTCCTGTAATATGCATTTTAGTAGCTTGTATTCGGTTTCGTTTCTCATGATGTGCCACAGATATTCCAATTTTATACGTTTTACTGTGTATATTATTTCGTTTTCTTTATTCAATGTTTGGAGTATTTGGGTGTTTGATATTTTGTCCACCCATGATATTTTGAGGATTCTTCTATATGTCCACAACTCGAATGCCTCCAATTTCTTTGCTGTTGCCTCCGTTGAGGTCCAAGACTCTACTCCGTATAACAAGATGGAGAATACGTTGAATCGGAGTTTTAGTTTTAAATTCAAATTATGCGTCTTGAATAATTTGGACATTTGATTGCAAGCTATTCTTGCTTTTTCAATTCTTGATTTTATTTCTTGAGAATGGTCTCATTGTTCATTTAGTACTGTGCCAAGATATGTGTATGTTGACACTCTTTCTACCGCTTTCTCATTGATGATAAACTGCACTTATCCAATTATTTCCTTACTAAGTACCATGACTTTTGTTTTACTGATGTTGACTTCTAGATCATATTTCTTACTTACTTCAAATACCCTGTCCAATAAAAGCTGCAGTGTCTGTGCAGTGTCTGCAAATATCGCTCACCGAATACAATAGTGGCACAACTCAAAAAATGTTATTTGTGGGAAATTGAGGAAATAAATTAGGCGAAATATATTTCATCTCCTAACTTAAACTATGATACATGTTTTTTCAATTTTATTTCGGTATTGTATTGAACTCAATCCATACTGGTTATTTTATTATTATAGTCCCCAAAAAATATTTTTTTTGTTTTGGATTTGAAAAAAATTCTTTATTGCATAAACAATTTTCGAGGTGATACTACCCTGCTCACTGCAAGAAATAGTGGCACAACTCAAAAATCATTGGATTTTTAGATACGAAAATGAAAAAATCATATTCGTAATGAGGAGTCATTGGAATAATAACCCTTAAATAGTTCACTTTGAAGTTTTCCATTCTTGATTTTGCAAAAATCAACTAATAAATAGGCAAGATATTCCCATTACCAAAGAAAGGTTATAAGAGAAATACCGTCAACTGATATACATTTATTGCGTACCTACAAACAACTAAAAATACATTTTTTTCAACGTTAAATCATAGAGTGAACTCATTCATAATTTAGACCATCAAAAAACTGTCTATGACAAGTAGGTATTGTTCCAGAATGTACCATAGATTGTAGATCGTCAAATTTTTTTTTGAAATTTTTTGGGGGCCTTGATAGGCCTTCTGCAACTTTACAGTCGGTAATGGCTTCAATGATTTTCTAGTGTTTTTTCCGTTAATGTTAACGGAGTTGAAATTTGCTTGCTTGTATGATGTCTTGAACAGAAATTGATCCGGATTTGTTTTCTCAACTTTAATGACACAGATATCATTGAAGTTAAATTTCTTACCGTCCTCGTCGATATTGAAATTTACAGAGAACTTTTATAGGTTTTCCAGTTTTCTTTGCAGTTTTAATGATGGCAGCAAATTGTCATGGTACATAAATAGGTCCCGCTCTCAAAGCCAATTTGATGTTTTTCTCAATTAATGAGTGACAACAATCACCCTCATTTTGTGTGTGTCCCACAACTAAAAACTTGTGACAAATAGATTTGAGTTTAAAGTGGGTAACGGCGTAAAGATATGCAATTATAATGTATTTGTTTTTCCCCTGTCCACCATAATTATCGGAGTAGAAATTTATTTCAAGATTTTCATCATCAGCAGAAGCAGCTGCTTCCTCTAAATATTTGAGTAAACAGGAACCTATTTCAGTAGCTCCCTTCTTTCCCTCTCCCTCGTGCCAAAGATAACTATGAACTTCGTCCAATCCTTTCGTCTGGAGGCTACATACAGTGAAGTTATAAGTAGATAATTTACTTTTATAGTAAAATGTAGAAATTTCTCCCTTTGGGGTTGGTAATGCAGCTTGTAGATCAAAGCAAGCAACAATGTGTAACTTATCAATTACTTTCTAATCATTATCTTTTTCAATTCTGCTCAATTCCTTTTCTTCAAGATGAGTTTTGTATTTGAGTTTAGTTTCATTTTTTCCACCTGGTTGATCAAACAAAGATTCATCATCAATTGCACCATGTGTCTCCTCATAGATAGAAGTAGATGTAGAATTATTGTAAACTCTCCATGAGCCACCTTCATTTTTTTCTAATCTACAAAAATAACTTAATTAAATTCATTTTCACTGTAACAGTATCATTTACTTACCTTATTCCAACCTTAGCTAGTATTTGGGCACCCCTGCTATTAACTATAATCTTTGGCTCCATAATAAAACAGCTACCTATGACCAATTTCGAGTTATACCATTAATATCGTGTTTGGGCGCAATTCGCAAACGAATGTAATACTGACACAAGTCAAAATGTGCCACTGATGCACAAAAACTGTCTATACATATCACTTGCTCCCTAGCGGCACACTGAAAATGAGCCGGTATTGCACCGCATTATATTACAGTAAAGGCGACGGTCAACAGCGACACTTGTGTCACCTCGCGGCATATTCTCGCATTTTGAGTTATGCCGGTATTGTTGGATGTAGTTGGTGTAATTTTGAGTTCACATCCAAGGTTATCTCAAAATCGACATTTTTTGAGTTGTGTCACTATTGCATTCGGTGAGCGATATGACGGTGTCATCGGCATATCTAAAATTGTTTATTCGTTCGCCAATTAATTTAGACATTTAGAAGTCACTAATAATTATTAAATTTGTTTTTAATTTAGTAAGTTTTGATTGAGAAGGTTTTGTTTAGTAAGTTGTTTTAATTTAATAAGTTTATTGTTAAATATTATGTCTAAATGTATTTTGTTTTGTATGTGTGAGTTTGTGTTTTACTTTTAGTTAGTTATTCAATTTTTTTAAATAATATTTTTTATGCTCGCGCCCCCTAGGTTTGTGTTGATGATCGTTTGATTATGTTGTAAACTAGTCAATTATTGTGCTTATACAATTATACATTCATAGGAAGATATCTATCAAATGTTTTGCCGTATTAGAAAATTGGGATAACATTTTATCATTTTGAAATTTTGGGCAAGGGAGTGGCGGGGAGGTGCATGAGCGAGATTCAACCGAAATTTTCGGTGTGGAAATTAATAAACATTCGAAATTTAGTTAGAAGGCAGACGTTAGAAAGGTGCTATTTGGTAATTTTCAAATGTTTTCTCTCACCGCCTTAATTTTGATTTAGAAATTCAAGTTTCAGCCCCCTCCTGATTGGGGGGGTTTTTGATTAAGGGGGTTCATAATTTGTATGTAAATGGAACAAAAATGAGAGGAAAATGTAATCAAAAACAAGATTTGGATCACTTAATTTTTGAAATGTAGTACTCAACTCTTCTTAAGAATAAAAAAGAAGTAAATAATAGAAAATTGAACAACTAACGAAATACGCAAGTGCATAGGACAAAGGCAATTTATAGGTCGAAAAAGTGTGTTCTGACAAATATTTAATCTGTGAATTGTACTATAATTTTTAATATTGTATTAAATACAATAAAATAATTCGTATTTATTTTAGTATAATTATATAAGCGGGATGTTTGATTTTTTATTGAATAAAAAAATTATTTTTATCTTTTTAATAACAATTAAGTTTTGTCCAACCCTGAGTTTTTCGTAAATGGCGCTTCATTCTACTAGGCGATTTTTGAACTACATAATGACGCAAACTAAACATACTTTTATTTTATCAACACTGCATAATGGATGGTGTTCTTTAAATGCAAACAAACTTCTTTGTATTCAGCGGAATCTATTCGAGAACGCTTTTAACTCTGTATTCGACTCGATCGATTCTTCAGGAAGAATGGATCTTATCTGCCTGTGGTCTTTTGTTTTCTGCCTTTTGTGTTGTATTGTGTTTACTATTAACGTGAACATGGCGCTGGCATCTTTGGTTTCCCACTGAACTTTTCAGTGTGACATCTCTTATTGTTGTCCATTTGGTTGTGAATAATTTTCTCACCGAGATGATGTTCTTTCTTCGTCTCATCGGTCTGGATGATTTGATAAATACTTTTGAAGGAATTTCGCAACCCCTCAAAATTCCATTAGAGGTTTGAAAATTTGTACAGGGTGGAGTACAAACGATGTTTGTATGGGGTGTAACCAACCTCCCTTTTTGAGAGATATTTATTTATGCCCGAGCTAGCAGGGGGATTGGTTAAACATATATGGGTTCTGATTTGTTCACAGTAATAATAACAAGGTAAAATGTAGGTATTTACTATTTTCTCAATACATATTGTGAGACTTATCTGTGTCTATTTATTTGATTTTCTAACGACGTTCTATTTTCTATGTGGATTCCTAGATTCTTAGTGGTCTTAGTATAGGTTGTATCGTAGCTTCAGTAGAATATGGTTTGTCAAGGTGGTTTTGAGTTCCAATTGAAAAGCTTTCTAGCTCCAACCAAGGTAAATTTTAAACTCCAGACAACGTGGTTTTTAGCTCTAACCAAGGTGGCTAAAATAATTCGGGGCAAATCAACATACAATCTCAAACTCAATATTTCCCAAGAATATTTGTAGGGTATCGATGGCCAATTCAAATTAACATTTAAATTTATCTCAAGCAAAGATGCTAAGAAAGACAGTATATGTTCCAACATTAAACTGAACATAAGATATGACCACGTGAAATTTGCCATCGTTAGCCTACAAAAATCTTGTGTTAAATTGAGAGAATGAAATAAGCAAATAAAGTAAAAATGTTTTAAATTAAGAAATGTGAGATGATTATTTCAATATTGAAAGATAAATAATTTAATATAGATAAATGAAAAAAATGAAATGGCGGAAAAATGAAATAAGGAATCAATTCAGATTTTCAAGATAATGCATTAATACGGAATAGTTATATTTCTTCTCATAACTTACCGTCTATCAGACGCCACAGATACTTAATAAATTTTACTAAACTTTAACAAACTATTCGTCTAATAGATATTGACTATAATTTTAACAATTAATGGACTGGTATCTTCAAGAACCATTTGCTAAAAGAAAGAACGATCTTGTACCAGTTAATTCTCGAGATGTTCGTAACACGCATGTCATCCCGAACTGCGCGATTCTCTCCTTCTGTGAAGCACGGTATTTTGATTTAATATTCAGTGGCGGCGGTTAAGCGGGGAATTGACACGTTACAGGGGTATCTTGGTAACTATAGGAGATACAAAAAATGGAGGGCGCATCCTTTTTTTTTAACTTAAGGGACCTACAGTTTTACGCTGGTTCCGAATGTCCAATGGGCTTGAATCTAAGTCATTACCCAACAACATATCAATGAACCACTAAATTTCATACATACACAACATCCAAGAGCAAGGTGGTACTCGAACCCACGATCCTCGGTTTAAGGGCGCATTCTTGAGCTCTTCTTCCTAGACAAATTCACAGATAACCAAAATTTGCTATCGTCTTTTGTTTTCGAGTTACAAACAAAAGTTCGATTTTTCGACTTTTAGGCAAATGTGAATATCATGGTTGTTTGTGAAGTTACGAGATAATAACTTCTACATTCTTAAGACAGTTCTGTTTTCTGTATAATCCAGTGGCGTCGAAAAAATTTTAAAAAAATGGAAATTTCGAGTTATTGCTTAAAGATGTATTTTTTTAAATGGGAATAATAGTTGGCTGTGGTTTGGTTGGAACTGATTTTTGTCCCTTTTCTAACGATGTATAATATGTCGGGTCACTTTTGATGTGTAAGTCTTTAATAGCGAAAATAATATTTTACCACATTACTTTTTGCGTTTTTTATACGTATTCCAAGTAGGCGTGTGTCATCTATGACAGACTGTGTCCATTTCTTTCCGTCATAATATAAATTTACTGATTTAATCGTAAAAGTGAAGATGACATGTTAGAATGCTTTATTCAATGTAATAACAGTCGTGATATTGCATCTGAGATTATTTCAATCGCCCACCCTGTATGTGGATTAAATTGATGTTAGATATGTGCCTTCTGATGTTTCAAGCATTTTCTTTTTACCGTCATTATCTTCAAGTAGAAATTTCTTATTTTCTTGTTTTTGTAGCATTGAAAGTTTTGCACACCTCCGTAGCTTCTGCAGATTCATCGAAATTCTGGATGTAAATCTTTGAAATTGGCTGTAGGAACGTAAACAATGCGAATGCGCAAATTTTTAAGAAATTTAATTGAATGTATTTGTAACACAGGTAATATTTGAATTTTAGTTTTACGCACTCCTTCTCTAAATACACTTTAACTGCGAATTCTGGCACTGCTCCGTGCTCACATCAATACCAAAAAGGGGTATAAGGTTATCTCTGCACGTATTATTCATATATAGATTAAAATGATAACACAAAAAATGTATTTTTCCGCGAACGTCAAAAAATGACGACTTTTTTAACCCCAGTTCTCAATGTTTATGTTTGATTTCATAGACGTTATTTTGTTTTTACCTTTTTGTCCGGCCGTGAGCGTACAAAAAAGTACACTTGTTTGTAGGCTCATGGCAATTTCAAGAACGTCGGGCGGAGTACAATTGGGTTCCGAATCCGATATAATGTAATCTGTAAGAAAAATTTTATATATTTTAATACAACAAGTTATTTCTTAATACTCGGGTACTTATCAAAAACGCACAGTCCTATAATGCGTTGATAAGTTACTTTAAATGTTTCTGACAATTATTTTGTTGAATTATCAAATTTGTGTTGCCTTGACATCCACAAAACCAGTAAGAAAATCTAGTTTTACGTTTCTTCACATCTAATCCTTTTTAAAAATATTATCTCAATTCTATCGTTTGAACACCGTTTGCCGAAAAAATCGCATGTTTCATTCGGAGAAAAGCACTTTTTGTGGCTCGACTAAAAAAGCATTTAGTCTCGTCACAAAAAGTATCACTTTTACTTCTAATAAAATAATATACTATTTCCAAGGAAGTAAAATTTTTTTCGAATAAAACGCTCTTGTGTGAACTCTTGTGCTCAGTTACGAGTGGAGTTAATACAAAGGTTCTCCTTCCTATCTTGCTTTTGGATGCAGGAAAAAGTTATACTTCTTCGCGTCTGTAATATAATTTACTGTTTCAAATTTCCCTTATGTTAGCCTACCCTGAAGGGTTTCGATCATTCGAAACAAAGCTCGAAACGTGAATGTTATTACGTCAGCGAAACTTAGAAACCACATGAAATCCATTTCACTTCGTGTAGCAGAAAAACCGATGAAATGTAATAGACTGTCAGCTGTGTTCTAAAGTGATATCTTCATGGGATATTGTATTGTATCGGTAGGGTTTTCCTTTTAGCAGGCTTTCAATCGAATAGAACAGCACAATGGAAAACACACTACTTGGAATATGATACCTACATATCTGTAAACCTGTCAAACCCGTTCATGTGGTGGAAACTCTTGTTACTGAATATGTATATACGTATTCCGTATCATTCAAAATTTATTTGATAAGTACGTTGTTTCAGTTGAAAAGATATTATATCTAGCGAAGCATGGTATCGCAAAACTATATTTATTATGTTGGCTTCATAAAGCAAGATCCCAGAGCCGCCAGACGTTACTTATTTTCTGAGGAAAAATCTTTGTGGGATGAAGTAGTGCTCATATGTACTTTCAGTGTATGGATACCTGCTACCTTGTGCCAACGGCCAATTTCCAGGTATCAGGTGCTAAAGATGGAAAAAACTCAACTCACTTTTCTTATTTTCTCAGTCTTGATTTTTATTTATGATACTCAGGGAACTATTTCAATACCTTATGCAAGCAACCAGACCGATCGTATGGGCCAAACATCCCGCCAGACACAAATAAAGTGTCCCAATGAGTATGACAGTATGAGCGAAATGTCATGATTTGCTCATTTGAGCGCGATAGTGATTATCTATGCGCGTCGATCTCCCTTCTATACTTACTGTCTTGACATTTCGCTCATACTGTCACATTCGTAGGGACAATTTATTTGTGCCTGGCGGGATGTTTGGCCGGTACGATCGGTCTGGCTGCTTGCATTAGGTATTGAAATAGTTCTCTGAGTATCATATATAAAAATCAAGACTTTAAAGAAAGAAAATTAGAAAAGTGAGTTGAGTTTTTTCTCATCTTTTGCACCTAATACCTGGAAATTGGCCGTCGGCACAAGGTAGCAGGTATCCATACACTGAAAGTACATAAGAACACTATTTCATCCCATACATATTATTGCTGAGAAAATAAGTAACGTCTGGCGGCTCTGGGATCTTGGACTATCAGCTATTGTCAGGTTTATTAGTTATGTCAAGAGTTCGTTTGTCTTGTAAGGGAAGAGACGTATGAGAAACTCCAATGGGACAGTGTGACAGTATGATTCTTCTGGCTAGATGTCGAGACGGTCGAGAAACGAAATTGTCCCTTTCCTGTAAGAAAATTTCTCTTCGTGCTAACGAACAGACCAAGTATGAATAGGTGTAATGCGTATTTCTATGTTACGAAGAAAAATACTGAATTAATAATTGTTCGAATTTTTCAATCGCCGTCTGGTGGTTGGTGTTGGAACCTTACGATTTGATCATGTGGAGTGTTCCTCAACCAGAACAAGACATTGAGCTTCAATATATGTCCCTTAAAATTTTAATATTCAACACAGTAAGTAATCTATATAAATTTACAAAAACCTATAGTTCATCTTGAATTTCAAAAATTCGGATATTGTATAAACAGATAAAGGTTCGGCCAAAAAATTATTTTCTTATTATTCAAAGTAAAAAAATCAGCTTGCCAATGAAGTAACGAGCAACACCTTTGTCATTTTCTTTCAACCTTAGGTGGAAAATATTGAAAACTTCGAAATGGACACTGCAAAAGATTGCAGTGATAGACAGGCTCTGTGTATTATTATTATACTAAGATTTCTTTTTCTTATATATATATATATATATATATATATATATATATATATATATATATATATATATATATATATATATATATATATATATATATATATATATATATATATATATATATAAATATATAAATAGATATAATTATATGTATATATATATATATATATATATATATATATGAATGTGTGCATACATTTGAAAATTTATCGAATGTGAAAATAATAAATGATTTGTCTTATAGATCCAACGCCAAGATGGAATACTCCACGGAACACTCCCGAGATGCGACCCTACAGCAGCCTGCCTAGAGTACAGGACATCACAAATTATCCTTCTCTTCAACAGCAACAGCAAGTTACCACGTTGCAAAGTCAACCGCTAGACATTAACTGCCCATGCTCGAACAGACATTCGTCAGCACGTCGCACCCATTCCGAAGATGTCTACCCCGAAAGAGAGGATGTTCAGCATTCCAGTGGCCCATCGAACCCACCATCTGACACGACCGAATCATCCCCTTCTAAATCCCCAATTTCACCGCCTCAGAGATCTCCTCGAATCAATCCGCTAATTCTGTACGCGCAAAAGGATAAGACCGTGAGGACGAGGAAAAAAGTGACGAAGGTTGAGTCCCTTGGGGAAGTTGGCACGTCGTCATCGAAGGGTTCTAAGGGGGAGAACGCTAATGAAGTTAGGACTAGTACGGAAAAGCGGGTTAGTTTCGACAGCTGCGCGAGGGACCTGGAAGAAATGCCACCGAGGTCTCCTAAACATGTAAGAAGCTTTGACCCAATTTCCACTATTTGCCAATTACGCTGATTCATTATGTTCAAAAATATAGATTCTGATCTGTTACTTACGTTATTTTTACTCTCGCTCATCAGGCTTTGCAATTTCCAATTGACATTGAGTTCCTACCTGTCATCCATAGACCTATTTACATTCTCTTACTGAGGTTCCAAGTTCTTATGTCTAGGTTCAACTCTGTTACTCTCCTCAATATCGTATTTTAATGAAGAATTTAGGTGCCCCTTCATTTTCATCAAATGTTGGTGACTGTACATAGGCTCAAAACATTCTTCTTTGGGGACAACTTGTTCTAAACTTTCATCATTCTTTAGAAGACAGGGTTTGGATATAACAACTACTATTGTCGTTTTAAAGAACAACTGAAGAACTTTCTCTCTCGATTGGCAAAAAATAAGTTGTGGTGAAGTTAAACAGTTTTTTTTTGTTGGAAAACTTAAATCGGCACCTGCACCAGTGTGTACTGAAAACCTGATGCACTTTCGTCCAAAGTTAGATTAGTGTTAAACCTCTCATCTAAAAGATGGATGCTTCTGTTAGATTGAGTTGTAATTTGAGAGAAAAAGACTCCATGAAGAACTGCAGTCTTTCTGGAGGCGATCGTGTATTGCCTTTTACTCATTCTACGTATTGATCTGGGCGAATTTTTCCACAAGATAGTCAATGAGGTGAAATCAATTTTTTCAAGTAGATTCCATCAGTATTACTACCAAAGCACTAACGCTTACAAAGCCGGAAACCCGATTCTTCATTACCTAGGGGACAATGATAGAATCCTGAGGTACACCTGCTTCCATTGAAACGACTTCTGAGGAAATCTCATTAACCTTCACGTAGATTGATAGAGATTGATTAGAATTTTTTTCATGTACCCACAAAGCTCTTCTTTTAGTGAACAGTATAAGAAAGACTTTTAAACGGTATCATTTGTCAAACTATTTGAACTTTGACACAGCACAATAAGCCACCAGTAGAGTTCAGATTCTGAGATCAATGGATCTGTAACTAAGCTGATGTTTTCAGAATATTGAACAACGTTTTGGTGAACAACTTTTATATTGCTTAAGAGAGAACAACCGCATAGGTACTTCATTTTGGTGTACATATTTTCATCCGATTGATACTCAGCGAACAAAAAAATAGACTTATTTAACTGTTTGACGAATGTATTGCTTTCTTTTTACGGTCAGTCAACTTTAATAGGTTTTTGTTATATTCATAGCGTAAATTATTCCAAAATTATGTACCCCGCCCGAATCCCATTACCTATAGGTGTGTACTGAGCAGTCTCCTTTGTTTCATTAAATTAATGTTCACTCCGTTTCATTTAAATGGTATTCTTCTCTTCAAGGCAAATTTATTACAGTATATCACAGCTGCGACTGTGATGAATGAGGGTGATTATATATTATGCTAACTTATTTGCTAATAATACCAGCTGCGTCTCTGTCAAATAATAATCCCTGTTCTTTCTAAAACTCCGAAAAGTGTACATTGGCCTCTAAATAATTAGCTTCGTGCAACAGTTTATGATTTATTTCATGAAATTTATTCCAGATATTCACTGTAGATAACAGGTCTTCTTGAAATAGTAATTTCACTCACGAAATTATTCATTATTTCAGTATTATTTCAGTTTCTCATATTTTGACATTCAATCGAAATATTGTAAATAGGTTCCGTATTTATATATATATATATATATATATATATATATATATATATATATATATATATATATATATATATATATATATATATATATATATATATAAGTCAAGAATCTTGACTAATTTTGTAATTGGAATGAATACAATTCAGTCAGAACTAGCATAAGCCAATCATCTCAACCGGTAGATATATCTTGTAGTTTGAACTACAAGATGCGTCTGTCAGTGTATCCGTATTCCCTTAATAAATATGACAATTGCTCAGTGATATTGTACAATCTTACTAATTTTTAGTTTAATCCAGAAATTACTTTTATCGTGAGATCATTGTATTTCATTATAAGCTTGTTGTAAGGTTATTTCTGCAAGTAGTGAATAATTGAGAATTAGTGTAATTGAAATCGCTGATCTGTCAAATTATGACTAATTAATTGTTAAATTATAACTCATTAATTGTCAAATTATGACTAATTAATTGTTGAATTATGACTAATTAATCTGTTAAATTATCATAATTAGTAGGTCACATAAGTACAAATCAATCTGTCAATTTAGCAATAATTGCAAGACTAATTTAGCAACTAATACAAGCCTTGCATTCAAAAATAACGAATTATGAAAATTTTCAACCATGTTATTTTTTTTCACAGATCAATGCCAATCTCAACAGGGCGACCTCCTTGATCGACACCCCGTCTAGGCTGCCGCGCCGCGTTCCACCTTTCCACGCCACTAGATCCTTGCAAGACCGCACAGTTGCATTGGCCAACATCACCGACGATCACTCTACCGTCACCAGAATCTCGACGTCATCCCCAGAAACGTCGAGCTCTGGGGGCGGCGCCGGAGGTGGCAGAGACGAGAGGGATTTCGCCCCCATGGAGCTGTGCGATATCGAACCCCTTAGCGGAACGGTGTTCCGCAAGGTGACCGTGAGGAGGAGGAGGCAAGACATGAGGAAGATGGCGGCGGTGGACAGCGGTGAGTTTATTTGGAAAAGAAGGATGCATGATATTAGTTGAAACTAACACGGGTTATTGGAAACGTTGCATGTTAGAAGCATCATCGAGATGTGGGCGTGTAGATATTATTTAGTTTTTGAAGCGTTTTTAAAAAGATGCATGTTCGAAATATAAAGATAATTCTTCTAAAAAAAGCATTTTAATTTAATAGGTTATATTTAAAAATATTGAAAATTGTGTAACTTCTATCAAGCTTATTACGCTCACGGAGGTGTATGAAATTTGTTAAAGTTTAGATGAAAAAGTAGTGCAGAGAGCTGTTTATAGCTAAATTTCTAAATAATGTAATAAAAGAACCTATATTTAATTTTTGACCAACTTTTTGATGGATATATTTTCCGTTAGAAGCAATAAACATCTGATCTGTATCAACAGTTCAAAACAAATATCATTCAGTTAGATACGTAGGTACCTAATGAAATTACCATCACTCATCAACCAGTCATAACAATATTAAAATATTTTATGATCCCCGCACGCCTATGAACTTCGATTCGTGATAATTGAGATCCTCCTATCGACCCCGTACCCTTATGAACCCAGATTCGTGAAAATATTGATTCGCCTATGATCTCAGAACGCCTGTGAACCCCGATTCGTGATAATATAGATCCTCCTATGAATCCTGTACGTTTGTGGAACCGGATTCATGAAAATATAGATTAGCCTATGATTCCCGCACGCCTGTGAACTTCAATTCTTGAAAATTGAGATCCTCCTATCTACCCCGTACCCTTATGAACCCAAATTCGTGAAAATATTGATTCTCCTATGATCCCAGAACGCCTGTGAACCTCGATTCGTGATAATATAGATCCTCCTATGAATCCTGTACGTTTGTGGAACCGGATTCATGAAAATATAGATTAGCCTATGATTCCCGCACGCCTGTGAACTTCGATTCTTGAAAATTGAGATCCTCCCATCTACCTCGTACCCTTATGAACCCAGATTCATGAGAATATCGATTCGCCTATGATTCCAGAACGCCTATGAATCCAGATCCGTGAGAATATAGATCCTCCTATGAATCCTGTACGTTTGTGGAACCGGATTCATGAAAATATAGATTAGCCTATGATTCCCGCACGCCTGTGAACTTCTATTCTTGAAAATTGAGATCCTCCTATCTACCCCGTACCCTTATGAACCCAGATTCGTGAGAATATCGATTCGCCTATGATTCCAGAACGCCTATGAATCCCGATTCGTGAGAATATAGATCCTCCTATGAATCCTGTACGTTTGTGGAACCGGATTCATGAAAATATAGATTAGCCTATGATTCCCGCAAGCCTTTGAACTTCGATTCGTGAAAATTGGGATCCCCTTATCGATCCCCTACGCTTATGAACATAGATTCGTGAGAATATCGATTCGTCTATGATCCCAGAACGCCTATGAACCCCGATTCGTGAAAATATAGATTCCCTATGAATTCTGTACGCTTGTGAAATCGGATTCATGAAAATATAGATTAGCCTATGATTCCCGCACGCCTATGAACTTCGATTTGTGAAAATTGAGATCCATCTATCGATCCCCTACGCTTATGAACACAGATTCGTGAAAATATTGATTCCCTATGATCCCAGAACACCAATAAACCCCATATGCCTATGGACATACATATTTCCAATAATTTATCAGAATTTCACAAAAACCAAATGTCTTCATCCAATTGATCAAATCAAATAATTTTTCCACCTGATGCAAATTTTCGAAATTGACAAAACGGTGAAAGTAAGTATGCAATTGTTAGTCTTCAATCTTTCAACTTCATTGTTTTCGAATAGAGGATTTTCTCTTCAGTTTTCTAGTCAATCTTGTTGATGAGATTATAAACCCAAACAGGCGTTTACTCGTTCTTCTTTGTTTTTTTTTTTGTTATATTATTTTCGTTTCACAAAGCCAACAAATTAATTAGTGTTTCGGTCTAGATAAAATTCAATCTTGTGCCAGTGACAGATACGGGACTTTTAATTGGATTTTTTCATTTAAAATTTCATTGTTTCTAGCTTATTCTTCTTCTAAGTCGGGCGGTTATCTGTGTTCTGTGAAAAATTCACCAATTTTAACGTTTGGAAACAAAAATAAAAATTCTCCTGTTATTACATAAATATTTCCTGGCATTTCCAAGAGAAATATTTAATTTATTTAATACGTAAGTTATGGCTAGAAGAACTTCGTTCAAACGACACCTCTCGTATTTTTTTTCGTTTTCTTTTTCTCTCTTTGCAAACGTTATGAAGATGTAAATGTTCGCCGTGCTGGTTTACATGCTGGAGGATGAATGCCAATTATATGCCTCACCAAAAAATCATATTGTATTAAATTGTATAGCTTTCACTTCTCCCTACTTGTCGGTGCATTGACGTAATTAGTCCCGCAAAAAACCACATACTGAGAGCAAATATGTTATACATCAGATGAATAAAATAGTAGAGCAAGCAATGAAATGAAAAATTCAATTAAATCTCCAGTTGTATTCTTTTAAAAGTGTTCCCAAAGTATCAGAGTATTGGGAATTGATTTAATTCATTTCGGGCTCTTCTAAATCGAGACATTAAGGGAGATATCGAACTTCGATATCAATTCGTAAATTCCATTGAATCGGAGTTAAAATGAACAAATTACAATGAGTTCCAGATTTCGCTGCTGCTCGCAAAAACGAACGAAACGAAATTAAATATCTTTGATAATATAAATTGACTGTTCGTAAATTGTCACACTTGGTGTGACATTGTTCAAAACTATAAATCAATTGAAGTGAAAAAAACCTTGGCTTGATTCCATAAAAATGATGCTAATTTAAATACTATAAAGTTGAATAAAGTTTAAACTTTAGAATAAAAACACACTTGGCTTAAGTTTCACTATATAAAAATATTTAGATACTGTATTCAGCAGTAAAGGATAGTAGACATGTTTCCAGTTATGAACTCATTATCAAGACTGACTGTAGGAGAGTATTACATCTTTTTTTATAAAACAGACAAAAGCAAAGGTGATACCTGAAAATCAATTTGTTCGTTTACAAGGGGTAATTGACTATTATGGGCGGAACTTATTTCGAGAATTTCAAGAAGGTCAAGGCGCTTTCCTTTTTTACCTGAATGCAACAATTGGGTTTTGTTGAAATCCAGGAAATTATTAAATTTTATACAATGTTCGGAGAAGCCAGTGGTATTTTTATTTTGTAAAATTGACTTTTTATGTTCTTCAACACGAATGTTTATATTCCATCCTGTTTGTCCAATATAGAAAGCAGGACATTCGTCGCAAAATATTTGGTGAACGCCACTGTTTTCTCCGATGTCAGATTTTTCTTTTTCATTGACCAAGAATGACTTCAAGTTTCTTTTATTTGTACAAATTGTTTCAACGTTATTTTTCGATAGTCTGTTACAAATTTTGCTACTCAAATTCGGTACATAATTTATTGGGAAGTATTTTTGTTCTTCATTAATAGTTTGCATGGGGTATATTGAATGCAACAGATTCTTTATTCGTTTTTCCCAATGAGCTTATCGATAAGACTTTCATTGTAACCGTTATTGGTGGCTAATAATTTCAATCTCAGTTACTATAAAGTTGAGTTGCTTCCATTCATTTATCCAAAGATTGGTATCGTTTTCATTATACAGAGATAAGTTCGACGAAGAAACTAAATACTTAAGTTGATAGCGAAAACTAATGAGAAAAAGAGTCCATAAATGATGAATTTGACATTGATAGATATTTGCTTTTTTAGTTTTATAAAACTAGTGAGCGGCCTGATTCGAGAAAATATAAATCACCGAACCCCGATGGGTGTCACGCCACTGTCCGCCGCATAGCTGTCACATACCTAGCCGTCGTAGGAAGTCAGCTGATTCCGTACGCGGGAACTCGTTACTACGACGCGATTGGGCCTCGCGCGCCCGATAACTTTCGAAACGAATGAAAGCCCTCCAATTACTCGTTCGAAAGCCGGTCACGTGAATTCGAGACCATGTGAAGCGAAAATAGTTCTTAAGCGTCCGGAACGCAGCCGTTTTCCCGAATTTCGGAGAAACGTCAAACTTTAAACGTTCGATATCGAAGATCGGCGTCTCGGATCGAGGCGAGACGTAGCCTAAGCACTACGGAAAGGACGCGGGCGATCGACGGGGCCCTTCGGGCCCCGCGATTCGGGGCCGATCTCCTTATCTCGGCTTCATAAGTTTGCCAAAATGCGGCCTTCGGCCGCCTGCATTTTGGGAAGTCGAATTTGGCGAAGCAATTATTTATTTAGTATTATATACTAGTGAGCGGCCCGATTCGAGAAAATATAAATCACCGAACCCCGATGGGTGTCACGCCACTGTCCGCCGCATAGCTGTCACATACCTAGCCGTCGTAGGGAGTCAGCTGATTCCGTACGCGGGAACTCGTTACTACGACGCGATTGGGCCTCGCGCGCCCGGTAACTTTCGAAACGAATGAAAGCCCTCCAATTACTCGTTCGAAAGCCGGTCACGTGAATTCGAGACCATGTGAAGCGAAAATAGTTCTTAAGCGTCCGGAATGCAGCCGTTTTCCCGAATTTCGGAGAAACGTCGAACTTTAAACGTTCGATATCGAAGATCGGCGTCTCGGATCGAGGCGAGACGTAGCCTAAGCACTACGGAAAGGACGCGGATGAACTAAAATTTAAAAACCGGCCAAGTGCGAGTCGGACTCGCGCAAGGAGGGTTCCGTACTATTGACTATGCCTCCCTTAAATATTTATTTTATTTCAATTTTATTATTTATTATTAAAGTAAAAACACAACTCAGTATTTTGTAAATATTTCAAGTGCCTACCTGTTACCCTTTATTGATATCAAGCCAAAAGGGGCAAAAAAATCGCGTTTGTTATATGGGAGCCCCCCTTGAATATTTATTTTATTTTGTTTTAGTATTTGTTGTTATAGCGGCAACAGAAATACATATTTTGTGAAAATTTCAATTGTCGTTCTATCGCGGTTCTTGATATACAGGGTGTTCTACAAGCTCTATGACAAACTTTGACAGAAGGTAGGTTGCTTGATTTTGCAGATATTTTTTCTAATAAACATGGGTCCGATTCCTTTTTGTTTAGAAGTTACAAGCATTTAACCTTTATTAACAATAAATAATAAAAATTTAAATTTAGCGATAATCACAAAACTAAAGATCATAAAAATTGTTCGAAATTTTCACCTTCAGCTTGAATGCAAGCCTCACATCGACGAACTAAAGATTCGGTCACTCGAACATTTCTTATTAGGTTAGCTGCATCTTGAGTTCTTTCAAGTAACGGCTGATGGGTAGCGATTTCAACATGGTAGACCAGCTGCTTCATGTGTCCCCATAAATAAAAATCCAGAGGATTCAGATCGGGTGAACGAGATGGCCATGATATTGGACCCCATTGACCTATCCATTTATTCGACAAATGTTCATTTAGCCAAGCAGCTACTTGTCTTCCTCTATGTGGTGGTGCACCGTCGTGCTGATACCACATATTTTGAATTTTATTAAACTGTACGTCATCAATTAACTCTAGAAGGTTGTGTCCTAAGAAATGTCTATAAAGATCTGCGTTTAAACGATCATTTAGAACATGCACAGGTAATTGCATGTGGATTTTGCAACGCCCATACATGTTCATTATGATTATTATTTATGCCATCCTTAGTAAAGCACGCTTCATCAGACCACATGACGAGCAAAATGAATCTATCATTTTGTGCTTGTTGCTGAAGTAACCAGCGACAAAATCCTAACCGCTGTGGGGAATCTCCAGCATGCAACGCCTGTACATTTTGGCGATGAAACGGATGTAACATTTCTCTGTTCAATATGCGCCATTCAAAATTCGGTGATACATGAAGTTTACTAGATATACGCCGAACACTGATTGAAGAGTTATCAAGAACAGCGTCTATCACATTTTCTTCATCTTGTACATTTATTTCAGTAGGGCGAATGGCCTTCTTTGGAGCAGGATTACCAGCTTCCTGAAGTCTACGAAATGATGCACTAAACACCGTGTGGGCAACTTGATGTCTATTTGGATACCTGCATCGGTATTCTCGAGCAGGTTGTCTGGGGTTACCATTGGCATACCCATAAACGAACATAATATCTGCATATTCCTGAGTGGAGAATAAATGCATTTTTATTTAGAACTTTCACACGAAATCTCTAATAAATAATTAAAATGACACTAATAATAACTATAATTATTGGCATAACAACCGATATTTCTATTTATCACCCTACCTTTTTAAATGAAGCAGGTGTATATTTTATAAGTGAGCATTGTTTAACATGCTTAGTGACTTTCTGTCACTTCCTGATTGACTGAAAAAATTACGATTCTTCAAATGCTTGTAACTTCTAAACAAAAACGAATCGGACCCATGTTTATCAAGAAAAAAATGTTCAAAATCAAGTGACCGCGTACAAGGTTGCAAATTTGGAAATGCATCAAAATAGATACTTTCTAAATTTGCAAACAAAATTCAAAACTTTTGTACTTATTTCGAGATTATCTCGAAAAAATTACCACAAATTAAAAAAATTATAGATAAACATGTTCCGGTCAACGAGAAAGGTTGCAAATTTATACAACTGTTCGGCATATTTTTCCGAAGTACCTATCTGTCAACTTTACAGAACTTTTTAAATTTTTTAGGTCTGTTTATCAAAGAAAAACGTTAATTTTGAATTAAAAAAATATTCCGTACACTTACATTGGTTGCAAATTTGATACGTGATATGAAATAATATATTCAATACTACTCCAAGTTTGCAGAACTTATGGATTTTTTTTTCACAAGCATAAGGCAAAATTCAATGTTATGCAATTTTAACAATGTTCCGGACTTCGGAAAAGGTTGCAAAATTTCCTAGTTTGTTTTTATCTCTTTCCTGACTCTACATTGAAGTTTGCAGAACTTTTGGAATCATTGTCAATTGATTATCTAAACTGACTGGCCTATTTTTAAAAACTATGGACATACTCACGAGAGCAATATTCGCTATGTTCAAATAATATATATATATATATATATATATAAAAATATATATATATATATATATATATATATATATATATATACAGGGTGTCCCACAATTTTTTAGACAGGCTGTTACTCTAAAACGGCTGAAGATAACTTCATGAAATTTGGTATGCAGCAATTGGACGGATTTTACAATATTGAAAATCCCTCATGACGTCAGCGAAATCATCACCGTAGCTATGACGTCATGTCATTATAAAATATCGAATGTAAAGGTGGTTGTGTGACTGCTCAAATTAAAGGTCTTTTTATTCCGAATTCAACCATGTAATACACTTAGTATGTTAAAATTTATTAGTTGTGTATTTTCGATCAAAAGGAGTTTAACAAAATAAATAAAAAATTTTAATAAACAAATTTAATCACATGGAAATCAAGGCAATAATACCATTATTCTACAATTAATTTCAACACAAGCCTCAAACCTGATTTTCATGTGATTAAATTTGTTTATTAAACTTTTTTATTTATTTTGTTAAACTCCTTCTGATCGAAAATACACAACTAATAAATTTTAAAATACTAAGTGTATTACATGGTTGAATTCAGAATAAAAAGACCTTTAATATGAGCAGTCACACGACCACCTTTACATTTGATATTTTATAATGACATGACGTCATAGCTACGGTGATGATTTCGCTGACGTCATGAGGGATTCGCAATATTGTAAAATCCGTCCAATTGCTGCATACCAAATTTCTGGAGTTATCTTCAGCCGTTTTAGAGTTATAGCCTGTCTAAAAAATTGTGGGACATCCTGTATATATATAGATATATATATATATATATATATATATATATATATATATATATATATATATATATATATATATATATATAATTATTTATTTGAATTGTTGTTGCCTGTGAACAATTTTTACCTTTTTGATAATTATTAGTAATAACAGGCTTGGTGAATCTCAAAAACCTCGATTTTATTAAAAAGTTGACGTTTCGCCACGACATTCTTGGCTTTATCAAAACTTTTGAAAAATTGAAATTTCTTTGACATTTATAATAACGATATGATTTTTTGAAGACGGTCAAAGGAAATTCTCTCTGATCATTAGTAACTTTATATATATATATATATATATATATATATATATATATATATATATATATATATATATATATATATATATATATATATATATATATATATATATCTATAGAAATATTTTGCTAATTTCATGCTATTTATTTTTGAGAGATCTGCTACCTTCGAGATATAATATAAATTTTCAACCTTTTATTTCTGATTGAAAATCGGTTTAATTAGGTAATTTCGATTGAAAATGATGATTTCGACAATAGTTTTAATAGATGTCAAGGAAATTTCAATTTTTCAAAAGTTTTGATAAAGCCACGAATGTCGTGGCGAAACGTCAACTTTTTAATAAAATCGAGGTTTTTGAGATTCACCAAGCCTGTTATTACTAATAATTATCAAAAAGTTATATATATATATATATATATATATATATATATATATATAATATATATATATATATATATAATATATATATATATATATGTATATATATAATCTCTTGTGATAATTATTAGCAATAACAGGCTGGTTGAAATCTTAAAAAACTCGATTTTAATTAAAAAAGTTGAACGTTTTCAACTATGATATTCGTAATTGAAATTTCTTTGACATTTATTGATTTGAAAAAAATGAACAGACAGGGCTGATTTGTATATGTTATTCAGTCTAATATTAATATTCAAAATTGTAATCATTAGATGGTAAGGGAAACCAAAGAAACCTTTACCTACGTAATGTTTGAAAATAATAATAATAGGGTACTATTTATCTAACAACAAAGAAATTAGTCATGGGAAAACATTAAAGAAGTGGAGTAGAATTATCGGTATAGCACGCTTATATGGAAGCAGCCGTTGACACGTGTTTCGGACTCTTTGGTCCTCATCAGAACAGCGTAGCCAAGCATTGGATTGAAAATTTGAAGATGAAAATAAACCACAATTTTGTGATTATCTTCCGTATCAGAGGATTTTGTTTGTCATACTATTTTCATCTTCAAATTTTCAATCCAATGCTTGGCTACGCCGTTCTGATGAGGACCAAAGAATCCGAAACACGTGTCAACGGCTGCTTCCATATAAGCGTGCTATACCGATAATTCTACTCCACTTCTTTAATGTTTTCCCATGACTAATTTCTTTGTTGTTAGATAAATAGTACCCTATTATTATTATTTTCAAACATTACGTAGGTAAAGGTTTCTTTGGTTTCCCTTACCATCTAATGATTACAATTTTGAATATTAATATTAGACTGAATAACATATACAAATCAGCCCTGTCTGTTCAATTTTTTCAAATCAATAAATGTCAAAGAAATTTCAATGACGAATATCATAGTGAAACATCAACTTTTTAATAAAATCGAGTTTTTTAAGATTCAACCAGCCTGTTATTGCTAATAATTATCAAGAGATTAAAAATAGATCACAGGCAACAACAATTCGGATAAATAATTATATATATATATATATATATATATATATAAATATATATATATATATATATATATATATATATATATATATATATATATATAAATATATACCTATATATATATATATATATATATATATATATAGGTATATAAATAACCAGCTTCCTTGGAACACAACATGTGATCAAATCAAGTGAGGACATTCATTCGGTTCCAATATTTCGTTGCCCTTTTGAAAATTCGAGAATTGTATGAGTGGCACAAACAGTAGAGAGTAGACGATAAAGCTTAAAATGTAACGAAAGATACTGACAGTTGAAAGGAAATAAAGCTCCATTTCTTACAGTGGCTGGAAATTCGATACTTCGAGTAGTAGGGTAAATAAAACGTGGCACGAAATTGTATAGGGAAAAGGAGGTAGCTTGAAAGTTATCGAATGACCGATGTTGACTTAACACTTCACTTATTGAATGCTCGAAAAAAACTTTGGGATATCCTGTTGAAATGTCGGTGCAAAATTATCATCACAGTGTATAGTATGTTCAAATAATAACACTCAAAATGAAAATTGATAAATTCGAGGTGCATTCGAGACTATATCAAAGAATAAGATCGAAATCTTATTTTATTTAAAATTATGAGGGAATTTTTCGTGACTACGTAACGATTTGATTTATTGGAGACGGTCGAAGGGAATTCTCTCTGAGCATTTATATCTCATTCATAGTAATATTCTGCAAATTTCATGCTATTTATTTTTGAGCGATCGGCGAGTTCAAAATTACGAAAAGTTTCGGAGTTAGTCCGCAGGGGCCATATGCTAATTTCACCCCTGAGATATTTAACTTATCTGCTACAATTTCGCTGGGAAAATTTGATTATTCGCTTTTGTAGCTTTAGAAAACTGAGTTCTCACTGTACACTGATAAAACGTAAAATTAAAAGGATTAAATAAATAAAGAAAATAAGAACAAAATTTATACAGCGGCAGAGAAGTAAAAACAATTGGAGAAGTATAAAATTGCTCAAAATATGGAACATTATGCTTGTTTTCAATTAAAAATTATTTGTTAATTATTGCTTGAAAGCAACAAAAAGGACAAGAGTTGTCGTAGAACACCCGCTTCATATTAGGTATATGTATTAAATAGCAGCCACAATGAAATAAATTAACAAAGTTTACCAGTAATTGAATGAATAAAAAATTATTTATTCATAGTAGGATTCATTTATTACAGATTAGCAAATGGAAATTATTTGAAAGATTGTTTTTATCATGAGAGCAAAGTTTATTCAGAATTAATGCCTGTAAGTTTTCGTGAATATTTTCCAACTTCAAATAAGGAAGATTCGTGGGATAAGAAATTTTTTTGCTATCAACGAAATTGAAAAAAATGGAGATATCTCTGAGAAACTAAAAGATGACCAATCGTGCAGCGCATCTAAGAAGGATGTTTTTAAGGATAGTGATCTGATCCAATTTTGTGCTAAAATGATTTTCGATTATAAGGAGCTCTCTGAAAAAGCATTGTGATATTTGGTTTCCTTTTGCACAACATATTTATGGGAACAAACATTCCACTTATATTTTTCCAAAGTCCAAACAAAGAAATCGCCTCGACCTTAGTCCGGATTTAAGAATAAAAATTTCAAATATAAAACCTAATTTTGAACAACCAATGCGCAAAAAATTATATTTCATTGTGCACATTGACGCCAATAAATAATTTTTTCTGGAACTCTTTGTTTGGTTCTTTGAAGGTAAATATTGGGTATATGTATTGTATTTTCATTGTTTGGTTGGGGTCCGCCAAAAATTGATTTGTAATTTGGGGGTCCGGGAGTAGAAGTAATTTGGGAAACACTGGTCTAGAGTGTAACGTGTGATAAAAACTTACGATCCAAAATGTACTTTTAACATAATTATGATAATTAAAATATTTTTTCCTTTCTGTAACAACTCATATACTATATTTACTCGAAAATCAAGGTGGCAACCCTTGTTGAATGAAAGGTAAAATTAAAACGCATGGAAATATTGTACAGGATTTTCAAAATTCTATGTTTGTAGAGGGTTACTATAGTAGATTGAGATCGCATTCTCGATCTCATCACTGGCGGTAACAAAAATTTACTATCGTCTTTTGTTTTCCAGTTAGTTAAAAACAAAAGTTTGATTTTTCGACTTTCAGATACATGTGAATATTACGGTTGTTTGCAAATTCACGAGATAATGAGTTTTACCTCCTTAAGACTTTATTGAATGTTTGATCCAGAGTTGTCGAGTAAATTTTAAAAAAAAAAGTACAATTTCGAAAAATCGAATATTTGTTTATAACATGAAAACAAAAGACGATAGCAAATTTTTGTTTTCGTAAGTGAGTTTTCCTCGAGAGAAGAGATCGAGGATGCGACGTCTATATTTTTGTATCTTCTGTAGTTACCGAGTTGCCTTATACAAATATCGAAATTTGCCCATCCTGTGCAATGCTTTTAGACTATCTGTTCGAAAACTGGCATGTCGGTTCATTTGAAAGGTGAAGCCGCATAATGAATTCTCGAAGTCTAATTAAATTTTCGTCTAGTTGACAGTAGCAGTTAGCAATTAAGTTAGGTGATGTACGGATACACTCACTCGTATGGGGTTCATTTGAGCAGGTGTGCATACTTACTTCACTAATTATAAAAGTATTCTTAGTTGCCTACGACATGCTATGATAATAAGTAACTCGAGAGGACGGAGACTCCGACCGTGACGATAATGAAGCGTTACACACACGTTTAAAAATCATCGCTGAGAATTATTTTTGATTCCAACAAATAAATGCCCTCCTAAAAATTTGGATATTTTCCCTGAAAATTATGAACTATTGCGCTGTATGGAAATTCAACAGTGGAGAGTGAGAATGGTTTTTAAATACGTTTTATACCTCCTGAGCGCAATAACTACCTCTTAAACCCCACCAAATTTCATTTGCATTTCTCTACCGGCTTCAGAGCAGTAAATAGTCAGTTTTTTTGAAAAAAAAGCAACACCCCCGTATCTCGGAATACGAAGCATTTTCAACTTTTTCACTTACACCCTATATATATATATATATATATATATATATATATATATATATATATATATATATATATATATATATATATATATATATATATATATTTATATATACCAGCTCCTTTAGTTCTGGAGTTATACAGGAAAAATCGAAAATTTCAAAATTCTTCTTTTGCCTATATCTTTTTATTTTACGAAGATTTTTTTAAATTCTGTTACTTTTCCATGACAACTTTTCGTAGCTTTTCCAAATATCTGAATAAAATGTATACACAGGGTATCGTACACATTGGGCCACCCTCAACTTTTCATTTTCAAATACGTACCTGTATTTTTTATTGCAATTTTTCAAATTCCAAGAATCATGTTTCATATTGGCGTTTTATTTTTATCTAAATCAGAAAGTGTTTTAAAAATATTGAACTAATACGAGGCATTCTATACCTTATTTTATGATATTTTTTTTAACACAGCTGAAATTTTAAAAAAATGTTGAAATATTATTTGTGATAGTTCAATATTTCCAAAAAACTCTGTAATTCAGATGAAAATGCTAAGACAATACGAAACATGACAATACGAAACATGACTCTTGGCATTCAAAAAAAAAGCAATAAAAATACAGGTCCGTATTTGAAGATTAAAAGTTGAGGGTGGCCCAATTCATACGATACCCTTTAAGTATATAATTTTTATTCAGATATTTGGATAGCCTAAAAAAGTTGCGATGGCAAAGTGACAATTTGTTTGAAAACATTTTTTAAAATGAAAAGATATAGGCTAAAGAAGAATCTCGAAATTTTCCTGTATAACTCCAGAACTGAAGAAGCTAGATCAGATTTTTTAAATCCATATAATTGACCTCTGAAATATGCCACTTTGCCCCCATTTAACCATCCCTCTATCTCTTGCCGTTTTCGAAATCCCCATATAGCCCTATATATATATATATATATATATATATATATATATATATATATATATATATATATATATATATATATAAAATCTCGTGATAATTATTAGCAATAACAGGCTTGTTGAAACTTAAAAAACTTGATTTTATTGAAAAGTTGACGTTTCGCCACGACATTCGTGTCTTTATCAAAACTTTTGAGAAAAAATTGAAATTTCTTTGACATTTATTCCCAATAATAATAATAATTCGAATAAATAATTATATATATATATATATATATATATATATATAAATATATATATATATATATATATATATATATATATATATATATATATATATATACATTCCAAGAGATATCAATTATTGGTATAACAGGTTTATTTCAAACATTACATTTTAAAATTAAAATTCATTGGACGTTTCAATGGAGTTTCCATCTTCATCAGCTAAAATCGGGATAAAATACAATTCAAATGCCTAAATATAAAACATATATACACATACACTAAAATAAAATAAAATAAATTGTATCTCACCAGAATGTTCGTCGGTAGTTGTCACAATACTACTTGACTCTTGAATCTCAGTTTAACCGATGTATAATCGTTCATGCGCATAGAGCTCATGTATTACAATAATGGGGCATATATCGAACTTAGGCCCTTTATATCTATTTTGTTGTTAACTGTGTTGTCTTGGTTCATATGTATAAAAATCATTTCAAGGATTTCGCGTGATTTTAAGTTTTTTTCTATAGTTAGTATGTGTGTTTCATCGTAATCGAAATCATGTCTTTCTGATTGTTTGTGTTTGTTCAGTGCAGTGTTCGCTGTTTTGGCATATCTGTGGGCTTTTAGTCTATCTTGTAGACGTTGTGAGGTTTGTCCGATATATACTTTATTGCAATCTTTGTATATAAGTATATATCGGACAAACCTCACAACGTCTACAAGATAGACTAAAAGCCCACAGATATGCCAAAACAGCGAACACTGCACTGAACAAACACAAACAATCAGAAAGACATGATTTCGATTACGATGAAACACACATACTAACTATAGAAAAAAACTTAAAATCACGCGAAATCCTTGAAATGATTTTTATACAGAAGAACCAAGACAACACAGTTAACAACAAAATAGATATAAAGGGCCTAAGTTCGATATATGCCCCATTATTGTAATACATGAGCTCTATGCGCATGAACGATTATACATCGGTTAAATTGAGATTCAAGAGTCAAGTAGTATTGTGACAACTACCGACGAACATTCTGGTGAGATACAATTTATTTTATTTTATTTTAGTGTATGTGTATATATGTTTTATATTTAGGCATTTGAATTGTATTTTATCCCGATTTTAGCTGATGAAGATGGAAACTCCATTGAAACGTCCAATGAATTTTAATTTTAAAATGTAATGTTTGAAATAAACCTGTTATACCAATAATTGATATCTCTTGGAATGAATACGATAAACAGGTAAAAATCAAGAATTCCAATATATATATATATATATATATATATATATATATATATATATATATATATATATATATATATATATATATTATATATGTTGCATGTATGTATATATGGGGGTTGTTTTTTATGCCGAAAAATCAATATTTACGTAGATGCAGTGAACATTTAGGCATCACCGAACTCTGGTAGAGTGGCGGGAGAATAAGTAGCAATGTTTGCAATGTCAGTTTCGCAAGGCGACTCGTATCGAATAATTACGCTAGTCTGTGGCTACCTTTACTATAGTATCAACAGGTGGCCCAGCTCCCTGTGCCAGTTCGAAGCCGGTGAATTACCTGCCTGCCATTATACGATTAGATTACTCCATTCTAGCGGAGGGGGAAAGCACACAACGAGGAAATTGTCCTGGTTAAACACATTACGTTATGGTCTGGTTGCCCCGTCTTAGATTAGAGATGGCGTCGTATTAGGTTAATTTATTCAGGGACGGGTATTCGCTTTTATTTTCATTAAGGATCATACATATTATATACACTTTATACGCGGTCTTGTTGTGAAGCGATTATTATGTTTAATTTTAAAATGTAACTTTATATAGCTTGTAAGTCTGCGAACCGGTTACAGAATTGTTACCGTTAAGCTACTGTTCCACTGGAGGAACATTGAGCAATATTTTGTTGCTAACGTTTCTCTTTGTTGCTTTCGGTAGAAACTTATGGCAACATACGTAAATTTCAGGTTTCCACTGAAGCAACTAAAATTGTCAATAGTTGCATATAGGGGGCGTTCAAGTATAACGTAACGCAATTTGGGGGAGGGGGGTCTTGTAAAACGTTACGATGCGTTACAGGGGCGGGAGGGGGGTTCGAACAACGCGCTACGTAACATTTATTTTTATTGAAATAAAAAACGAGAATTTGAATCTCCGAAGTTGTTATAACTCGTTTTCGTTTATTTTTTACGGGGAATCCCTCGATTGTATTGTAAGTCAGTTTTATTTTGTTGTCCCAAGTTGGCAACTCTATCCGTTTATATTTTATGGGGAATACCTCGACTGTATTATTCGTCATTTATATTTTGTGTCCGTTGCCAGTTTTCATTAAGTGTTTTAATTTAAACACGTAATATACAGGAGCGAAACTACGAAACTATCTACCTACATACGTACGAACATATATATATATATATATATATATATATATATATATATATATATATATATATATATATATATTATATATATATATAAATATATAAATAAATATATATATATATATATATATATATATATATATATATATATATATATATATTATACATATGTAGAGAAAGAGAGACTTTTGAAATTGGATTTTTGAGGCCAAGCATCCTGAAATGTCATGAAACGAAAAACTATCTTGGGCCTAGGTCCTACTTTGCTAATCGCACCCATTTCAATAAGCAGGTTTTCAAAGTGAAAACTTGCTAATAAGCGAAAATTGAATGATGCATGAGAAAAATAATGGTGGATGAAGTTAGCTAAAAATGTATGCAACGACAGGGCTAAGTCAGGAAAACGGCATAATTAAATGTAAGATTAGTAGTAAAAGTTTATTAGGACAAATTTGAGCCCTTTTCAACATATCACATTATTTATGATGTTTATTAAATAAAAATCTCTTGTTTTGTTTATTATTAACGAAAACACGATTAAAACAATAAAAACGGTATTTTAACAACTTTCCGGTACTTTGCGCAACATATTTGTGACTTTTAGGTAAAAATGGTCACTTGGGTGTTACGTAACGTTTATATGGGGGGAGGAGGGGTTCATGAAAACGTTACGGAGCGTTACATTGGGGGAGGGAGGGTCAAATATCTTCAAAAATTGCTTTACGTAATACTTGAACGACCCCATATTGATGTTGAAACAATCAACATTTGTTGCCGAAACATAAAGAAATTTTAAGGAACATTTTGAAACATTTACGGAAACAAGCAACAGCAACAAAAATGTTCCTACGGTGGAATCGTAGCTTGAAGGGCGACAAGTAGAAACAGTCAACATTTGTTAGCAAAACATAAAGAAATTTCAAGGAACTTTTAGAAACATTTTGGAAAATTTTCGGAAACACGCAACAACTACAAAAATGTTCCTCAATATTCCTCCGGTGAAACTGTAGCTTTGCAGTTGCCTTTTCAAAATTTTTTCAACCTCTGAGTCGGCCAGATAGATTTTCCAATAGCGAATTTTCCCGCGAAAGTTGAATTTCTGGCAAGGAAAGTGAACCGTTCAAGAAAGCTTTCGCATTTGTTAAGTACAAAAACAGACAGATTTTTCCTGAAAATAAAATTATAGAGATAGCACAAAAATTATATATAGACTGATTTTATCCAAACAAAAAACTGTTTATAAATATATATATATATATATATATATATATATATATATACATATATATATATATATATATATATATATATATATATATATATATATATATATATATATATATATATATATATATATATATATATATATATATATATATATATATATTTGAGTTCAATATACGCAGATTTAATTCTTCAATTTTTCTAAGAAACAACATAAATCAAAACAAAATAATCAACAAACAAACTCTAACCATATCAACTCATCTTCTTAGACAAAATCTAAACATCTAGAATTTTCAATTTTTCTAAAAAGAAAGCATAGTTTAGAACATGTGATCTCCAAAATTACAAGTAATGTCTTTTTAAAGACAACAATCAAATATTTTAAACCTATTTTGTACATTACGTGGGTGAAGGTTTCTGTGGTTCCCTTCCCATCTAATATCAACAGACCTGTCTGTTCATATTGGACTAAATAGCACGTAATTAATAACTGAAGACGGCCACAGCCGCAATGAGAAATTTTTGAAAAAAAGATAAATAGTACCCTATTGTATGACTCTTCAAAATCAAAATAATTTGAACCTATTTCGAACATTATTACGTGGGTAAAGGTTTCTGTGGTTTCCCTTACCATCTAATAATAACAGATTTGAATGTTAATATTGGACTGAATAGCACGTAATGAATAACAAAGAACGGCCACAGCCGAAAAATTTTAGTGAAACAGAGTAGTCTGTTTCTATTCAAATTTTTCCAAATCAATAAATGTCAAAGAAATTTCAATTTTTTCAAAAGTTTTGATAAAGCCACGAATGTCGTGGCGAAACGTCAACTTTTTAATAAAATGGAGTTTTTTAAGATTCAACAAGCCTGTTATTGCTAATAATTATCAGAAGATTATATATATATATATATATATATATATATATATATATATATATATATATATATATATATATATATATATATATATATATATATATATATATATATATATATATATATATATATATATATGAAAACAGAATTTTTTCGTGTTAACGATACACGTTCGTGGCAATAAAATGAAGTGAACTAGGAACGGTATATATATATATATATATATATATATATATATATATATATATATATATATATATATATATATGTATACGTGCATAGGAAGTCCCAAATGAACCTTATGATTGAGTTTAACATGATGGTTTGAAGAAGTTCCAAATATACAATTGTACTGAAATTTGCATTATTACGTGGTCTGGGTGTCAATCTTGAAATTTTAATTGACTACAATAATTATGAATTTTTCGAAATTTATATTTTTAAATTTGAAATTGTAACGTTTATTTCATTTTTGAGAGAATAAGGGAATACTACAACAAATATAGATATGCAAATAAACTAAATATATATATATATATATATATAAATATATATATATATATATATATATATATATATATCACAATACTAAATAACTCCAATCATATATTTATTAAATAAGGTTAATGGGTTTTTTGGATCAACAGGCTGTATTAAGTGAAACTACATTTATTCTTGGTCGACGTTTCGGTTCATATCTGAACCTTCTTCAGGACTCTAAAATTATTAAGACAAGCTATACTACAACATTTTTTACAATTACAATTAAACAAACTTACCGAATAGTTGAGTTTGAAAAAATCTCTTTTGTTTTATTTCTTGGCATAGATTGAGCATGAACAAAAAGGTAACTGTTATTATATAACAAGGATTGAACCTTGAATGACACTTCACTTGAAGAGTACCCTCTCAAGTGAAGTTTGTCATTCAAGGTTCAATCCTTGTTATATAATAACAGTTACCTTTTTGTTCATGCTCAATCTATGCCAAGAAATAAAACAAAAGAGATTTTTTCAAACTCAACTATTCGGTAAGTTTGTTTAATTGTAATTGTAAAAAATGTTGTAGTATAGCTTGTCTTAATAATTTTAGAGTCCTGAAGAAGGTTCAGATATGAACCGAAACGTCGACCAAGAATAAATGTAGTTTCACTTAATACAGCCTGTTGATCCAAAAAACCCATTAACCTTATTTAATATATATATATATATATATATATATATATATACATATATATATATATATATATATATATATATATTATATATATATATATATAGGTGTGAAGGATTATAACGACTGTCAAGTTAAAGAAAAATTACTTTAAGTTCAGGTCTGCAGTCAAATGTTGAGAATAAGGTGAACTCTTTTTTCTGTTCAAGCTTTCGAGCACATTTATTTACTCTTCATCAGGAACTCTACAAAGAATTTAACAATGAACAATACTTAGTTTGAACAAAATCTCAGTTTGTGTACTTACGAAGGTGAGAATAAGAATTAATTTTTTCTTGTCGCAGTTTACAGATTAACATAAATAAAAAACAATACTACATAGTTCAAATCAAATAAAAATGATTGGATTAGGGACATACATAACAAGTTAAAATAAAATGTTCCCATATGACACCGCATAATCGATGTATACAATTGACGTGTAAGAGATTGACAGTGACTTTATTGCCAACACAAAATCGAGACGAACACTACCAACGCAAAAAGATTTTCAGAGAACCTAATGCAATGAATTCCAGAACTGACATCGATAATCTCAACATAATTTATTCGTATTTACTCAGTCGTTCTCCCTAAGTCCCTATGTTACCGGCTTAAGGTCAATTCAATGAACATTAAGTTGGTATCCTTTAGTTTTTTGCGTTGGTAGTGTTCGTCTCGATTTTGTGTTGGCAATAAAGTCACTGTCAATCTCATACACGTCAATTGTATACATCGATTATGCGGTGTCATATGGGAACATTTTATTTTAACTTGTTATGTATGTCCCTAATCCAATCATTTTTATTTGATTTGAACTATGTAGTATTGTTTTTTATTTATGTTAATCTGTAAACTGCGACAAGAAAAAATTAATTCTTATTCTCACCTTCGTAAGTACACAAACTGAGATTTTGTTCAAACTAAGTATTGTTCATTGTTAAATTTTTTGTAGAGTTCCTGATGAAGAGTAAATGAATGTGCTCGAAAGCTTGAACAGAAAAAAGAGTTCACCTTATTCTCAACATTTGACTGCAGACCTGAACTTAAAGTAATTTTTCTATATATATATATATATATATATATATATATATATATATATATATATATATATATATATATATATATATATATATATATATATATATATATATATATATATATATATATATATATATATATATATATATATATATATATATATATATATATATATATATATATATATATATATTTATATATATATATATATATATATATATATATAACCGGAATATAACAAGATCCGCAAGTTTATATATTTCCTAGGAAATTTATAAACCTTCGTAGGATTCTAAACGAGAGATAAATTGTATTATTTTACGCCCATATTTTCGCAATTTTATCAAATTGCGACGTCTCGTGGTAAGTTTATAAACTAACGGATATCCATTCGTAAGATTCTAAACGGTTCGTCCAATCACAGAAGAGCTCTTAATGTTACGCTTCTTTAAAATATGGCAAATAACACACTGCTCTCTGATTGGTCGATGTTGACAGTGGCAACGCTTGAGTCCATAGACTTAGGCAGAATCAGACTTGCCAAACTATGAAGTTATCAGTTCTGATTACCTACCTACAGTATTTTTACTTTAAAACTAGGTAGGTACCTACCCATAATACAGGGTTACTTTTTCACATAATATGCTAATGTCCCCTACTTCACTCTACCAAAATAAAAAAACAGAAATCGTGTTCTGCGATATTAAAGAGGTTCATTCAAAAAGAAAAAAAAATCATAAAACATTTTAATGACATCTTTAATTTCTTCCTCTGTCCACTCCGACTTGTTACTATTTTGGTCATGGCCACTATAAAACTTTCGTAGCTCTGTGGTAAATTTCACTTCGTCAACAAATTTTCCAGCAGTTCACCATTTTTGCTGTCCGCAGCTTCTAGGTCATTCATTATGGGTCTAGTTTAGTAACCTTAGCAAAATAAAACTATTTTCACAGTTCCGTTATAGTTAAAATATTAAAAACTTTACAAAAACACACGAGTAACCGGTTTGTTTTTGTTCCGTTGCGACCAATGGCGGTTGAGAGGAAGGAGAAGGAACACGTAACTTATTCAACCAATCAGAGCGCACATGGCGTTCGGTTATTGCTCACTTATTATTTTACGCGTGAGTTCGGTAAGTTTATCAATTTGCGAAAATGTGGGCGTAAAATAATACAATTTATCTCTCGTTTAGAATCCTACGAAGGATTATAAATTTCCTAGGAAATTTATAAACTTGCGGTTCTTGTTATTTTCCGGTGACATATATATATATATATATATATATATATATCTATATATATATATATATATATATATATATATATATGGAAAACAGAATTCTTCGTGTTAACGACACACGTTCGTGGCAATAAAATGAAGTGAACTAGGACATTTATTTGAAACTAATCAAACAAACCTCCTAGCGGAGCTGGTTATAAGAGTTCACGAAGCATCGAAATATCAACATCTACCCCAGACGGTAATTGTTCGAAATGTTAATTTGTTTATCACAATCGATGGAAATTGAACCACATCTTTGCGAAAGATGTGGTTCAATTGTTTCCGACTGGTGGCGCTGTGTCATATTTATATGTCATGGAGTTACTAGAAGAAATATGTATGACCGTTTGAAATGTTAGTTTGGTTATCACTCTTGGTGGATGGATGATACTGATGAGCCCCGATAAGGGCGAAACAGTCTGTCTATCAATTTCCATCGATTGTGATAAACAAATTAACATTTCGAACAATTACCGTCTGGGGTAGATGTTGATATTTCGATGCTTCGTGAACTCTTATAACCAGCTCCGCTAGGAGGTTTGTTTGATTAGTTTCAAATAAATGTCCTAGTTCACTTCATTTTATTGCCACGAACGTGTGTCGTTAAAACGAAGAATTCTGTTTTCCATTCATTGCTACCTGTAAAAGGTATAAAATTCGGAGCGCTTGTTACGTGCGGCGTGTGATGGTAGAATTACATCTAAATGGATGTTTCAACTTTACACTTGCTTAGCGATTATAGTAACCACCTTCGGGTGTCAGGACGTAAGAGATTCGTTGCCGAAATGTTTTCTTCTATTCTGAAAGATGAGGTTCAATTGTTTCCGACTGGTGGCGCTGTGTCATATTTATATGTCATGGAGTTACTAGATGAAATATGTATGACCGTTTGAAATGTTAGTTTAGTTATCACTCTTGGTGGATGGATGATACTGATGAGCCCCGATAAGGGCGAAACAGTCTGTCTATCAATTTCCATCGATTGTGATAAACAAATTAACATTTCGAACAATTACCGTCTGGGGTAGATGTTGATATTTCGATGCTTTCGTGAACTCTTATAACCAGCTCCGCTAGGAGGTTTGTTTGATTAGTTTCAAATAAATGTCCTAGTTCACTTCATATATATATATATATATATTATATATATATATATATATATATATATATATATATATATATATATGAAAAAACATTGGTTCACGGAAATGAACCGCGTAAAGAAGATTTTGAAAAAATCCCGACGTTTTCGGCTGGTCCTTTTGCGAAAGCCATCTTCAGGAGAGAGAATTTAGAAGGTTAATAAATTCAGAGACTCGTGGCCTCAATCTGCCTACTCCACGAATCGAATTAGGAGGAATCGGAAACAATACGATTGCGTGGTGGTCTCAACCTGCCTACTCCCACTAACCGTACTGCTTCCTGTCAACTCTGAAGTCTCAATCTGCCTACTCTTCAGAGTCAACTGACGGGCCGATCGTCGCGTGGCCGTATTTATAGGGGAGGGGGTGGGTACTCACGCTCATCAGTGCGGGATGCACTCTGTATTGAGGTGTGACATGGCGACCACTCAGAAGTGGTTTCCATGCTGATGGGGAGTCTGTGACTGTCATCATCTTTGGTGTTCAAACAATTTGGACGTTTTTCTATTTCTACAGGCTTGCACGGTAAAAAGTTCGAGAATTGAAAGATCGGGACGGGAAGCAAGTAGTGTTCTGTGTATTGGGGGAGGTGGGGGAATATATATATATATATATATATTATATATATATATATATATATATATATATATTATATATATATTATATATATATATATATATATATATATATATATATATATTACATTTACATTACATTATGTATGTATATATTCTCTAGATTTTATTGAATTGATCATAATTTCAGAAAACTGTAACGCATCAGGAGATAGATTTATTGCACAAAACCTGGCATTCCTATCTCAAATAGTTGACAAATCAATTTATTTTTATCAATGATCGTTCCTGATAATTTTTGAGATTGATTATCAAACATTTTATCTTATCTCGAGAAAGAAATGCCAGCATTGTTTATATACTATTTTCCTATGTGATGATATAAATATTTTTTTGTTTTAAAAGTAATATTTTTTCACACTTATAACTTGATGTTCATAGTTGTTATTTCTCGGAAGAATAACACCGAGTTAGTTAAAGTTTCATATTGAAATAAGCTATGAGTAAGTACTTCAAAATGGTTACTTAACATCTTAATCGGGATTCGAACTCTGGAAATACTTCGCCATTTGTAAACCACTACTTAGATAATCAAATATATATAACTCAAAAATATTTTTTGCTCATTAATTTTTCAAATTAAAACTGTATACGTCTTCAAGATTTTTTACATATTTCATCTTTCATTAAAAATAGTTGTGTTATTTCGTATTGATAAAATAATTACGTAGTTTTTTCAGAAACTCGATACATAAAGTGAAAAAGCGAATATTTCATATTGGGGAAATATCGTTAAGAAAACAGAAATTTTATTATAGATCATTGATAGAAAAACGACATTTCACTAACGATGTATGTGCATTTACCTACTACATAATTATTTAAGAATTATATCTTCATTTTTTATGTTGGTTAACGTTATTAAGTATAAACTTTAAAATAAAACAATACTTGGCCTATATTTCACTATATAAAAATATTTAGATACTGTATTTAGCAGTAAAGAATAGTCGACATGTTTCGAGTTATGAACTCATTATCAAGACTGACTACAGGAGAGTATTAAAACTCATTTTCTAAAACAGACAAAAGCAAAGGTGATTCCTGAAAATCAATTTGTTTGTTTACAAGGGGTAATTTACTATTATGGGCGGAACTTATTTCGAGAATTTCAAGAAGGTCAAGGCGCTTTCCTTTGTTACCTGAATGTAACAATTGGGTTTTGTTGAAACCCAGGAAATGATTAAATTTTATACAATGTTCGGAGAAGCCAGTGGTATTTTTATTCTGTAAAATTGACTTCAAGTTTCTTTTAGTTTGAAGTCATTCTTGGTCAATAATGAAGAAAAATCTAACATCGGAGAAAACAGTGGTGTTTACAAAATATTTTGCGACGAATGTCCTGCTTTCTATATTGCACAAACAGGAAGGAATATAAACATTCGTGTTGAAGAACATAAAAAGTCAATTTTACAAAATAAAAATACCACTGGCTTCTCCGAACATTGTATAAAATTCAATCATTTCCTGGGTTTCAACAAAACCCAATTGTTACATTCAGGTAACAAAGGAAAGCGCCTTGACCTTCTTGAAATTATCGAAATAAGTTCCGCCCATAATAGTAAATTACCCCTTGTAAACGAACAAATTTTGCTTTTGTCTGTTTTATAAAATAAGATGTAATACTCTCCTGTAGTCAGTCTTGATAATGAGTTCATAACTCGAAACATGTCGACTATTCTTTACTGCTAAATACAGTATCTAAATATTTTTAAATAGTGATACATAAGCCAAGTATTGTTTTATTTTGAAGTTTATACTTAATTCTTTATGATGTTTCACCAAGTAATGTGCGAGAATTCAATCTCAGTTGTTAACGTTATTATTTCATACTTTATGAAATGGAAAAAACTTTTTCGTCCTATAGTTGAAATTATCGGATCTCCCAAGTATATTTAAAGCAGTTTCACTCTGCTATCCGATTTATTGATTTTAGACAACCTACAGAATATACGACGAAGATAAATCGCATTACCGGTGCTCGGATAACACTCCGAGCCACACCATACCAATAACAATAATAAATATATGACAGTTGTGTGTAGACTAACCTCCGGAGAATTTGATCTGAAACAATATCAGCGCAATAAATTTGACGTTGTCGGGGCTATGATATCACTAACACGAAAAAATCTCGAACTGCTTCTCATTGTATGCCCATAACATTCGCCCATACTAGGTGGGCGAGATAAAGAGGTGGAGGTTGAAAATATATGCGAATCTGCAATTTTACTAAAGACTCTGTCTCACAATCAGGTTGGCGACGTAACGAGTCCGATCTCCTGGACATTCTCGCACCCGAAGGCGACGATTACAAGCTAGTTTTTCTGAGTAGCGATAGTTCTTCGAAAGAAGAGGACGTGGACGACAACGACAGTTCCTCCACAGCGTCAAGTTTTCCGATCGACGAGTGCGATTGGGATTATTTCGAACCAGGTACGGTCACCAAACCGGTGCTGAATTGGAATTCACCGTTCGGTTCTCCCAGGGTCTACAGGAGGAGTTTGATAGATTCTCCAATAGGTTCTCCGTTAGTTTATAGGAAAACAACAAGAGAATCCGATACTGGCACGGACGATGACTACACCAGGTTAGATACAGGTTCTCCGGCATCCTCAGATAGTCTGTTTGTTTCCAAGAGGGACTCCGAGGAAGGCTCGAACGACGTACAGGTCGATAAAGGCATGGAAGACATCGCCTTGCAATGCAAGCACAAAGCTGAACGTGAGATACACCCAGTGCCTCCCTGTCGGAGTTGCGGTGCGTCAACGCAGTACATTCCGATACCGGTACCTGTACCAATACCGGTACCGTACCCGACTTTGTGGACCACGCAGGAAGCCCTTAAGTTCTTCGGTCTGCAGCAGCAGGTGAGCGAACAGACTCTTGCCAGACTGAGGATATTTCCCCGGAACCTGTGGCCGTTCTTAAACACGGCGGCACTCTCGTGGCCGCTGATGGGTGGCGCAGGTGAACCCATCTCCGTGCAACCGACACAATCCAGCGAGTACGATTCAGACAACGAAGCCAGTCGACGGGTAGACGCGCCCGGCTATGAAGCGTTCGCGATGCGAGAAAACATGAACGAGTGCAATATTATCGAACGAACAACCGACTCGGAAAACGCTCGAGGGGAAGAAAAACCGAATTCTCCCACGTACCCCCAACAGATACCGGATGACGAGCAGCCGATATGCGGTTACTTGGAATCGGAGAACAGATTCGACGATTCCTCCAGCTCCTCGACGGAAACCGACGATTCCGAATACAACGAGAAGAGGAAAACTTGCGTTACACGCGTATACAATGTAAATGGTCGAGATGGTAGCAGAGAAAGTGACGATGCGTTACCTAGTAGTAATCTGAGCAGTTGCGACGAAGACGACGCCCGTGCGTCACCTGGTTCTGCGAGAGAAGAAATGACGTCGTCCTGGTCCGCAGATACGGACAGCGACGACACAGGGACCGATCAGAAGTCGAAGAGATTCTCTAAAGTTTTCGTTGTGAACAGAAACGTGGATTCGTCTTCCGAACAACATTCTTCCAGTAGTGAAAGTGATTCTTCAGACGACGATACGGATACCGAGCTGGATTGTACGGTTGTATTGCAAAATATCAAGTATATTAATCAGGATGACGAACGTGCAACTGAAATTGTTGAAAACGAGGTGGAATCGAATAACGTAAACAATGGTATCGGATTAATCTGTGAAATTGATGAAAATGAAACCAAAGATAATGTCGAGTACGAAGATAACGCCGAATCGATAAACGAAATTGATGTGCAATATAAACACGATAACGAAAATTTGATCGAAGATTTAAAAGTAGAGAAGTTGAAAATGACCGTTTCTTTGAGCGATTTGAAAGAGATGACAACCTTGGCCTCTAAGGAAATTGAAGAATATAAACATAACAGCATTCGAAACAATGTAGAAGAACTCAATTTTGATGTGAAAACATCTGAGAAATTGAACGAAGAAAAAGTAGAAACATCAACTGAAAATATATCCGAGGAAACATTCATAGAAAAATTTAAAACAGTTGACATTCAACCAGAAACAGCTCACAAGAATAGTGAAAAATTGGAAAGTTCGACTGATATCGAAAAATTAAGTGATGATATGCCCGAAAGTGTTAGTGATAATTTTGAAGTCGTGAATGAGGAAAATATTGTGAAAAATAACGAGAATGTGCCACGCGATTCTGTTATTAAAAATTTCGAAGAACGTTCTATTTCAAATGATGAAAATCTAGTGAAATTCCGTGAAAATTCGTCGGAAAATTTAGAAATCGAAAAACCTGTGCTCGAGGCTGAGAAAGTTCCCTCGAGCTCTTCACCATCAGAATTCTCAGATTCTAGCGACGTAGAACGAGAAAATGTGGAAAGCGGCGTCGCGATCGTCCCCGAGGCCGATAATTCGACGTCACCGTGTGTCGCTAACCCTGCGGGCGATGTTCAGCAGGGCACGGTGTCCAGCCAACGGAACGGAGCATCTCCGCACGAAGATATCCGGTCCGTCGGGCCGGTAAGCGTGGTGGGGGAGTCGGAACTCTCCCAAGCGTCTTCGTCGTGTTGTGGAGCTCGGGCAGCCGCACCAGGTGTTTCAGTTACCTTAGAACAGACGGACGCGAGTGTGGGACGTCATGCAGCACGATATACTAGTCTTGTCATGATAACGCAAGAATCTCCCGCCCCGTCGCCTTACCAACAAGTGAGTGTTGTGACGACAGATACCACCACGTTTGTTTCGGATAATGACGTCATAGTGCAGCACACCAATTGGCAGAAAGAGAACGGGAAAGGCGTTGAGGATACTGCTTCAGGTGAGTGTCTATGTTTTGTTTGTTTACATTTTCATTATTGCAAATAATTTGTTTGTTTACATTTGGATTCTTGCATTCGGTATTGTTTGGGTGTTTGATAATGTATTAAGTAGAAGGAAATCTTACTACTGGATTAAAGAGTTCTCTTACAAAATAATTGCGACCGTTGGTACCAAATAATCTGGTGTAAAATAAAGTGAACATGGAGTTAACATAGTACATTTGATTGTACTGATAAAACGAGAAATTTAGTTCAATCAAAGTTACTCCAATTTTTTTTAACTTATAGTTGCTCTAAATATATTGAGTATCATTGGTATGTGAGAATAATTAATTTGAATATATAGATAAAACGACAATACCAGTTGAAACAAACTATTTAACAAACTTTGACCTTCATATTTTATCACCACACTAATTTGGTACTATTGAAATTCCAAGAATAGGCAAAAAAGTAATCATGAAACTAATTGAGGCACAGTTTTAAATGAAACAGACCTCAAATTGTGACCTACATAATTTCCCATAGTAGTATGTATAACATTGATCAGGCAAAATATTATTAATGCGTTTTTTGATGTATAGATAAAATGATTTGAATCTAATTTGGGCACACTTTTAAATAAAACAGGCCTCAAAATGTGACCTTTATAATAAACTATTGCAGTATGAATACTATTTATCAGGTGAAACAGTATTCTTGACTTGAATGTGAAGATAAATTGATGAATCTAATTCAGGCGCACTTTCAAATAAAACAGGCCTCAAAGAGTAACCTATATAATTTTCCATAGTAGTATACCATTGATTATAATGTATAGGTGAAGCGATTAATCGAATTTGGGCACACTTTTAAATAAAATAGGCCTCAAATTGTGACCTATATAATTTACTATTGCAGTATGTATACCATCGATCAAGTAAAACAGTATTCATGCACCGGAATGTATAGATAAATTGATGAATCAAATTGATGCGCACTTTCAAATAAAACAGACCTCAAAGGGTAACCTATATAATTTCCCGTAGTAGTATGTATACCATTGATCAGGCAAAATATTATTAATGCATTTTGTCAATGTATAGATGAAATGATGAATCGAATTCAGGCACTCTTTTAAATAAAATAGGCCTCAAATTGTGACCTATATAATTTACTATTTCAGTATGTACACCATCGATCATGCAAAATAGTATTCATGCACCAGAATGTATAGATACCTAAATTGATGCATCGAATTGATATGCACTTTCAAATAAACCAGGCCTCAAAAAGAGACCTATATAATTTCCCATAGTAGTATGTATTCTATTGATCAGGCAGAACATACACTTGAATGTACCTATAGATAAAAAATGAATAGCACAGGTTTAATAAAAATTGTGCCTCGAATTGTGACCTATATAATTTACTATTGCAGTTTGTTTACCATCGATCAGGAAAAACAGCATTCATGCACCGGTATGTATAGATAAATTGATTAATCAAATTGATGCGAACTTTAAATAAACCAGGTCTCAAAGAGTGACCTATATAATTTCCCATTGTAGTATGTATACCATTGATCGCAAAACATTATTCATGCACTTGAATGTATAGATAAAAAAATCTGAAGCACACTCTTAAATAAAACAGGCCCCAAATTTTGACCTATATAATTTCCCATTGTAGTATGTATACAATTAATGAGGTAGAATACTATTCATGCACTTGAATGTACAGATAAAATTATGCGAATGAAAAAAAAAATCACTAGTTGAGTTCAAAACTCGTCTGAATTATTTGAAAGTAGTTTAGATATAAAAAAAACAACAACAAAAACTAAAATAGAGGAAGTAATGAATCTCAACCAAAATCTTATTGCCATACCTAAGTGTCTTTATTGTTATATGCATATTTAGTCAAGCCTTAGGAGTGTTGAATTTGTGAATCAATTCAGGTGAACTTCTCGAAAAGAGAATATTTCCATTTGAATTGTTCAACTACTCATAAAAACCTAATGCAGTAAATGTTAGTGACATATGTCGGGTGTAATTTTACCATCTGACGGCAAATATATGAGGACATTATACTGGAATAAAGTTTCTCTCAAAACTGTGATTTCCATTACAGTTTCATTGCGAACTTTCGAACTATGTGGAAGCATTCAATGATTAAAAAAAAATTTTACAATGTTGTTCAACATCATCGATTTATATACTTGAAATTATATAATATATTTTTTCGAAAAAGATCTCTACGAAAATAGTAATAAATCTAAATATCTACATCAAGTATTTCATACATAGTCATGGAAAAATCATAATTTCTCGTCAAAAACAAATACTAGGATGAGTACTTTTCAACATTCTGATTCAAATGGATACTATAAATAAAATAACATGAAAGAAAAGATTCGTTCCGTAAACGTACAATTTAAAGTTATTACCTAGTACCTTACACATAAAATACTTACCACAATAATACATAAAACAAAATTTTTAGACGAAATTGGGAAAAATCATTTATTCAAGACAATAATATATCCCATATTTCAATAAATAACTTTATCATTCAGTCGCACCGCATATGCAAGCTGTCGTCAGGTGTTTCGTGCTTTTTGGTCCTCATCAGAACGGCGTATCCAAGTTTGACATGAAAAAACTTCCGGTTGCGATATTAGTAGATCTCTCAGTGTTGCTCACTCTAGATGTATTTATTCGAAAAAACACGAATAAACGACGTTTCGACAAGTTGAGTATATACTTGAAATTCACAAATGAAAATACACTGTCCAACACCATCGAAAAGAGCTCTAGCTATTGCGATTCATTATTTTAGGTCTTCTGTCTCCTTGAGTTCCTTCGGACAGATTTCTGTTAAATACCATCAGGTTCTTGATTAAAAATTTTAAGAAAATTAAGATGAAAGGTATTGATTATATCAAATTCTTAGAAAATATAGAATTATAGGATTTCATGATAAATATTTACGTCGGATTTCATAATAAGAAATTCTATCATAAGAATCACTCTTAATTTAACACAATGATTTTAATTGTTTTCGTGAAAAGCAAGCCGTAATATTGATATAGGATATATATCAGATAAAGAAACAAGATTAGAGATAACTGATAATTAATTATACTCGTTTCTGTAGAGGTACATTGTTTTTTTGTATTGTTCTATATTTTCTTACGATAAATTCGATATCTAACTAAACATTCATTACCTATTTGGAGATTTTATTACGGCATTCAATAGTTATTGCTTGGTAGTCGATGAGTTTTTTTGTAGAGAGAATGTCGGGTCACAAGCATTACCTTAGATTCGAATTTATGTTCATCGGTGAACTACCGCAATAAAGAAGACGAGAACAATCGTGGGACAACTGGTCGCAACGAAGTTTATTTCAGTAGCAGGCACAATGAAGTAAATTGATAACGTTTGGGATGAGGTTTGGGAAAAATTGAACGAAAAAAACTAGAATTATTTTCATCAGTATTTATATATTGATTCGATAGCGAATAGAAACAATTTAGAACGATAATTGTTTCAGGAATGTAAAGTTGATCCAAAATATATGTATTTTTATGCATCATTTCAGAAGATTTATATATATATATATATATATATATATATATATATATATATATAGATATATATAATAGGAACTTCGATTTTCTTGGGAATACTGGTTCAAATTGGTAGTTAAAACTCCATTAAAATTTTGTTTATATTATTTTAAACGTTTTGACTAACATATGTAGTCTTCTTCAGCAATTTAGAAATTACTTAAATCTACATGAAACAGAAAAATTGCATTTTTAAAATTACAAGCAGGTGTTAATATTGTTTTTTTTTTTAAAATCCAAGTTCCTAGAATATAGTTGAAACGGTTCAAGAAATTTGAGAATTTTTTAGTTGTATATATATATATATATATATATATATATATATATATATATATATATATATATATATATATAGAGTGGCGCACCCAGGGGGAGAGCCACGGGGCTGCAGCCCCCCCGAGATTGAAAATAGTAACAAAAGAATTGAGATTACTAAGATAATAATTGTAAAATGAGCTTATCTACTAATATAAAATGAGCCGACTGGTCATTATCAGTCATTCATTAGATCTATTATGATGTACCTGATACGGGATGTGCGTTATTTATTTAAATTTGAGGAGTAAATGTTGTTTCTTACATATATTTTACATGTTGATTTAGCGAATCTTGTACAATAGGTACATATATACATACATATGAAGTTTATATTTGAAGAAATTATTTAATTTCTAACTTGAATGTTAAAATTTCATTCAATCCTGGGCGCGCCCTTGTATATATATATATATATATATATATATATATATATATATATATATATATATATATATATATATATATATATATATATATATATATATATATATATATATATATATATATATATATATATATATATATATATATATATATATATATATATATATATATATATATATATATATATATATATACCGGGTGTCCACGGAAGGTGGTTCGGTAATTCAACTTCATGCAAATTCCGGATTCGCCGAAAGTAACATAAACGTTCGATTTTCAAATGGGACACCTGGTATATTTTCAGTTTTTGTCTCCATATGACATTAAGAATACAACTATGTATCATTTTTTATTGTTTGTAACCATTTTTAATTTTTTTTCGAAATACATTTTTATTCTATAAGGCTATCGGTTGGTTCAAATAATTAATGTCAGTCTTAAAATGTTTGTTGAAATAAAATTTAACTGTATTCGATCAAAATGTTTCGGCTATCTGACGTTTGATTTTAAAATTTTTATTACTATTTTTTTTTCAAATGGCAACATGGTCGCTGATCGGGTTAGAAAAAAAAATCGGCCAATCGCACGAAGGGTTCCGTACCATTGACTATGCCCCCCTTAAATATTTATTTTAGTCTAATTTTATTATTTATTATCAAAGTAAAAATACAACTGAGTATTTTGTGAATATTTCAAGCGCCTACCTGTTGCCATTATTGATATCGAACAAAAAAGGGCAAAAAAATCGCGTTTGTTGTATGAGAGCCCCCCTTAAATATTTATTGTATTTTGTTTTTAATATTTAGTATTTGTTGTTATAGCGGCAATAAATACATAATTTGTAAAAATTTAAACTGTCAGCGAAGTAATAGTGTTCCATTTTTACTCTTTGGGTACGAACCCTAAAAAGAGCATTTTATTGCGATAAAATTGATACCGCATTCTATAAGGTTGTAAGAAAACTTTTCGATAGCTTTTGTTAAGTTAGCAGCAGTAACTTACTTAATCCTTCGAAAAAAAACTCATGGCAGACTAGTCGACCCCGGGGTGCGAACCCGGTACTTGCCGATTACTCGTAAACGAGCCAAACGCTCCGCTAACTAACTCAATAATAATGATCACTCGAACAAAGCTCCAACAATGGTGTTTAGCTTGTTAAATTCACATACATTGTAGTATCACATTATGGTAATTTAAATACAACAATCGTTGTGGGTGATATATTTCTGCTTCACACAATGGATTATTTTCACTGATAAGAAATTCTGCAGGATATCATTTTCATTATGGTTAATTCTCATTTGCAATGCGATACTAGAAGATAATAACAGTTCCTAGTAGAGATTTCTCGTGGACAGGCTTGCATGAGATTTATTCTCAATCATTGGTACCTAGGCCAAGCTACAGGCTCGCAGAGATTTTTTTTTATATATATATATATATCTCTTTATTTAGTTGAAAAACTAATTCATTCACAATAGTAAATACATTGTCACACTATAAATAAAATTAAATTAACATGAAAAAAATAGAAACAGCCACACCAAAAATACACACATATAGACAAAAAGTTACACAATAAAGTCACAAGTACACAACAACATATCAAATTTTCATCAAGTAATCCTTCAATCGTCTCCTGAATGTACCTATCGAACCACTCTCTTCAATTCCCTGTGGGAGGTCATTAAAACAATCTACTCCTTTATAAAATAATGAATTATATGTACTATTCTTCTTATACTTTTCAACCTTTATGTTGTTTCCGTTTCTTGTATTTTACTCATGTATGTCAGCCACATAAGTTAATTTATTTTGTAGATATATAGGCGAACAACCAATTTTGACCTTAAAAATAAAGATCAGTGCTAGGTACTCGAAGAGTTTCTTCACTGGTAGCCATTTAAGGGTTTGCAACATATTTGCTATCGGTGTCATCCTCGAACATTGTAAGATTATTCGCATAGCACGATTCTGCATCTTTTGCAGTCTGTTTATTTCATTTTGATTGAGAAAAAATAAAATGGTAGAACAATAACTTAAATGTGGAAGGATTATGGAGTTGTATACCAATAATTTAGACCACTGGCTGAGATATGGGGAACATCTTCTTAAATAGTTGACCTTGTAAGCCACTGTTTTAACTTTCTGGTCAGCATGTTCCTTGAATTTTAATTTACTGTCGATAGTCACACCCAAGTACACGAATTTGTTCACCTTTTCTATATCACTGTCATTCAATCGTATAAGTAGGTTTTCATTATTATGATCTCTATGTTTCCCCAATAACATCCATTTTGTCTTATTTACGTTCACTTTCAGAAGATTTGCGCAGTAATATCTATACACCCTTTCAAGACCAGCGTTCATGGTATCAACACACTTATGTACATCTTTACTACTAAAGTACAGTAAGCTGTCGTCGGCAAATAAGTGAATTTTACATTCTTCTGCTATGGTTACAATGTCATTTAAATATATTAGGAATAACAATGGTCCCAAAATAGACCCTTGGGGTACTCCTATATCATTAAGCATTCCATCTGAATAAACTTCATCGAGCTTCAACCTTTGAC